>JBBPBP010009777.1:61263034-61277786 GCA_037974735.1 Cicer chorassanicum | reverse complement strand
AAAAATAAAGAGATATTTTTTTTCCCTTTTTAACACAATTTTGGGGGCTAATTAATTTGAAGTACAATTTTAAAATAAGATAAATTAATATTTTTTTACAAGAAATTAGACCTAAATTATTATTATTATTTCAAATTATTTACTATATTAATAATAATAATAATATTATATTACGTTTAAACTTATACTTGGATATACTTCATCAAAAATAAAATATAAGTAATTAAAAATAATTTTCAAAAATATATATATTTGATCTAATTTTGGATACAGCAATATATTAAGTTGGATATACATTCTAAAATTTTGTTTATATTTTATTTTGGATGGAGTATTGTATTAAATTGATATAAAATTATTTCTAAAAAATATTTGTTTAATAAGAAAATACATATATTTAAGTTGTAATTTATTCTGTTTGTTCTTATTTATAAGCAAAAGTGTTGAGGA
The DNA here is from genome assembly GCA_037974735.1 of Cicer chorassanicum. Classification (NCBI taxonomy): domain Eukaryota; kingdom Viridiplantae; phylum Streptophyta; class Magnoliopsida; order Fabales; family Fabaceae; genus Cicer; species Cicer chorassanicum. The sequence goes on along the minus strand of JBBPBP010009777.1, from coordinate 61,277,336 downwards.
TTCAGTCTAAAATTCTAAAATTTGAACACATTTTTGTTCCCAAATAGGAATAGAAGGAGTAACTTTTTCCTTATAATGTGATAAGTTCAATAATTAATTATATGTACCTAGACTCATGCAAATGCTGATAAACAAAAATCATGTATCTAATCTTGTTATTTTTCTTTACCATTTTCAACATGAATGATACACATTTTAATATAGCAATTTTTGAAAACCAGAATCATTTTATGTGGTATAATTTTTTTAATGCAAAAAAGTTTGTGTTTCATTCATGCATTAAGATTCCATACGTGATTATAAATTGTACTCCATTTTGTTGGCTTAAACATATTGCAAGGATATTGAAGAGACTTAGATTCTCAACTTAACAACAATATGGAGGAATCCACAGTTGTAATTGTAGGTGGTGGTCCATCTGGCCTAGCAATTTCAGCTTGCTTAACACAAAACTCAATTTCTCATATCATACTTGAAAAAGATGATTGCTGTGCTTCTCTTTGGAGAAAAAATGCTTATGATCGTTTAAACCTTCATTTAGCTAGTGAGTTTTGCTCTTTGCCCCTCATGCCACACCCCCCTTCAGGCCCAACATACCTATCCAAAGACCAATTCCTTCAATACATAGATAACTATGTCCAACATTTCAACATAAACCCTCGTTATTGTCGGGTAGTTAAGTCAGCTATGTATGATGAAGTTAGAAACAAATGGAGTGTTGAAGCAAATAACACCCAAGAAGGCGGCACATTTGAAGTTTATGAGGCTAAATTTCTTGTAATTGCCACGGGCGAAAATAGTGAAGGGTATATTCCTAATGTGCATGGACTAGACAAGTTTGAAGGAGAGATTGTACACTCCAAATACTACAAATCCGGTTCAAAATATGAATCAAAAGAGGTTTTGGTAGTTGGATGTGGTAACTCCGGCATGGAGATTGCTTTTGACCTTCATAATTGGGGTGCTAACCCTTCCATTGTCATTCGTAGCCCGGTACATAAATAATAATTTTTAACTTACTCTTTTCATGAGAATTTTTTTTTTTTTTTTATCAAAGTAATACAAATGATCAATTTACAATTGTCTTCAATAGAATTAGAATTCGATCCTTGAAATTACAAAAAAACTCACATCAAGTATACATGCAAATTACAGAAAATTCAGATCAAGTATCCATGCAATGATATCATTTAGAGCAAAAAAAATTATTAGATATCTTATTTATAAGGGATGGATATAGTGATTTTATAAGGGATATATAGATATAGTGATTTTGTTGCTTTGGCAGTTGGTTTATTGTTTAAAAAAAATATGAATGACAAAGAACAATTTTGTCAATTTTTCATCACAAATGTGGTTTTTTTTTTCTTTCTTTTTTAATAAAAAATTAACAATAGTATACTATAACTTTTTATTTTATTGAGATTGTACATTAGATCTGATCCTGTATATGTTTAGACATCCATAACTTTGGACACCATGTTTTTTAATTTTTGGAGTGTGTATTATTATCATTAACTTGTTTGAATATTTTTTTTAAAAATTGTTTGAAAAGTGTGGTGAATGTTCGTCTTGAAAAATCCTTGAAAATAGTCCTTACTCTTATTATGTCGACCTCTCAAAGAGACATGGAAGAAAAGATACATGTGTGTTTTGTCCAAAAAAAATATTTATTTATATACGATTGTTAAATAGGACTTTTGTCCCCTTCCATCTGGACATATGTTTTTTACTATATTTTTTTTTTTTGCCTTTTTCTATATATATATATTTTAGTTTAATTGCCTACTAGTAGATTATTTTTAAAGGTCCTACTTAGATAAAATTATCAATAATTATAATTTGACTTTTCTGTTGGTATTAATGTTCTATAGTTAAATGTTTATCTTTCAAAGAATAAGTCAACGCCATGTTGGTGTATATGGAACGATTTTAAATTCATAAAAAAATTTGTGCTCAGTTTTAATGAGAACAAACACATTATTTTATTTCATTTGACTAATTACTTCTATTTTGTTGTATTTTGCTTTTAAAATTTTGTAAGGAATTATTGAAAACGATAAATATTTTCTTATGAAACTTTAATAATGAAGAGAAAACAAAATAAAATAAAAATCAAGTAAACCATAAATTTTTTTACTTAATTTTATCCGATTGACAATTTAACTTCTCGCTCATAAAATAGAAATTGAGTTAATTTTATTAATGAAAATAAAATAAAATAAAATAAAATGTTTTTGTTTTGCAGTTTCATGTGTTCACAAAAGAATTGATTCGTCAAGGTATGAGTATGGTGAAGTATTTGCCGGTTCATACTGTGGATACAATAATTACTCTTTTTGCAAAACTAAAATATGGTGATCTGTCCAAGTATGGGATTTATCGTCCCAAAGAAGGACCTTTACATCTCAAGAACATTACTGGAAAGTCCGCAGTTATTGATGTTGGAACCATTCAAAAGATTAAGGAGGGAGCTATTAAGGTTGTTCCTTCGGGTCTAAAGAGAATTGAGAAGAAGAAGGTTGTGTTTGCAAACAACACGGAAAAAGAGTTTGATGCAATTGTTTTTGCTACTGGCTACAAAAGTGTGGCTAATGAATGGCTTAAGGTATAGTATATGCGATTCTATATTAATTGGGATTTATTTCTCATACTATATACTAATTATAAAGAAATTGATTATTATATTGACTTGATGGATGGATGTATTTTTGGAAGGATTACAAATATGCCCTTAATGAGAAAGGGATGCCGAAAAATGCTTACCCAAATCACTGGAAGGGAGAGAATGGATTGTACTGTGCAGGACTAGCAAGGAGAGGGTTGTGGGGAGTGAAAGTGGATGCTGAGACAATTGCAGAGGACATCACCCAAACTCTTAAGTGACATAATTAACTAATGAATATGATTCGTCCAAGAAGCTTCCGCCTTTCAGTTTCTACATAAGCTATTCAAACTTTGGTTTATGGGTAGCTTGTATTCATGTTTTTTTTGGACTGGAATTGTACTGTCATGTTGTCTTAGTTAAAATAAGTATTTTGTTATCATCCATATATGTAATAAATCTCTCCTCTAGATTGTCCTGTATTGCTTTTTCAAACACAATTTTCCTGATTTATAAAAATAAACAAATATGGATTTTGTTTATTTTATATTTTATTTGTCTTTCGGACTTTTGTGTTTGTTGTTGCCTGACAAAACAAATTAAATTTGAGAGTTTCTTTTTTTCTTTATATTTTCAAAAATTATATTTTTTTGATATTGTTATCCCTTTCAAATTCACCAATTCGGACAAAATTTATTTGGTAATATATCGCCTAAACCTACGCCTCAATCATCATGTCCACTTATAAAGAGTCCACGATTAGGTAATAAGTCACTTAATCCAATTCCTCGCATAATAACATATATTGACGAGATGTCACTTTTTATGTGTCCATATATTGATAACATGTTGACATTGTCGAGGAAGGTAAGATGTTGAAAGTTAATCTACCATTCGTCTTGATGTGATAAAATAATTAGCAACTCACCGCAGTGAATATGTTGAAGTATTTGAGACGGGAAAACAATTTAATGATATCATGAAAGCTCTTTATCATGCACAAGGGGAAAAAACATATCAAGAAAAGTGGATGGTATTTTTAGAATGAGTTTTCTTGTTACATAACACTATAATAGAGTTTTGGTTTTATTAGCAAGATTTGGGTTCTCTAAAAAAAATTTCCCACTTATAGGCCCTTCACCAAAGTGTCTAAATCTGATTTGCATTGGATTTGTAAAGGAATATCATTTTGTCCAAATATATATGAAGGACAATTGTCTATGACTCCAATGTGGCAAAATCATTGCAAGAAGGAAGCAAAACAATGAGAGTTTCTATTTTTATTTTTTTGAAAGAATGTGTTTGTACACTGAACTTAAACGAACTCAATGGTATTGACAAAGATTAAATGTAATGTATTATTAACTTGTATCCATCGGTTTAATATATTAGTTGTTATTTTGTTGCAAAAAGTTAGTATCGAAATGATTATGAAATGTATTTGTTTTGAAATGATATGTTAATGCATATGAAATGGTTCTATTACTACATTAAGATTGTTCGAGTTGACCAAATATGAACGTATTAATTTTGTGTCAGTCTTGATTGGTCAATATGGACATATTAGATTTGTCAAATAACCTTTTGAATTGGCCAATCTCGAAACATGAACCATTTCATATGCATTTAACAAAACATTTAAAAATTAAGTAATTTTATATATATATATATATATATATATATTAGATAATTTTTATTTAATAATGATTCACATCTATAATAATAAAAAGAATAAAAATTATAAGACATACTAAATACCAAAATATGGTAAAAACATAACATTAAATATAACAAATACAAGTAAAGTCATACATAAATATCATAAACATCTTATGTCTATTGTGTTTGACATTCTTGATGACTCCTTCTTATACGATACATGAATGTAAGATGAATCTCGGTTAAGATGGCATGTTATGAGTCCCAAGCTGGAGTTTTCTGTTGCACCTCCCATCTGGTAATCATAACATGTGCAATGTCTATAATCCTAGCACATCTAGATGTATGGTCATAGTATTGTCCTCCTTAGCTTGTGACTCTAGCAACGTGTCTACATAAATTGGCCTTTAAGACTTGCCCTCAGATGTAGGTATCAAGAAAAGGTGTGACACCCTGATATACCAGCTCATGTATTCAAATGCCCAACCCCATTGATTGACTGCACGAACACCTCAAACATCTTCTCCTAATAGATGATCCTCATAATTTGTGTATGTTACATCCACATTTGAGGGAGACATCAAAGGTGGTGCTTATTTACATGGATCTCGTGGAATAGTCTACACGTGCTCTGGTAGGTGTGGGTGCATGATCTTAGATCCATCCTAAGTACCAACAGATACCCAACAACTGACACGTACTCCGATGGTCGTTGTAAGGATTGAACCAGACGTCTTCATCCTATAATGGATTGATGTGCTCTCGGTATGGCTCTACTATAGGCATACCCCTATGTGGACAGAACACACAAACACGTGAGAACGACTCGTCATATTCATCCTCGTAGATTTGAGACGAGATGCTGGTAAAGTGTTGTAGGATCCATGCCTATAACAATTTTTTAAAATTAAAAATGATTATATAAGTATAAATGAATATATTAAAGTACAAATACAATTAGTGCTTAAAAATGATTTATTTAAATTTACCTGAATGAGAGAACTATAATCAATCATCTGTTTCGTCTTATACAACCTTGCACTTGATAGTTGATTATATAAGTATGCAAGGTCAACATACCTCGTGCATACTCATTGACAACATCAAGGGGTCTATGAAGTACTTCAAGTAAACTACATCAACAAATGTGTCACTTTTATCTGTGAATAACGTGGTGCCCACCAAATATAGCAAATATGTTATTCAGGCGTTTCTCTTATGAATTTCTCTTATCGGTACATCCTCAAAATGTTGTACTAACGCCAATTGGTTCCTATATTAATCACCAAACCATTTGAAGTGTACATGAGCATATCTAGTTTTATGACACTCGTCAGCAACTTCCTCAAGGTCGCCTTCAATGTTGTCTACCAACATCTTAGAGACTTCACCTATACTAATAGTATAATGATATAACAAACGACCATATATCAATAGATGCAAGATACATGACACATCACACAATGTAATAGTCATCTCACCAAAAGAGATATGAAAACTACCGGTCTTTATATGTCACCTCTCTGAAAAAGGTTGATAGAAAACTTGGATCAATAGTCCTATAACTAGTCTGAGCAATCTCTGACAACAGAACCAATTTTAACGCATTTAAAAACCAATCTTAATTTGGGACTTCTAATGATGAGATCTTTTGCCTATGATTGATACACTTTAGTCCATCACGAAGCTGAAAAAATATTATTTTTATATAAATGAACTACACCTAAAATGTATTAAACTAATGATATATCCTGGTGGCATCTCAACATGCATGTCTACAACTGGAACATCTTCAGCTCCTCTATGTGAACTTTCGCCTATTTCATTTTATTTTTTTTGTTGACATTCCTTATGAGTGAACGCAATAGTTGTGACCATGCCAAGACGAACTCGTCCATGAGTCTCGTCTATAATTAAAACAAACACATAAACATAACAAAAATAGTTGAATAACTAAATACATAACCTCTGACATCAATCAATGAAAATTCAAATACATAACTAAAAAAATGAAGAAAAAAATTGCAAAAATAAATACAAATGTAATGTTACGTGATGAAATGTGAGATTTGGATCACAATGAAAGATTAACAAAGTTTTTGAAAGAGTTTGAGGTTTTAGGGGTTTTTGAAATTTGAGCTTTTGTGGTTTTAGAGAGTTAAAATGTAAGTGAGGGGAGAAGGAAGGTATGATGAAATATAAACAATCGATCCACATGTGTGAATCTAGACAAATCTGATCTGAATTGCTGAATTTAGACGGTACAAATGACATAATTTTTTTTTTTAAGAGTGTTTTGAAAAGAAAAAAAAAACACTCATTAAATTTTTCATTGTTATTATTATTTGAGTTGCTTTCGATTTTTTTTTAGAATAAAAGGGGCCTAAAGGTCCAAAGAAAATTACACAAAAATCAACCGGGCGTAGAGATTCTCATAACATCAGCTTTGAGCAAAAGCTTGACCTCACCATAAGGCTGCTCATAAATACAATGACCATTTTCTAGATGATAACTCAAATTAGTTAAGCAATCAGCAACTTTATTCTCCCAATTGTTTTCTAAGCATGAATCATCTTAATAATCCTCCGACAAACAACACTACAAACCTGCACTCGGGACGAGAACTTGGCCTCCGGTTCAGAGTCCACTTGAATCTCCAAGTGACTCATATTTCTGGTGCAAGCATCAAACCTTCATGCATTCCCCAAAGCTTTGCCATAAAAGCACTATTGGTCGTTTTGAATTTTGATTAAGTTGAGATTGGTACGAAAATAGATACAAAATTAATATTTTGGAAACTAGGCAAAGGTTATTACAATTTAAGTCAAATAATATGGAGAACTTATTGATTAAAACTTATTGACAATATTTTTGTTGACAATTTTTGTGGTGAATTTTATCAATTAATTAAATTGATAATTTATATGTAAGATTTGAAATTGATAGATTTCAAATATGAGATTTTATAGTTATGTGTGAATTTTTTACTATTTTATCTGTATATAAAAAAATTAGATAATTAAATTGACAATATTTTTAATTAAATTTAGGTTTTTTTTTAACATTTAACTTTGGTTTTATACTATGTTATAGAAATAAAAAAATGTCAACCTTTTTTGTGGTTGTATTATTAGTCTCTCTAAAAATATTTTTGATTTCTATATTCTACAATTTTTAAAAGATCTTTATAATTTTTTTTTAATTTAGTGATGTGTTACTTACCGCAATATTAAAGAAGTTGATTATACACTTTTTTTTATTATTAAAATTATAATTAAAAATAAATAAAGTAGTAAAAACAAAACAAAGTTAAACTAAGAACTCATAAATTCATAAAAGAAACCCAATAGTGTTTTAAAAAGATGGTATAGTTAGTGTTTAAAAACCAAAAAATATTAGTGACTTTCAACTTAACTAAATATCATAAATTTAAATTTAAAAAATACTTTGAGAAAAAACAGTGCGACGATACATATGAAATCCCAAATCAAGAGTATGCCATTTTTTCATTAGACAATAATAACAGTGCGAGACTTGGATTCATGCAAACACGGGTTTATCAGGATCGCAATGTGAAAAAGAAAGAACCGATGCATAGATTAGTAGAGATGGCTAGATTTCATACCCGAAAACTATCTCTCAGTCTCATCACTTTCTACACCATTTTCATTTTTGCTTTCTCCATCTTCATTTTCTTGCTCTACGTAAGAACCTTCATCGCCGATGAAGATCAACCGCATCCGTTACTTTCTCATCAATCTCGATCTCTCCAGGTATCTACGCCGCTATTTCTCCTTTATTTTTCTCAACCAATTGAATCTAATTTTAGGGATCCGGAACGAATTCACGTGTTTCTTTATCGATCCTTCGATTTGATCCGCTATACTATTACATATTCAAATCTGATGCTGATTTTGTGTTTCTTATTGAAATTATCTTAAGTAATTTATGCGTACGGAATATAATTTTAGCAATTGCGGCATTTAACAGTGTTGATAATTGAAAATGCATCATAGGTGAAAAATTTATTCTGAGTATAGAGATTTTTATTGAAGCTCCACTTTGCGTTTTTTTTATCTTTCCTTTGTTCACTCTCAATAACCGCTGCATTTGCTACAGGTGCCAGAGTCACCTAAATACGACGAGCAACTTTGGGATTCTCCTCACAGCCATGGCTTCCACCCTTGTGTCAAGCCAACTGCTAAATATAAAGGTTCATATGATAGCTTCTTGTTGAATTTTCTTATTTCACTTGCTTCTACTTTTGTGTTTCAGCCATTGATAAAGTCTATAGTTGTTTGTTTGTCAACCATAACCAACTGCTAAATATAAAGTCTGTAATTTTACATTTTTTTACTACATCAGGTGCCCAAGTATTTGAACGCTATCTATCTGTTAGAAGTAACGGTGGGCTAAATCAAATGCGAACTGGTGTAAGTAGTTTCTCTCTTTTCGCAACTACTTATTAGTTGTAACTCTTATGTAAAAGTTGAATTTACACTCTTCGGTCTGTAATTGTATGTACAGTCATATATTGTCATTCAATTACAGTATTAAATTTTGGTATACAATAATACATATTTTAGAGTTACTATTTCAATTTTCAAATCTGAATAGGTCTTTTGGCATCAGTTTAGGAATTTAATATTCATTTTCTTGTCCTTTCCCCCCTTATTGTTTTCCTTCTGGCAGTTATGAACAGGATAATAACTTTTCCCCATCTATGCAAAATTTCAGTAGTTCAATCACTGTATGTGGTAAACCTTATACATTGTATATGCTGAAATGCAGATTAAATTGTGTCTCATCCCTATAGATTTTGTTTTCATTGATGTCATCTTTTTTAGGGTTGGTTATGATGGCGATGTGTGAAGCCAACTTTTGTTCTACTTTTAATTTTTTATATTTTCCCCCCTTTGTACATTAGTAATCAACCCTTTTTGCTATAGATAGCAGACATGGTGGCTGTGGCACATATAATGAATGCAACTTTAGTCATTCCTCAATTGGATAAACGTTCATTCTGGCAAGACTCAAGGTATTCCTGGGTATACTCTATTTCAGCATCACTTGACTCCTTAGATGCATACCTTATCCTTTTTCCAATGTTATCTTCTTTATTGGGCATGTGCACAGTGTATTTTCAGACATATTCGATGAGTTTCATTTCATTGAATCCCTGAAAGGAGATATCAGGATTGTTCAGGAACTTCCCAAGAACTTAGAAACTGCCCCCCGGGCTAGAAAACACTTTACTTCCTGGTCTGGAGTCGGTTACTATGAAGAGATGGCAAGGTTATGGAAAGACTATCAGGTACTCAAGTTTTTCCTCTGATGATCAACTTTTGTTGGTTCTTATTTTATAGTTTATACAGAAGACTTAATTGTAAAACTTGCTAATTAGTAATTCAATTTTCTTGTATCTGCTTCTGAATATTTCTATGTGTGAAAAGTAGCAGTATGACTGGACACCAGAGACACCTTTGTGCTCCAATCTACCCCTTTCTTTAGCCAATACAAAAGACCTAGAGAAAAGGAAATGGGCGATAGGCTGACAGGCAGCTCAATGTAAATATTTGTCACATGAGTATGAATATGGGCATTGCAATTTTATTACAATTTCATGTAGTTGGACCCTACTTGAAATATTTTTACCCCATCAAAGAAAATTAGTATATATATCACAAAATTTAAGTCGGATAATATTGTGCTGCGTAATATATGGGGAGACTTAATCATATTAGAAGGATATAGAATTCTCATCTTTTACAGTGTTTATGTTTTTATTGCCACAGTGGCAATAAGAGATGGATTATAGTTCTATTGTGTTTACTAATTACTAGCATTGTTGTTCGTTTGTATTTAAGTTGCTTTGTTTTCTAATGCAATGCAATGTCAACAATGTTTCCAAAGATGTCCATTTTAGGTACTGACTACTGAGGACCACATTAGAATTTATGCTGACATTTGTTTACTGGATGCTTCTGGGCATGGACAAACTTAATATCCATTCTCAGTGAAGGGGATTTCTAAGTTATGTTCATGCTCAGCAAGTAATTCTCACACTTTGTCATTGTGCTCCATATATAGTAGTCTTAATATCTTGGGCATATAATATTTGATTTTCCAGGTGATACATGTTCCAAAATCAGATTCTCGACTTGCAAACAATGATCTTCCTCTAGACATCCAGAGGTTGAGATGCCGTGCAATGTATCATGCACTACAATTTTCTCCTCCTATTGAAAATCTCGGAAAGGTTTGTCCCTCTTTGGGTGTAATTCCTAGGATCGAATATATGCCATAGAAATATTATTTGTGCATCATATTGGAATTTAGTAACTGATAAAATTATGGGATGGAGATTAAAGAGGAAATAACCGATTTAACTCTTGTGTGATTTTTTCTTTATTAACTTAAAATACTAAAAAAATTGAACCATTTCAAATTAAGAGATTTAGGGAGAATGAAAAAAGTAACATGTAAAGATACATTGTGCCTAAATAACAACCAGAAAACCTTAAGAAAAAGGTTGTACTTTATAAGAGAGAGAGAGAGAGAGAGAGAGAGAGAGAGAGAGAGAGAGAGAGAGAGAGAGAGAGAGAATTCAGCTACTGTTGCTATCATATTTCAAATGAAGTGTTTACGATTCTTGTGGGAAACAGTGGACAGAATCTAAAGTTTTGATTTAAGTGGATGCATGACCAATTAAATATCCATAGTTCAAGATCTTGTGGGGATGCCATATTTTTATCTCATTTGTATATCTTTAATTATACAGTATAAGAAGTATTAGATGATAAATTTGAATTATTTAAATATTTTGAATGCTGAAAAGTCGGGTTCAACCCTTTCCATTTTAAGTCCAATATTTCTGTACATCATCATGCTAGAAAATGATGCTTGTGATCCCAGGATCACAATGTCCTTCACTTTTGTTGCATTTAAGATGTCTACATGGGGCTTCCTGGTAAATTAGGTTCTGAGCATACATGACGGTTAAAAAACAGAGGTTGGTGGATCGGCTGAGATCACGCGGGGGAAAGTATATTGCTCTCCATCTAAGATATGAGAAAGATATGTTGTCTTTTACTGGCTGTGCATATGGTCTGACAGATGTGGAATCTGAAGAGCTGAGAATTTTAAGGTGAGATTAGTTATTATAAATAACATGTGTGCTTAATTATTGTACCTTGTATTTGAAATATGTATGCTTAGTCATTCTACTGATTTTTTTTTAAGAAAAGTTTGTTTTAATTCTTCTAGGGAGACTACAAATTATTGGAAAGTAAAAAAGATAAACTCAACAGAACAAAGAATTGGAGGATTTTGTCCACTGACTCCAAAGGAGGTTGGCATTTTTCTTCAAGCTCTTGGGTTTCCCCCATCAACACCAATATACATTGCTGCAGGGGAGATCTATGGTGGCAATACTCATCTGTCAGAGCTCTCCTCCCGCTTCCCTAATCTAATCTTTAAGGTATGCAAACTATTCTGTTGTCTTACTGTGTTAACAAATAGTTCTATAGCTCACAATCTTTGGATGAGGTGCAGTGTCGGCCTGATTAAGTGATTGATAAATGTTACAGGAATCCCTTGCAACTCCTGAAGAGCTGAAAGCTTTCATCAATCATGCATCTCAAAATGCTGCAGTCGATTACATAATCTCTGTAGAGAGTGATGTATTTGTTCCATCGTATTCAGGAAATATGGCACGAGCTGTTGAGGGACACCGCAGATTCTTAGGTCACCGCAAGACAATCAACCCAGACAGGTACTGAATTCAAGAAAGTATAATTATAAAATTTTGTTGGGAATGTTGATATGATTGAACTACCTCTAGAGATCTAGTCTTGTTTTTCTTTCTTTTCTTCTGATCCTGTACTTCCCAAAATGCAGTTTTTTTTTTTTTTTTTTTCCCACTAATTTTCTATAATCAAGTCAATAATTGATCATCGAAAAAAGAAATTAACAAGAATGCCTGAGGATCTTATTCAACTTTTCTCAAGCTTTCATTGTCTACTTCAGTTATGATAAAAGTTGATAGGATCACCCATCTCTTCCTTTTCCAATCATGTCAGATTCCGCATAGTATCTGAATCCTTATTTGTTTTGTTCCACTGGTCTGTTTATTCCAGTTTCTTTGAATACATTATACATGTACATATGCATCTGGCTATTGCACCATGCAGACAAGATGATATTATATATTGCCATGGAAGTTTAAATAACCTATCGTCTCCCATTCTGTATTTCACCTGCTTCTGTAGATAAATACTTGAGTTTTTGATAGTTCAGAAACTGGACCGCCAAGAGGAAATGCCTTTTTACACTTTTGATTCTTCAATTTATCTTTTTAGCTTTTTTGTTCCTTTTATATTCAGGAGAGGACTTATTGGAATCTTTGATAAGCTGGAAACTGGAGAGCTAGTAGAAGGAGCCGCACTGTCACATATGGTGCAGCGGATGCACAAGAACAGGTGAGTTTCTTGCATAATGTTAAATCATGTTTATAATTAATTGATCATAAAAATGAGCAGTTTTTTGCCTCAATAGATTCCCTCTCTTTTTAGTCCCTCATTTGGACCTTACTATATAATGACCTAATGTATAGAAGTTAAAATCGCGAACAGATGCATTTTTCTTTAATATAGAAGTTTTTTTGCCTTTGAATCTGTAATTTTTTCCGATCTGTTTCATCCATCATTTCCCTTTCACCTCTTCTTGACTTCAGTTTGCAAATTATTCAAGTCAAAATAACTGTTATTTTTCTTGATTATATGTGTAGGCAAGGTGCTCCAAGGAAAAGACAAGGTTCATTACCTGGAGTTAAAGGCCGAGCACGATTCAGGACTGAAGAGTCCTTTTATGAAAATCCATACCCCGAGTGCATATGTGGTTCAAGAAGCAAACTAGAAAGAACATGAAGAGAAACCAAACTGCAGTTCCAGTTCAATCTAAAACTTTTGGAGGATCTTGTTTATCTTTAAAGTCGTTTTAGATAAACTGTGTTAGCCATTTCTGACACACATGGTTCCTTGCCTGTGCCCTGCAGCTGTGCGGTCGCAGAGTTTTTGGAAGCCCATAACAACAAACTCACAATGTTGACAAGTCTAACTCCTTAGCTGTATTCTAACAATTCTCTTCAAGTAGCATTGAGCCATTGACGTTATATATTTTAATTCATGGATACAGTATTCTCCCCTTCCCTGGGCTTACAAAATACAAAATGAACTCTAGTCTCCAGGTGAAGCCATCCGGGAAAGCAATAATACATTGTAAAGTTTCACTTCCCGTCTCTGATTATGTTTGACAAGCTAGTCTCGTTTGTCAAGTGTCAACTTATAGTTGATTTATTTATTTATTTATGGTGAATGTGATTTTTTTGGGTTAAGTTTTTATGGCGAATTTACTGCTTGGAAATAATCTTATAGATTCTAAACTATTTTAATCAACTTATAGCATTTTTTCAGATGTTACTTGAACTAGTATTTGATCTTGTAGCATATTATTTCTCTTTTACTTTTTTTATTATTTTAATAAGTTAATCCTTTATCATCTTTTGAATAAAACAAAACTTAAATCTATAATAAAATAATATCAACTATATGCAAGGTTAAATTTGAATGCTTATGCTTGCTGTGAAGTGATTTCTGAACCGAATAGTTGAGTTCTACGGAATATTGGAATTTAACTTACTCCAACTAAAGTAATAATATGAATGAATGATAATCAAATGAATTATTAATGAATTATTAATGTTTGTGAATATGGATAATCAATTATAAGTGGTTGAATTATTAATGTTTGTGAATATGGATAACCAATTATAAGTGGTGGTTATATTTTAAAGGGAGTAATATGAATCAATGATAATCAAATGAACGATGAATATACATATGGATAACCCATTATAAATGATAATTATATCAACAATTGATTTACTTATTTTATCAATTTTTTAATTTAGAAGAGACAAATTTAAAATATTTAATTACTTGTTTTTTTTTTTTCCGAAGAACAATTTCTTATCTTCTT
>JBBPBP010009777.1:61245739-61262834 GCA_037974735.1 Cicer chorassanicum | reverse complement strand
AAAAATAATGATTTTATTTCACCACTCTTATTAATTATTGGTGTATTTTTATGATCATAACTACAACTGAATAATAATAATAATTTAAAAGTAATGAACATTATATTTATTAGAGGATACTATTAAAAAAACAATAAAAATTACTTAAAAATTAAAAGTGACAACGAGAACAATTTTTATGCAAACATGGCAGTTATTTTGAGATTGAATATAAACCATATTTATACTTTTTTCTTTTTGACAAGCATATTTATACTTATTATGAAAATTGAAAATACTTTATTTAAAACTGCAACAGATTCAAAATATGAAGAAAAAAATAGTGTAGAAAATAATATACAATAAAAAATCGGCATTGAAATTCAAATACATATATATATCCCAGTATTTTCTGATTAAAAAAAATACATATACCAGTACTAAACTTTAGTGTAATTGATTCGAGAAATTAATAATTATTTTACCAAAAAATAAATAAAATAACAGAAGATAAAAACGATATTCCCATAAACCCCAAGAAGAACCCCAGGATGCAGAAAGCAGATAATCTAAGTAAAAAGAGTGGGATTTGGATATGATGGCAATAATGACAAGTTGAAACTCTTCCCTCGTATTGCTATTGCATTTGCTGCTAAACAAACATGATGAATCCTCATATTGCAACTACCATCGATTTGCTTCAACTCCCACAACCCTTTTTCCCTCGCAAAACCTTCTTCACCCATTCTTCTTTTTCTCAACGTCTTCTTACAACTAAATTTCCACACAACAACCCTCGCAACTGCAAATTCAGAATCACTGCTTCCAATTCTCTTTCAGTTTCAAATACATCATCCACCAGCGAAGAACAAGCCCAATCTCTTCAGCTATTCGAGGTTCTCTTTCCGTTATTATCAAATTATTATTATTATTTTACTTTTAATGAGAAAAAAAAAATGAAATTCTAGAATCTGAAAATCATGTGAATTCACGAGATAAATTGTGTGTGCAGAAACTGAAGGAGGCAGAAAGGAAACGGGTAAATGAGTTGGAAGAAGTTGAGAGGAAAGCTAATGTGCAGTTAGATAGGCAACTTGTGTTGGCTTCCTCATGGAACAGAGCTTTGTTGACTTTTCGTGGAAAATTGAAAGGAACTGAATGGGATCCTGAAAATTCACACAGGATAGACTTCAGTGATTTTTTGAAACTGCTTGATTCCAATAATGTTCAGTTTATAGAGTACTCTGATTATGGACAAACCATATCAGGTGGGTGATTTTTCTTTTCTAGGATCATATATATTATATTCTTGTTGTTTGAAAGTTAAATAAGATTTCATAATGAACAATTTAGGTCCTGTTTGGATAAATTACTTAACTAAACATATATAATAATATAAATATTTATCATATAAGTGCTTATGTATAAGCTATTTTGATAACAAAAGATTAAAGTCAAAATTATTTTCGTATAAGTTGTTTTCATAAGCTATCTTGGAGAATTTATAGAAATAAGCATAAAACAGCTTATGGACTTGTCATAAGTTGTTTCCATAAACTCTTCCAAATAGTGCCTCAAGTTCTTATGTCAATAGATAAGTTCAAATAAGTCAATCTAAACAAGTCCTTAAAGTTTTGAAAGATGTGCTATTGGGCTTTTTAGTTATTTCACTTTATGTTATCATGCTTAGAAATACTTGTAATGAACAATGCATGTGTTGCTGTATCGCACTGTGGTAGTGCTTTTGTTAATTTTATCTCAGATACATAGAGTGGTCGCCTGGTTCGATTGGAATGTGAATTGCTGAATGTTGTTGTATTTTTTTTTTATCGTGCAGTTATTTTACCACATTACAAGGACGGGAAGATATCAAGCACTGAAGGGAATCCTAAGGATATTGTTTTTCGGCGTCATGCGGTTGATCAAATGCCAATTGATTGTTGGAATGATGTTTGGGGAAAGCTGCATCAACAAATTGTAAATGTTGATGTCATTAATGTAAATGCTGTACCCGCTGAAGTGTACTCTACGGTTGCAACTGCAGTCGTATGGTCTATGCGTCTTGCCCTGGCTGTTGGATTTTATGTGTGGATTGATAATTTGATGAGACCAGTATATGCAAAGTTGATACCTTGTGATTTGGGAGCTCCTCCTACCCCACCAACCAAGCTTCCAGTCTTAAGAAGACACGCACTAGGTTCTCTAGGCAAGAGTCGGTTAGTGGAATTTTTTTCTATATTTCCTAACCCAGTTCCCCTTGGTTGACTGAAATTTCATTTTTGTGCAATGTTAATTTTAGTTTGATGTATATAAGATTTACTAGAAAATCTATCTCCTTCTTTGGCCTTAATTGCTGATGCATAGGTGGTTCTTTGTTAGAAATTTAGATCCAATTTGTGGGGAAGGAAAATATGAAGTTCCGACATTTTACTTTCTTCCCCTTACCTGATCAATAGGCTGTTAGGGCTTTTGCCCAAGAACCCGATGCTCATTCAATAGAAGAAGTTGTTCAACAATTGGAACCTGGTTGAGATTTGTTCGACATTCGATCTTGAAGCAAGCATATGTGATCTTATGCATTTAGGAATGATATAATTAATACGTACACATTCTTTGCAGAAAAAGAATCCCATAGAACTTTGGGATTGAAATAGATTACAGTTGTTTATCTACTATAACAATGGAACCTATATCATATCAAGAAAGGAAATGATAAAGGAAAATTTAGAAAGAATAAAATACAATCAATACTTTTATAGAATTTGAAGTTTAGTAGAACCTGTCATCAATCTCCTTACCATTATGGGTAGCTAAAGAGGTGCAACATACACAATTCAATTGCTGTTTAGAAAGTTGTCTCAAACTTTCAGTTTGTTTCGTAAATCATATTCGAATTCAGATTAGTCTGCACAATGTAAGTACTTACTGTTTAAGTCCTAAATCCCTAATAACTTAGCAAGTGCGTCCACTGTAAATTTGTGGGCTGCATTGGCTCTACTTTATTTCATAAATCATTTGTAAAAAAAATATTTATTTCATTTAGAGGATTCAATTTGTCCTGCACAAATTTATTTTAGGTATCTGGATGGGTAAATTAAAGGAAGATGAGCTACACTATGCTTTCCAAACTAGGACTTTCCATCTTAGTTTATTACTATTTGTTTTACAATAGTTAATGTATAGAACTCTATCCTGATTTTGGCTTGTCTTGGGTCTTTACCTTACTTTACCCTTTCTGGTTATGTGTTGAAAATAGTTGGAAAAATTTAATTGCAATTTCTCTAGATGAGAAGAAAAATATTTTAACAACCAATCTCTTTACACTGGAATCTAATTATAATGATTTCCCCTCAGGGCTAAATTTATATCTGCAGAAGAAAGAACTGGTGTTACATTTGATGATTTTGCTGGTCAGGAATATATAAAAAGGGAACTACAAGAGATTGTTCGAATTTTAAAGAATGATGAGGAGTTTCAAGGCAAAGGAATTTATTGTCCAAAAGGTGTACTACTTCATGGGCCTCCTGGAACTGGTAAAACTTTACTGGCTAAAGCCATCGCAGGTGAAGCAGGGTTGCCTTTTTTTGCTGCTAGTGGCACGGAGTTTGTAGAGGTGCTGCCTCTTTTTCAAAGACATTCATATACATTGAATGGAAGTTAGCAAGAAGTAGAACTTTGAAACAAAGTATTTGTTCTATATCTAAATCTAAAATCATTAAATTTGTTGAAAAATGGGACCGCAGATAAAATATAGAGCAAAAACCCGTTTTTTTATGCAAGTGACGTCACTTTGGTTCTTTAGTAATGAATCGATCAAAATCGGTCCTTCATAATAGACTATTTTGACGGCTGATATTGACATCAAGGCCCCATTCTGATGTCCTTATTATTATTGAATCAAATTGATGACATTTGTACCTTTGAAGAACAAAAATGTATGTTTAGTCTAAAATTTAACTGGAGACTTCAGAATATATATTTTTTTAGGCTTAGGCATGTAGATCATTACCAAATGATACAATATCTAATAGCTAATCCTTCTTGCAGTCCATATACAATTATACACAAATGAATATTTACATGGCATTAATTGCAATGTGCTATTTAACTATATCAAGATCACGTGCTTCACAATGGTATTCTGTCTAAATGAATGAAATGTATGATAACATATACCTGTGAAACGTGAAGTATTGAATGCATAGGTGTCTTCAATTTGTTTTTTTGTTTTTTTTTTGACGAAATTCAATTTGTGTTTTATACATGGCATTAATTGCAATGTGCTATTTTACCTATATTAAGATCACGTGCTTCACAATGTTATTTTGTCTAAATGAATGAAATGTATGATAACATATACCTGTGAAACGTGAAATATTGCATTCATAGGTGTCTTCAATTTGTGGTTTATACTCGATTAATTTGGAAATTTAATTTGAATAAGATTGGCTCATTCAATCTTCCTTCCCCCCAGATGTTTGTAGGGGTTGCTGCATCCCGTGTTAAAGACCTTTTTGCTAGTGCAAGATCATTTGCTCCTTCTATAATCTTTATTGATGAGATTGATGCTATTGGTAGCAAGCGTGGAGGACCTGATATTGGTGGAGTAAGATACTCACAACTTTTACCTTGTTTTTGAACTCTAACGACTGTGTAAAATTTAAAGAAAAAAAATAAGTGAACTACTTTGCACTAATACATGAATATAGCTTGTAATTGTTGAAGTTTTATTTAAAATATTTTGAATTTTCCAAACCATTTGTTTTAATTTGGAATCGAAGAAAAAATTTATTAAGGCATAGTAGTACATCAATGTAATATATTAGATATTATAACATAAAATGAGAATGGCGGTGCCCCAAAAACCTTGGCAGTTAATCCCAGCATTTCCCGGTGAGATCTCGTTGTTCCGGTGCGGTGCGGTGCCTGACCGCGACAGCGTGGTTCGCCACAGCATGAAACAAGATCCCGACGAGATACCACTATTTCGGCGTAGTTAATCCTAGCGAGATCCTGCTATTATTTCTTTCTTCTCTATTTTGTTGTTTCTACTTTCACCTAAGAAGAAGAGGAAGAAGAATATGCTAATGAAGATGATGCTTATCTTTGATTCCTATGTAGAACATGCATTTGAGTTTTAATATTTAGTTATTTTATTACTTGTGTTAAAGACTTCAATATGCATCATCTTTGTTTCCTTGACTTTTGTTGGTATTTCAATGTAATATATTAGATATTATAAAACAAAATGAGAACCGTGCTACACCAAAAATGTAGTAGTACATTAATGCGAATGAGCAAGGGATGAGCTATTTCAACTGGATCGATTTTTTCTTTTGGTTATGCCACAGGGCATGAACTCATGATGGTTGGTGTAAAATGGCCCTTGGAATAGAAACCAAAACGACTGTCGAAACACAGTGGTGTGAAGGATTGTTAAACCACTTGTTGAATCCGTACCTATCATTAAATAGTTATACTTCGTGCAGTATTAATTACAAGAACAACAATATCCTGAATTAGAGCAAATAAGTTCTAATTGCCTGTGTCAGTAACAGCTAAAACTACTCATCATATACGTGCCTTAAATCTAACATTTGATTTTTACAAAACCCACAACTTTTGGAATCATTCATGTGATAAGGAAAAAAGAAACTAAAACTATATTTTCACGTGTTCAGATTTACAGTATTTTGTTAGAATGCAATGAATTATTAATGTGTTATGTTTTAGAAAGAACCAAAACCTCGAGATTAGTTTGCAACTTTATGAGGTACAGTAACTTTAAAATTTCATCAGAATGTAATATAAAGACTTGCTCCATTAGGGCTATGTTGGTGAGTTATGTCATGTCTGATTTTCGGTGAGCATATAATTACATTTCCTGCAGAATCTGTACTTGATTTGGCCTGCGCTAAGATGCCACTTTTTATTTTTCTTGGTTATTGGTGGTCACTTGTTCCATCCAATTAAACCTCTCTTTGTATGTACATTATGTAGGGAGGTGCTGAAAGGGAGCAGGGATTGCTTCAGATACTGACTGAGATGGACGGATTCAAAGTTTCCACAGCAGAGGTAAGCTTTATTAATTGGATGCCAAGATCATAAAGATGTTATTTTGATATAATGAATTTGAATTTCAGGTGCTTGTGATAGGTGCTACGAATAGATTGGATATTATTGATCCTGCTCTATTGAGGAAGGGTCGTTTCGACAAGATTATTAGAGTTGGTTTACCTTTAAGAGATGGAAGACTTGCCATTTTGAAGGTATTTTACCTCCCCAAACCTTGATTTACTGGGATCAGTCTTTCTTAAGAATTAGGATAAAAATATATTTTATTGAATTGAAATATGTTGACAATACATCAAATATATATAGACTAGATTACTATACAACCAAATCCCTATTAGTACTCATATGTAACTAAATCCCTGCTAGTACTCCTAAACAACCGAATCCCATCCATGGAGAAAGGCATTCCACTGTAATTAGCTGCTAGAGATAATATCACCCTGACGTGACAGTATTCGGTTTTGCAACCGGAGCAAATGTTTCCAAGTAATCCACTCTATATGTTTGAGTAAATCCTTTACCTTCCAAGTTCATGGCTTGTTTCTATTTCCTGTCAGAAAATGCTTCAGATAGAGAAGTAGGTATTATGGTAGTGTTCAGGCTTGTGAGAAAAACATAGATAGTTGGATAAATGGTAGAGTGTTTTATTGGTACATGTCCTAGTACTCTTCCTAAGGGCAATTGGGATATGAAGGTCATCATAAGTTGGTGGTGTGTTGGATTCTAATTCCGGTGCATAGGAAGATTTATAGATTGGATCACTAGAGTTTGAAGCGTCAAGGTAAGTTACCTCATGTAAGGTTGAATTGGAGTCATGGATGTGAATAGATTCAGGAATGACCTTTGTTCTTCTTGTATATACTAGATTCTTCCCATATCTTACATTAGTGTCATCAATTCCATCTTCCTTAGAATCAATTTCAATCTCAACATTGTCATTTCCTTCATTTTCATCTTTTTCAAAATCAATTTCAGTCTCAATTTCTGGTTCAAGAGTCAACTCAGGAAGTAGAAGAGACTCATCTTCCTTACTTTTACTCTCCCCTTGAAGATGAATTTGACCAAAGAAACTTTATTGTTCATGGAAGGTGACATCTCAGGAGACAAAGAATTTTTGGGATGGTGGATGATAATATTTGTAGCCTTTTGGGTGGAAGAGTACCTGATAAAGACATATTTTAAGACTTTTGGATCAAGTTTCCCCCTACTATCACTATGGATATGGACAAACGACGCACACCCAAGTATTTTGGGAGTAAGATTACTACAGGTGGACACATTAGGGTAGAACGAGGACAGGGCCTCCATGAGAGTTTTGAAGGCAAGGACACTAGAAGGTAATCGGTTTATGAGATACGATGCAGTTAAAACTGCCTTTCTCCAAAATTTCTTGGGAACTTTATTTTGAAATAACATCACTCGAGTTTGATCTAACAAGTGTCCATTTTTCCTCTCAGCAATCCCATTTTGTTGGAGTATTTTAACACATGAGGACTCATGAATAATGCTCTCCTTTTGACAGAAAGAATCAAGTCCGTGATTAAAGTAATATTTGGCATTATCAAACCTAATCCTTTTAATACTCACTCCAAATTGGTTTTTTATCTTGGAGAAGAACTGTACAAACACATAACTTACTTCAGATTTTTGTTTTAGTAAGTAAATCTGAGTACAGTCGTCAATAAAGGTTACAAACCAACTGGTTCCTAATATATTTGGAACATTAGAGGGACCTCATACATCAGTATGAACTAAACGGAATGGAGAAGTATTCATTTGGTTACTAACTGGAAAAGATACCCATTTGTGTTTAGCTAGCTCACACACCTCGCAGTGAAGACTTTCTACCTCCAATTTTTTGAAGAGGGAAGGAAACAATTGTTCTATAACTCTAATTGAAAGATGACCCATGCGGCAGTGGTACAAAATTACCTTGTCTCTGTTGGTCTTTAATGATTTAGAAAAAAAGAGTTGGTATTGTGAGTAGATTTGGAGGAAGATTTTGATTATCCAAGTAATAAAGACCATTCCATTCCATTCTCTAGGATTACCAATTATCCTCCTTGAATTCTTGTCCTGAAGGACACAAGATTTGTTATAAAAAACATTACATGATAGGTCTTGTGTTAGTTGTTTTATGGAAATTAAGCTAGTGGACAATTTAGGAATATGAAGGACATTTTTTAGAGTTATGGATGAGTTTATTTGGACATCTCCTTGACCTGCTGCAGATATAAGGGTACCATCGGCTATGGATATTTTCTTGTTGCTAGGGCAAGGTGAATAAGTGAAGAAGTGCGTAGGTAAGGGTGTCATGTGATCAGTGGCTCCAGAATCCAGGATCCAATATTGGTTATAGGTTGTATCTGAAGCATTAAGTCCAAAAGAAAATTGAAACTTACCAAGAGGAAGTATACTTGTATATACTAGAGAACTAGTACATGTTGGTTTCTCCAACTTACTAAGAAGTGATCTAATCTTCTCTACTTCATCTTCATTGAGTCGGGCCAATCCACTTTTACTTTCTTTAACTGTCATATTCGTAAAATCAACAGACAAACGATATTAGAGACGAAAGATTTTTCTATCAAACAAAACAAACTTCAAATGTCGCAACAGAAAAGTCCGAGCAAAAACCGTGTGAGCTTCAAATGATCCACAAACAAAAGTGCTTCGATCAGAAAGTGAACCCCCAAAACGAAATGTGAAACGGCCGATCTACAATCTGGTTGAAAACGGAGGTCTAGAAGGCAGCGCATGGGCACCACGCGCTGGAGATGACGTCGCAAGTGGGCGTCACGTGCCGAACTGGAAAGCGCGCGTAAATAGGCCTTTGACAGCGGTGCTTTGGGTTTCGGCCGATCTAATGGAGGCAAGTCTTGTGGTGTGGGCGGTGGCGTGAAGTAGGCGGTCAGACAGACGTGAACAGTAACAACGTGAAGGCAGCAAAAAGGGAAAGGGCCACAATGAAGGTGGCTTAAGTTTCAGGAAATAATAAACTGCAATGAAGGCAGCAGGTTTATGCGGAAGCAAGACTCCCAAAGATCGAGATCTCTAATACCATCTCAAGAATTAGGGTAAAAATATATTTTATTGAATTGAAATATGTTGACAATACATCGGATATATATAGACTAGATTACTATACAACCAAATCCCTATTAGTACTCATATATAACTAAATCTCTACTAGTATTCCTATACAACCGAATTCCTATACTTAAGGGATATTTTTAATAATAAAACAGATTTTGACAGTCTTCCATCAGTATTTCATTAAATTAAATTTATTTTTCCTATTCTTTTTGGTGCAAACTAGGTGCATGCTATGAATAAGTCTTTTCGCTCAGAGGAGGAAAAGGATACTCTACTTAAGGAAATTGCAGAGCTAACAGAAGATTTTACTGGGGCAGAGCTACAAAATATACTGTAAATAATCGCTGATTGAAATTGATGCATGAATCTGTCACCAGAATATAGACTGATACATCCCAAATAAATGACAGGAACGAAGCTGGAATTTTAACAGCCAGGAAGGATCTGGATTACATAGGGCGTGATGAGCTGCTTGAAGCATTAAAAAGGGTTGGTGTTTCAGCTTCTTTCTGACTGGGTAATTTCTTATGATGTGCTCAATGCATTTTCACACCATCTAATGAATCTTATGGATTTGCAGCAAAAAGGAACATTTGAAACAGGGCAAGAGGATATTACAGAAATTCCTGAAGAACTGAGACTGAGATTAGCATATAGAGAAGCAGCTGTTGCTATTCTTGCATGTTATTTTCCTGAACCACACCGCCCTTTTGTTGAGGTAACTTTTGTTGTTGTTGACCAGCTTCATTGTGTGTGGAAATGTGATTATTTGATCTCTGTCACTGTGTGTTTATTGTTTGCAGACTGATATAAGTTCTATTCGCAGCCAGCCAAATTTGCAATATAATGAAACTTTTGGAAAGGTTTTTGCTAGGAAATCAGATTACATAAACTCTGTAGTGCGTTCTTGTGCTCGTAAGTTGTTTTCTTTTCAGGTCATTTTGGTAATTCTTTTCTGCATTGTGTTTTTTATTATGATTTTTTCATCTTTTAGATATTGTATTTTTGAAAGCATCTCATGTTTTGTTTTTGTAGAATAAATGACAAACCAAATAATATAAGGATTACATAGAGATTTCATTGTTATACAATTTTTTGGCATGTCCCTTTGCCTTTTGTTCTGTGAATCTTTGAAGTTATCGAATAGCACCCTATTTATATCTTCTTAAATTTGACCCCCCCTACTTCATTATTGTTTTGATCACTCTTGTTTATGAATTAGGATAATAGCAATAGTGTTCAACACGTGAACTTCCAATCTTAGATGAATTATTTTTATGAAAACCAGCAAAGACAAGGTTCTTTAATGTAAACTCAAAAGAATATTTATATACCCTTAAACAGAAGAAGACAACTTTCTGTAGCTAGCCCAAAAGATGATTAACTGGGCTTGGAACTGTGGTTATTAAGCTTATTTAAATTTGTTTGTAGCAAGAGTAATCGAGGAGATGATGTTCGGGATCGACAACTTGTGTTGGATGTCTGCAAATGCAGCGTCTGAAGCTTCAAGGCTTGCAGAATTTTTGATTCTGCAGACTGGAATGACTGCATTTGGGAAAGCATATTACAGAAGCCAAAGTGATCTTGTGCCTAATGTATGTCTGTAGGATCTGAGTCTAACGGCTTGTGTTTCAACACACACTGTTTCCCTTGACAAAAGTATTTTATGAGTACAAAGAAGTCACAACTCATGTTTAAGTGTTTTGTACAGCTTGCACTGAAGCTTGAAGCACTCCGAGATGAGTATATGCGTTATGGTACAGAGAAGTGTTCATCTGTGCTAAGAGAATACCACTCAGCTGTTGAGACAATCACAGGTCTGGTTCTAGAGTGATTTACATGTTAGCAAATGAACAATTTCTTCTGGAAGTTTAGATTATTTCATGATAGTGAAGACCTGATTTTAGGAATTAAGTTTTGCAGTAGAATACTAGAGTCGTTAACTATTATAAATACCTTTTCATTAAGTGGTGCATCATGCATGGCACCATTTCTACATGCTTGTTATGCAGATATTTTGCTTGAAAAGGGGCAAATCAAAGCTGAGGAGATTTGGGACATTTATAAGAGTGCTCCTCGTGTAGCTCAGGTAGATCTCAAATTAAAGGGATGTTATCCTGTAACCTGTTTTGTCAGTGCGCCTTTGACATTGTTATACATGTTATTTTGACATTTTTTAAAGATATGTTTAATATAGTATTTCATACATGATTTGAAAGTATTCAAGCATTTAAAGATAGTTAGTTACTTGGGAGATGTTTATTACTTGAAAAAAATTTATTGGATTCTTTAAGGGTTACAAACTCAGAATTTTAGTATGGCAGGCTCTACATACTGTAGTTTAAAAAAATATATATTTATCATCACCCTTGGTTGAATAAATGGTAATTTGTTCACGATAATTTTTACTTTTTGGGCCTTTTCTAGCCTTCTGTAAGTCCACTTGATGAATATGGAGCGCTGATTTATGCTGGACGATGGGGCATCCATGGGATCAGTCTTCCTGGAAGGGTTACATTTGCACCGGGCAATGTTGGGTTTTCGACCTTTGGTGCACCGCGCCCTACAGAGGTTCTTTTTTGTCAAAACCTTGTTTATTATATGTTGCAATTGATCTGTATTCCTCCTTTTTTTTTCTAAACTTCTTTTCCCTGCAGACGCAAATCGTTAATGATGAAACATGGAAACTAGTAGATGATATCTGGGATAAAAAGGTTCAAGACATTAGAGATGAAGCTTCAAGGGAGATTGAAGAAGAGAAAGAAAAGCCACAACTTTTGATGGCAAGTCATTTCCTCTGAGGGGAACTTTTACCTGACCTGCAGGTTTGTGGGCATTTTATTGTATTCCAACTTACTGGTTATGGACTTATGGTTGTGCTTGTAGTTAGTAATGAAATGAGATGATAACTGGAACATGCTTTATTTAACTTTGATTACCATGGACAGGAGCTATCTACTGAGGAAAAGAATACAAAGCGTCTGTCAATTACATAACATAAATAGCAACAATGTCTCCTTTATGCGGAATTCATGGATCAAACTAGTTACTCTTGTTTTTCCTCCTCTGATCTAATATTGTAAATTTTTATCCTGCTCTTTTAGTTGGTAAGCTGCTCTATCAGGATATTTTCCTTCCCTTACCCAGTTCTTCATCAGCTGGAATCTCAACTTGGAGTGCATATCATCAAAATGAAGTTTGATTCTCTCTCGAACAATCTAGCGGAAGGTGATTGATTCATTTTTGTTAAAGAGACCTTTTTCGCCACAGATAGCACTCTAGGACTTCTAGTCTGAGCTGTTGAGTAAGTGAAATGCCTTACTTACTTGTTACTACCCATATTGTGTATTCATTATGAGAATACGTTGTTAAGGCAATTGTAAATTTATCAATTGACTTCACTTGTCTCTATGTTGTTGTTACTTTGCGATAGTATTCTTTAATGATAAATTAAAAGGTAAAGAACAAAAATCGTTGCACTGCTTTTCTTTACATGTTTTTTCATCACCAGGCTCCTCATGGCGAGTAACCTCTTATTGAACTTCACATATGATGATTTAAAAGTGCGTGTTGTACGTCAAAAGTTACTTTTTAATGACAAATATTAGTTATTTTTTTATCAAGGGAGTTGAACTCATAATTTTGTCACTCCAATGTGTTGGTCACTTCCCAAAACCACCTAATTACTCCATATACGTACAAAGTGAGTAATTTAAATATAATTTATTCATTATACTTCATATATATAATAATATTGATATTTGAGTTGAGAATTTTTAATATTATTGTGTATCTTCTTTATTCTTGTACATGCAGTGTAGTTGTGTCATCGTCATCAAGTGTCATTTCCTCTGCAGCCAAGCGCCAAACTCAAGGTTGTTTTTCATGGGTTTAGATTCCCTACAGTAGCTACATGGAACAACAGTTGTTGAGACCGTTAGATCTAGAGAGAGGAGTTTTATCTTTTTAGATCAAACAGTCTTTAGAGCTGCTGCAGTTTGCACTGTGCGGCTATTGTAGAGAATTTAAATCCGTTTTTACTTGGTGCTCCTTTTTTGCAATGGATTATCACTCCTTAAGGGCAAAAGAGTGTCTTACATTTCTAAACCCCAAGCACATAACTGTTTTTAGGTTAGGTATTATGATGGGTGTTAGAACAGAATAATGATTCCTGCTGAAACCAATTTTACGGAAGCCTCTCATAAATGTGCAACTAACCAATTATGAAACTAGTTGAATGGAATTACTTCAGTGAATGTTACATTTTTTGTTCGTCTCCGTCTATCATACTTAATTTTGTTTAAGTACTATCACTAGATATATTATCTGATTACGAACTCGTTTACTTTGAGCGAGAAGATCCTCGGGTTTAGTCCACTGTATCAACAGTCAAGTGACTGATTGTTTTTCATCAAACTTTGTTTAAGTGCGAGCAATATATATATCCTCTCATTAATTCATCAATGGTTTTACGTTAAATCCTGTATAAAAGTTATTATATCTTGTAAGACTTGTATAAATCTCAAAGATTTGTACTTAGTTCAAAATCCAAATTAAAACCAGGCGCACTTGTCTGGTTGCATTTTTACATAAACATACATATATGCTTATCCTTGAGAGATATTGAAGTTCAAACATCTCATCAAATCAATTGTTAATTATAAGTTGACTATTGCTTTCTCCAGTAATATTATTGCACAATTGGAGCATTAAGATTTAGTAAATTAATATTTGTACTAAGTGGTTAGGTTTAAGTGATTTATAAACTTTAATTAATATCAAATCAATTGAAAGTAATTAGTTTAACCATTGTCTAAAATAATTTTTACTCAAGCTTTACCTTCTTCTTCTAAGTACAAAAAGTGGACCTAACATAGAGGTTGATTAAATCTTTTCCACTGTCCAAGTACAAAAAGTGGACCTAACATAAAAGTTTTATAACTTTACACCTATAAGATCTAGAAGGACCCAATAATGAGAGCTTAATGGTTTCTCCTATTGCTTACCTATGCAGTGTCCAAGTATTGTTGCCTTTTCCCTTTGCCAAAGCAGTCACGTTTCGTAACATGATTGATATGGGATTGAGGGTCTATATTCTTGTTGGTTTATGACCCGTGACCCTTCCCTCTAACATGTTTTATACTAGTAGACAAACAAACCCTTATGAGTAGATGACTTGCTACCTTCCAAATAAAGCCCTGAATCACCCACAAAGTAGTAATTCCAACAAGAAAAAAACAACTCATTTTTTAGAATTTTGGGTAGTCCCTCAGATAATCATATCATATTATACTAACAGTCAAAATAATGTCCTAGACCTAGTAGTAGAGGTTCTTTCATAAATAGAATTTATCACGTGAGGCTTGATCAAAAATCTATACGCAACACCCCACTTTTCCCTTTCTATCAAAGAATATCACGCAGTTGAAATATTGACAGTTCTTCGATCAAAATTTCGCATTCAGACATCAAAACATTAATATGTATTTTTTTAGAACATCTAACTTTAGTGAATGTCTACCAATGTCTTGACTGCGTGAATGTAACGTCTCTTTATTGTAGGGAATACAAATTCCACTTTTTCCTACATCGTTAATATATTAAGGTACCATCATAACCTAAAGACTAAGGTACAATATTTAATTTAATATTTATTCATGTGTCACTACAAGGCATACCTAAAGAAGATCTCAAGAAAAAGGAATCATATAACTCTGCTTCTTGACTTTATTGTCTCAAATTTCTATATACTTTTAACTTTCCTCTAAAAAAATTATCAACAACAAATTCATCTCCATAATGACTTGTAAGATCTTCTTCTCACTATTTCTCCTCCTCTTCCTATCACACCCTAATCCATACACATTTGTGAATGGAGATGCCACTTTAATCAAAAACACATGCAAGAACACAAAGTACTACAATCTATGTTTCTCTTCTCTCAAATCTGATCCTAGCAGTCCAAATGCAGATACAAAGGGACTAGCTTTGATCATGGTTGGGATTGGAATGACAAATGCAACTTCAACTTCTTCATATTTGTCTTCTAAGTTGCTTACTCCAACAAACAACACTACCTTAAAAAGGGTCCTCAAAGAGTGTGAAGATAAATATAATTATGCTGGTGATGCACTCCAAGCTTCAGTGCAGGATTTGGCTAATGAAGAATATGATTATGCTTATATGCACATTACTGCAGCCAAAGATTACCCAAATGCTTGTCACAATGCATTTAAAAGGGTTAATGATTTAGTTTATCCTACTGAGCTTGCTAGTAGAGAAAATGGTTTGAAACATATTTGTGATGTGGCTATGGGGATCATTGATAATCTAATTAACTGGTAGGTGTGTGCATTCTTGTATTATTTCCACTTTGTGATGCAAAAATCATATTCTCTTGTTCATTTTTTTCCACTATATATATCTTTTTATGTTCTGAGTGTAATTAATAATAAATGTGATTTACTCATGCCTTTATCAATATTTGGTTGTTTCAAAATATTAGGAGTTTTAGAAATTCAAGATGAAAATGGATCATTGTGTTTCAACTTACCCTTAGATACAGTTAAGATGTTTTGTTTCTAAGACATCATTTACAGTTGGATATTTATAGTCTTTGCATTGAAAAAGGAGAATTTGGAAAATAATTTGTATGAAAAATCTTAACCACCAAAGTTTTGGAATAGAAGAATACAAATAACTTCATACCCTTTGAATTTTACACTATCCTCACATTCTAATCTTAACCATTTTGCACAAAAAAAAAAAAGGGGGATTTTTTGAAGTGTGAGGGCAGGTTAATTTAGTTGTGTTTATTATCATTGCATTGCCCCACTTATTTGACTTAAGCTAGTTAGTGCAGGCAAAAAGTAGAAAATAATTGTGCTAATAATTCATCTCCCGTTCCCACTAATGAAAAGTGTGTGAATTATTTTGGTGATCATTGATGAATTCATATAGGACATAGTCCGGTAAAGAAATAAGAAAAAGGTTAAATTATTGTTCCAAATTACTGTACCACGATATTGATGAGTTTTTGTATTTTTATTTGCAAAAATATATGAAATTAATTCTATTTTGTTTTTAAATATAAAATTTCAATTTTTGTCTTATATTATATTCATTTTTTTTAATATAACATTTATATTTTTAATTCTTTAACAAATATTTTTGTTAAATTTTTCTAAATATATATATATATATGACATGAGTTTTTAGTATTATTTTCTTAATTATATACGTTAAATTTCAAATATTTGTACAAGAAAACTATATTAACTAATTGTAATTATTTGATTTAGTCTAATAGTAAAAAGATATATATTAAATATGTATATTATCAGTAGAAGTTTTATTAATTTTATTGGAGGATGTAAATATAAATTTCTCTAAAAATGTTATTTGAGCTCTGAAGTCCTTTTTGCCTTAAATTTTTTAGGAAAAATAAATTCCGAGACCTTGTGCCTATGACCCGTTATTAATTAGGTCAAACTAATTGACAAAAGGAATAAAATAAAAAACTCAATTGTATACTCAATGAAAAAGGCTATCAATAATTTTATTATGATGTCACTCATTAAGACTGAAAACCTATATGACCTATTTACTTATTGTAATTGAAATAGGCTTTAAGTTATCGTGTAAGGTTAAACTTTCTACAAAGTCATGTTAAACTTTAAAAAACATTTATCATATAAATAATTTAAACTTAAACCTTATAAAACTCCACATGGCCTACACATATTCACATCTGTGTCTTGTGTTGATACATAAGCATCGATTTTTTTCTTTTTATCAAAAAAATATAAAAAGTCTAACAAGTGTATTTAAATTACTTGTTAAAAAACAAAAACAAAAATTAAAAAGAATATTCAAATTGAAAGTTTGATTTTTTTACAATTTTAAATATGGAATATACAAGTTTCAAGTTTTTTTTTTTTTTGAT
>JBBPBP010009777.1:61231106-61245248 GCA_037974735.1 Cicer chorassanicum | reverse complement strand
TTTATTTTAAGTTATAATGAAACAAATCTAAAGTGTAAAAGGAGATTTTAGTTAAAATTATAAAGTTTAAATCTAAAGTTATTTTAATCATTATTTTATACTAATATAATTAATTTAATAATAATAATTAAATAAAACAAAAGATTTTAGTTAGTTTTTTGAAAAAGAAAATAAAAATTAATTTAATAATAATAAATAAATAAAACAGAAAATTAATAAATTTTAAATTATTGAAGTGAAAATATTTTAAACATTACTTGGCATAAGTTTATTATTAATAAAGATCAATTTGTATGTTATTTTATATTTAAGGAGATTTTTGAATATTGCAGGGATGAAATTCAAAAAAATAATTTTCAGGGAGTAAAACTGAAAAGTGTTATATTTATAGGGACCAAAAACTGTTTCCGTTTGTCAGTTAACGTTTTTGTAACGTCCACTTAACGTTAAGGACTAAAAATAATTTTTTTTGATATTACAGAGATATAAACCAAAAAAAAATTACGAGAAACAAAATCAAAAAAAGTTATATTTACGGAGACCAAAAACATATTTAAACCAATATAAAAATACTGTGATCACCCTATAATTTATACCTTTGTCTTATATAATATTGTACTCTCTCTGATTATTATAAAAACAAATATTTTCACAAGTATTAAAAAATATAGTAAAACATAAGTTAAATTTATTAAATTGTTATGTTTCAAATATCAAACATTTAACTATTAATATTAAATATTTAAAATTAAATAAAAAATATAATAAAAGTAATAACATTAAATGATTCAAAAGCAGTTAACAAATCAAAATTTAAGATTTTATTTTTTGCTAATTATAGTATAGTTACAGGAGGAAGTATTAATTAGACCTTATACCATTCAGCTTTATTAGGTTTAGGGAAAAATTCAATTCTATAAATTTGGCTTAGGCAAAATTTAGGATCAAATAAAGGAATTAGTGTAAACTATGTTATTGTCGCAAAGGTGATTCATACTCAGTTCTATCGTAAGATTTGAATAATATTACAACTGGACAAAATTATGGACTCAAAGGTGATTATTAGATAAATCAAATCAATAAAAATACTCATCTGCTTCGAGATTATAGTAATGCTTATATATTCTAACAAAAAAAGTTCGTACTGCCGAATGTTTAGGATTATGAATAGAAATACAGAATGACTATTGAGAATCGAGACCTTCCGTTTAAAGGATACAACAGCTTGAAAGAATTAACATCCAATTCGAAGGCCTCATCAGATTTTGGTTCCATTTCTTTCTGTTTCAGAAAGGGAATAAAACAGGTGTCTCCTATGATTATAATTACTGGTTTTGAAAAAGAAAAACCCACATAGCAATTGCCTAACATGTAAGTTGCAAACTAACAGCACAGACAACCAACATATTCATCCCACAAAAATAAAGAAAAACGATTAACACCCAAAAAGAAAGCTCTTAAACGTACACAAGAGCTGCAAAGATAAGGAGCAAGGTACACGAACAATGGGCAAAAGAATTCCAGAGGTAAGAAGCAAAAGTACACATTGAAGAGAATAAACACCGAGTAAATTTGGCAGCCGTTTCTATAATTGCACTAAGACTTCTGAACCTTCTCCACATATGCCTGCAACCAAAAAGAGAAGAATTATAGGAGAAGATGGAAAGTCAACAAGTAATCAATAGTCAATAGCTTCACAGCGATCAAAGGTTGACAAAAGAAAATTTCTCAAATGCAAATGTAGATTTAGTAGCTCACATATATCTCGAATGGCAAAATACAGCTTAGACATATGAAATACATATCAACGCCTTCCGCAACAATTACAGACAAATACAGAGGTCAGAATTGAGATCAATTAGTTGCAAATATAAAGTAAAAGTTTGATGAATTGGTTGTTCTTAATAAAGAAAATAAGTATCGGTCTCATGAGATTTTGTCAAATTGGCAAAATAAGTAGACTATGAATAGAAGTTAAAAAATTGGATAAATGTATTAGCAAACAGCAGCAGCAATGCCTTTTCCAAGTAAGTGAGCCAGAAGCATGGATCACTTAAATCAATATCATGTAATGGATAGATCTAATCATTTTTTTGTCTCCTCCCTTTAAAATTGGACAATCCTTATTTGGTCCACTCTCAACATAATTTTTTCGATTTATTTCTACAAGTCTTTTTCACACATGTTCAAATCATCTAAAGCAGGGATATCATTTTTCAACAATGATAGAAGATTCTTACTTTCTCTAATGATTTTCATTCTTAAAAGGGAAAAATTGTTCAGTTTGAAAAGACATCACCAAAACTACTTTGATTGTTTTCCGAAAGTATGATGATTGAATTTATCTGCATATATATTCTTGGTAAGTACATTCTATGCTCAAAATTAATCGCAAATTTGGGCAAGGGACCAAAACTACTTTGATTGTTTTAAGAAAGTATGATGATTGAATTTATCTGCATATACATTCTTGGTAAGTACATTTCTATGCTCAAAATTAATCGCAAATTTGGGCAAGAGACCAATCCCATAACATCAAGATTAAGCTTTCAAGAAAATTCAATGAATTTTAGAGTCTCACTTTAATCTTAAATTCACTTTCATATTTAAAAGGAAAATAGAGATAACCAAACAAAATCGCAATAAGTTAACCCCCTACTGACCTGAACAAGTTTGTTGAGCTTTGGTTTTGAAAATGACAAATAGTGGTCAATTTTTTCTTGTGTCTGAGGAATATTGGCCCCCTGCATGGTACCAGTTACTTTATCAACAACTTTCTTCACAATTGTTTTATAATCTTCTTTAGTGATTTGACCTTCTTTCCATGTTGGTTTCAGAAGCTCCTTAACAAACTCAGCCAGTGCAAATTTAAATGCACGAATCCCTTTCATATCCTTTGCTTTATTGGCATCGTCAGGCCCACCATTTTGGTCCATATTTTGCGGACCACTTTCTTTTGTACTTTTATGATGACCATCTTGAGAGCTTTGCCTTTCCTTAGCTACCTCTTCATTGTTATCCTTGTTAACCACTGTGTTTTGACCAGGCTGCAACTGGATTAGATTATCACTCTTGACAAATTCTGAGGAGGCAGCCTTAATAGAATCACCACAATTTTGTCTTCCAGATTTAGACAACTGTGACAGAGTTTCTACTTCAGCAATATTTTTACTAGGAGGAATGGCTGAGGGCACCCCACTCGCATCAGCGTTCTTTTGCTCAATACTATCATGCATTGGATCATACGGCTTCGGGAGTCCAACAGCAGGATCTGGCTTGAAGCATGCAATCGAAACAGGTATTGCAGGCACTTGAGTTTTTGCTAGGGAAGGACTGTCCTTTAAATCATGAGAATTTAAAGCAGCATATAGCTGCGGCAGCTGCTGACCTGCTCCAAGGATATGAGCTAGAGAGGCTGAGAGATTGGTGAGTTGAGCAAGCTGTTCATTGCTTACTTCATTCTGAGTTGAAGGATTTCTTGAACTAACATGAGATAAGCCTGGATCCGTGATATTAGGTTCCATGGTGTACTTCTTCTCAGTACAGACTTCTTGGCTGTGCATAGCATCAACAATTCCTTCTCTTGAAGGAAGAATGGGAACGGTCACTTGACTTTGCCCAATTGCATGAGAGCTGGAAATATGCAAAGGATTCACATTCTGTGTATTCTGATTGATGCCTTGTCCTGGAAAAACACCAGTAGAAAGCATTAGGTCTGTGAGACTCAGCAGAACTATTTTTGCATTTCAGTGAAACGAGATTATACTTTTTAACTTTTGGGTAAAATTTACAAGGGTACACAGTTACAGGAGCATCAAACATGTGTTTACCTGGAGCAACTTGTATTTTGCTGTGTTCAGAGGTAGCTAAATAAGTACCACCCTGGCTTATCCCATGCTTATTCTGTCCAGGTTCTTCCATATGACTGGAAGATCCCATCCTATAATTCCAATCAGGAGACATTTCTGCATCACCCGGCCAAATGTCTGTACCTATTGGCTGGGAGCCATGCATGTTGGCACCAGTATTTTCTGCTATCCAACGATCAGCTTCCTTCTTATCACTCGAAATTGATGGTTTACCATGCAGTCTGCTCTTATCTGGACCATGATCCCATCCATCTGTCATAGGCCAAGCAGTAGATCCTGGCTCTGTGGCACCGACATTTCCACTTTTGTTCTCGATCAACTTTGCTGTATCAGTTACAGAAACTGTATCGTTCTGCTTTGGACTGTCCCCAACTATATCTGGATCAGCCACATCACCATCCAAACCCCGCTTATCATCTCTAAGCCTTCTATCAGGACTGATGGAATCGCTCAATTTTCGTCTATCCAACATTTGACGATCTCCACTTGGATTGCTGGCCCGTCTATCATCCCTTAATCTTCTATTAGGGCTCCTACATGCTTGCTTAGCATGAGCAAACCTACAATATTTACCATTACGACAATTGCCACTAGCAAAAAATTTGCAAGGAGTATCACTAGTGCGGTTAGGCGCATGCCCGCCACCCTGCTCAAAAGAACTATCTCTATGCCTTCTGTTGATTTCTCTTTCTCTAGTGAATTCATCCATAGAAACTTTACCATATCCATCAGATTCGTCATCATGCACAAACTTGCAAGATGCTCCCATTCTACACCTGCCTTTTGCAAAATTTATACAGGCTTCATTAGATCTACCACTCTTAAGAGAATGGTCCACGTTCTCATGAGTAGCAGAATATCTAGGAGCTCCATCTTCCCAGTGCTTACTTTCCCAACTATTCTCATGATTTTGGTTATCATCATGTAGAAAATTGCAAAGACTGCCTCTTCTGCATTTACCAGCAGGAAAATCTCTGCATGGTTGTGTTGATCCTCCAACCCTCGTCCTTTTTCTATCGTCGACTCCTGAATCCCACCTAATACCACGAGGAGGGCTCCGGCTTCGACTGCTCCTGAGAATGAACAAAATCCAAGGAGAGACAGATGATTAAAACAAAAAACAACTGCATTCTAGAAATATTATAACAATGGCCATAATACTATCATAAATATCTCCACCTAAAACCACGAGGAGGGCTCCGGCTCCGGCTCTGGCTGCTCCTGAGAATCACCAAAATCCAAGGAAAGACAAATAATTAAAACAAAAAAAACAACTGCATTCTAGAAATATCACAACAATGGCCATAATACTATCATAAATATCTCCAATATATTTGTTAGAGGAAATGATGACAACGACTACCTGTTAGGAACCCAAGAATTGGATTCCAATGATTTAGAGGAAGAACACTAATATTTAGAAAAGAAAAAAAGAAGATCAGAAATAATAGGAGAGAATCTCTCCAAAGAAAATGATACACAATAGCAGATACGCTCCTACAATGGTTTACACCGCTCAATTTCTAATTTTGCCAAAGATCCTTTCAAAGGGGTGGGAGCCTTTATTTATATAGGTTGATTATACAAGGGATAGGATCCAAAAGCACTACCTAATAACTAACCACCTAACTATAAAACAGTAACTACTAACCACCTAACCATAAAACAGAAACATCATTATTTCCTATTGTTTATTCCTATTTACATCTTCATTATTCTTATCACTCTACCTTGGGAAAAATCTAAAACAGAGTTCAAGGAGGTAGTCAGAATTAAAGCAAATACTCACTTAAGCAAAATGCTCTTCAACACAAATACATACATGGGATGCATCCTTCAAAATAAAAAAGCAGAACATGGCATGTATAAACAAATATTTTGGTATGAAAGATCTTCTGAAAAATAACCTTTTAAACTGCACCCTCGGAGCTTTACCCAAGAAGATAAAACTGTTTCTTTAATCGATAATAGAAAACCGTTTTTTTTTGTCAAGAAGATAAAATTGTTAAAATACTAGTTATTGTCGTATTATTGGGTCTATTTGTGAGTGTGTGTGTGTGTGTGTGTAGATATTGCCTTGTAATCTCATCCTTTTACCAAGTAAGATACAATGCCTACATGGTAGATTTGAACATAGGACCACTAGATGTCAATGTCAAGATCAAATAGATGTCACATGACCATTCATGAAGTGTCCTGTCGTCATAATTGCATGCATGCATCAGGTGTTTGTAATAAATAAAATATAACTGAAAAAATTTCTACGATATGTTTCAAATGGTCTTTGAAAATAAGTATTACTATTGCGTAATAAATTATTTTTTCTTTAGATCCCAACAATATGGCTGAGAGCTCAGAGGTGGAACAGCATGCTCCTGAGGGTGCACAGCCGCTCCATTGAAGTAAAAGTGTTTTAGACGAAAAGAGGTGTATATTTTGACTTTTTGAGCATTACTATATTAAAATGTAGAACATGAAAGTATGTCTGCAGTCATGTTCCCGCAATAGACAATCAGTAAATTACTAAAAATATGTAGTTTTCATCAATATTCAGAAAATCAGACAAGCCTAACCTGCTCCAACCATTATTGGGGGATTGACTATGCCTCTGCTGTTTCCGTTCCTCTGGCCAAGGAGACATTTTCTTGCTGTAACTTCCATCAGTGTCCCATTCTCTTCTTGTATCCAAAACTCTATGGTCTTTATTCAAATCACCGTCCTTATTTGAACCTCTGCCTCCAGAAAATTCCTTTGATGAAAATCCCATAACAGGTCTTAATTTATCATTTCCATGTGAATAAGCCCGTTTTGAACTATTTCTACCAGCAACATCTGCAGAGGACCACCCAGGCCGCATTTGCTTGCTACCAGGTGAGAATTCAAGCTCATCGCCCAAATCCCACTTTGAAGAGCGCTTTCTGTCGGTTCCACTCATGTCAACAATAAAGCCTCTCTTTGATAATACAGTGTGCTCTGAATTAACAACAACAAATAAATCACCCGAAACTTAAAATCTACTCGTTCTTCAACTAATTTTTCAGCACTAAAGGACTATAAGATACAAGGAAAATTAAACAGAAATTATAAAATAAATAATAGATTAATCTAGCGAATAAAACATCAAGTATCAAGCTAGAGAGGGTTCGATGAGTTGACACAGGATATAATGCAACTATGTGGTGGGACATCCCCAAGACCAAAAAGAAAAAAATAAAGTATTAAAGCAGGTAATTGCACCAAAACTACAACGCTTCAATAGTTGATCCTAACCAAAGTCTGCACGAACAACTAAAGAGTCAAGACAAATAATTAACCATTAGATATAGATCATGAGGATCCACAGACCACAATCCTCCCTAACAGCAAAAACAAGCAAAGAATACACAAGAAACTTCAATAAAAAACAGCAAAGAACATATCTATCCCATAGAGAAACCACTAGCTGAAAATTCTATTCATTTCATATGCCCATATGAATATAATGCACTGAGACAAAAAAAATCAGTTATTGTTTTTTTCAAGTTCTGTG
Source organism: Cicer chorassanicum (assembly GCA_037974735.1). NCBI lineage: Eukaryota > Viridiplantae > Streptophyta > Magnoliopsida > Fabales > Fabaceae > Cicer > Cicer chorassanicum. The sequence goes on along the minus strand of JBBPBP010009777.1, from coordinate 61,237,850 downwards.
ATAAGATCAGTTGTGTCAAGTATTATATTGGGCTTAGACATCATAGAGTACAACAGACAGATTGGTTGAATTCACAAAAGGAACCAACGGGATTTTCTACTACCTATTGCAAGAAAAATAGTTAGAGAAAAATATCTTAATAGGGGGACCAGAGGTTTTCCCTTTGGCTGTGAGATTTGATATTACTTTACTTTGTTTACTTTTCCATTAATTTTGTCAAAAGTCAATAGTGTCAGTGATTCAATTTCCTTGATTTTTCCTAACAAATATATTTATTATAACAAAACAACCCGGTTACTTAGAAATATATTAAGAGGCCAAGAAGGGAATTTGGTGTTCTCCATTACAGCGGAAGAAATCCTCCTTCCACAGAAAAAGGATGCTAGACTTTAGCCGAGGAGGCAAAAGCCAATAAAAAAATGTAGCTATGCATGACCTCCAATAATATAGCCTAGGGTGAAACTTTATATTTCTGTGCCATTTTCCCACATCTTTCATCATCTCTGTTCCCTGGAACACATGTGGCACGAACTTTATGTCACCAAGTTCTCCTTTTTACTCCATGTCCTCAAGCCAATGAAACCTCCCTTCAAAAAAACTTTAAAAGAAGGGCCCGATCACTGCCAGTGGGGGAATTCAAGGACGTATAATTCTCTGACAAGCCAGATAAAGATGGAAACAGAATCTAAATAGCACAGCATCAGCAGTTGTGTGAAAGTCAAAAGTCAGGGTTGAATAAATATCCTATAAGGTCATATAATGTCCTCCAGAGAAGATAGTTTTGTAAGGTTAATTGGGATAACAAGCTTTGGCAATAATATCAAACACCCATCAAGGCCTGATACTGTTTGTTCACTACCAGGTTTTCCTAATATGATACATCAAACTGAATCTAAGCATTTTCTTAATGAATGCCTAAACCTTTAGCAATACCACCAGCTTGCAAGTCTCAAATAAGACAGAGACTCTTCCTGGTCATCCGTAACTAGTTGGTGGGTGCAATTATTAAAGAGAGCGTATGCCATGGCTGCTAAATTGATGCTGAGTTTATTTGACCAACAAGATTACAAAGATGCTTTAATCTTCAATGATACAAATACACAAATCTAGCTCTTCCAAATCCTATGTATACTCTTCAAACATTGAAAGATATTTATCTGTGATGTGATGGTACTTATACAGCATTTTTACAACATCTATGATTCAATGCATCTCATACAGTTCCCAAAACACTCAACAATTGAACACTCAAAATTCGGATCAAAGCTACAGTATGTATTGCATTGAGTTTTTCAAATGCTTTTCTTGATGCATATAGGGCTCTAGTGAGTCCGGTAAAACTTAATACATAAAGTGACACGTCCTTTCCCATCCTTGAACTAGCCAGTGGTTTATTCTGCTATCTTGAAATATATTGAAAGCTTCTCCACTCCAAAACTATCCAATATAAATTTGGTTAATGAGTTAAATATCCCCTATTGCTCTTGTGAAAGGATCAAATCCCAATTGAAACATTTATCAGCTACTTTGATTGAACTTGGCAACACCTCCTTGCATTGATCACATGAAATTACTGCAGAAAAATTGTATCTCATATTAGCACTTGGAATAATGTACTCTTACTGAGATACATAGAACTAAAGCACACAGGAGACCACTGACCCAAGTATGGAACAACTTAATGACTTATGTCTTGGCATCTGGGTGATGCAGCCAGTTTTATGGATGTAAGCCTAAAGAACGAAGTAGTATTTTGGGTTTAAAAAATAATATTAATAATAATACAGTATAAAGATGTAATGGTAAGGTCAACAAGTAGAAGTGACCGAATAAGTTTCATTCCATCGATATAAGTTAAACAATTTTGGGGGACTTAAGGTATACAAGCCAGTGATTACACACTGTAGTCAAGGCTAAAAAAGAAGACAAATATATGATAAAAACCCATATCACCATACTAGAACCAGGCAAACTCTATCCAAAATTACGCATCGGACAGCTAGTTTCTGTCCATGAGACTGAGCAGACCTTAAGAAGATATTCTGGCACAAGAAAAAGTGGTAGTAACAAATGCGAAAGAGTTATATCGAACATTGTTAGTCTAAAACAAAGTACAACGACACCGATCAGAAGAAGAGAAGTGAGAAAATCGCATCCACCGCAGCTTCAATGGTTCCTCATTATCATGTATCCAAAGTTCCCTTTCGGTATTGGGGACGGGGAAAATCTAAAGTCGGTACCTATGATACATATTCCGCATAAACGACATTGATAACACTATGAACTATACATACGTAACAAAGATGATCAATATATTCGATTATCTATCACATCACATTCAAAATCAAGCACATACGCGTCAAAATCAATGGAGGACAACATAAATTAGGTTTAAAAACAAGCTCGAAATTGAAATTACGGGAGATAATGTAAACCCTAGATAAGACATGTAAGGGAGGAAGCACAGTAAGGTTGAGAGAAGACTCACATGCGAGCGATGAACAGATCTTGGAGTGAGAAACCCTAGACGTGAGCGCAGAATTTTGCCATGTCGAAACTTTGAGAGAGAGAGAGAGAGAGTGGAGATTCGTCCTTGTTTCGTCGATAAATATCTGTGAGGAATTTGCCTTTTCTTTTTGGTCTCTCGTTGTTCCAATAATATATATTTTGTTTTAATTATTAATTAATCTTTTTTCTATTTTAAAATTAATAAATCAAGAAATTAGTTCTTTGAGGTCTTAAAAGGATTTCTTTTGTCAATACCTTCTTTTCTTAAAAAAAATTTCTAATAAACTCCACTTTAAAATTAAATATGCACTACACTTTTGTGGTGTCTATTTTTATTTTAATGTGTTTATTTTTTTAGCGATTTTTTTTACTCTATATTTGAGAATTGTGACACACACTAACACATTTATATTCGGAAAAATATCTTTTTGTTTGGTATAGGTTTGAACAATTCGTCATAGACTTTTATTATTGTTTCCACCTTGTACACATCATGTATAAACATAAAATAAAACATGTGTTAGAATGTTGTTATGGCATGTACACAAAACATATGTATAATTTGATATTTCCGGTTTCACCACTTATTAGGATGGTTGATACTAATTATAATCTACATATAAATTATCAAGGATTTAAGTTGCATACATTTTCAATAATTAGGAACGACGGTGAGGACAATGATCAAAACGAGTATCATCCAGAACAACATAATGTCGTTCAAATAGCTAGACAAATTTAGCGATGTTCTAGATGTAGAACTCGATAATATTTAAGTGGACATAGTTGATTAAAATTTAATTTATTTTTCTCATTTATTGTATTTTGTTTGATTTTTATTAATATAACTTTATTTATATTATATTTTATTTATTAATTTAATATTTTTCATTTGTTAAAAAAAAAAGGAAAAAGAATACATGGTTGTGCGACCTCCTAAAGGTTTGCAATCCAATTTTTTTCACGTGGTTGCATCCCCGTCTTGTGACATTTTAAAATTAAAAAAAAAAAAAAGTAGAACATTTTTGTATATTAGTTTCAAAGTGGAGTATATTAATTTTTTTAAAAAAAAAAAAAAAGAGGATGTAGATAAAAAATAAATCATCTTAAAATGCTCTTAAATAAATTTAATGACGTGTAAATATTTTTTCACAGTTATTATATAGTTATTGATTTAAGGAATTACAATCTCAACTATTCATATTAGCCATGATTGTACCGCACCATACCAAGGTGATAGCAATTAACTACTAACCCATGTGGAAAACCTAATAGGAAACGGTAGTGGTATGATTCCACCAGGCGAGAAGGCCACCAAAACGTACTTATACCAGTGTCGATTATATTGATTCCTTAGCCAAAGACGAATATCGCCTGTAGACAGCCTCTTTAAACCTCAAAGAGACCTGAAGGGAAGAACATCCAATTTATTCACACTCATAAGAGCCACGCTGAATCGAGCGGACCGAATCATTTTCAACACCCCCGCAAACTATGGTTACAGCTCTATAGACCGAGTCGATCCTAGCTTTCCTCCACTTCAGCTTGCCTTATTTCTTTGCCTTTCTATTCTATGTCTGCTGCTTGTTCCCTTCTTTTTTTGCCAATCAATATAATTTAATGTTCCAACTTGGGCATTATGCTTCAAAGGATGAGCTGCTTAGGCTTGGTGTACCAGGAAAATGCATATTATATATAGTGCAAGTGACATCTTTCTTTCAGACTGCTTTACTTAGGATGGAGTCATTGCTTATCCGAGTTGGAAGCTATACTATAGGCGGGCTGAGAATCCTCTTCCTTTCCTCCCGATTGGCTTTAATCTCAACCTTTCTGAACTCCCGATAGGCTTATCTTTCTGATGAATGGAGATGGCTATGGGGCTTACCTATGAATGATTTCCCTCTCAAAAGGTATGGGGTTATACTGGTTATTAATACGAGCCTGAAATTTATGAGAAAATGTATACTACGCAAAAAGAGTTCCTCCCGCTAGATCTTTGCTTAGGAAAAAAAAACGTGTACAATCATTTTTTATTTATAGATAAATGAGATTACAAATATTTTAAATATATCTCTAATTTTGTAAAATGCTATTCAAATATGTCTCTAATTCTGTAAAATGCTATTTATACAATATGTGTAAAGTGTTAAGTTGGTCCCTATGTTCAATCAATTACTATTAATTAAGATTTTTCAAAAAAAAAAATTATTATTGTGAATTAAGTATTTATATTTGATCACTTACTATCAATTTGATTCAAATGGACACAACAACCAATAATTAGATTGTTAATGTTGCACATCCAAATGTGTAGGTATTGTGGTAACTTTGATTTTGTAATATTATTTATAGGTATTGTTGATTTTATATTATTAACTTAGATGTTGTAAGTATATTTGTATATACATCATTTTTGTTTTTTAACGATGTTGCATTTGTATCTACTGATTTAAATGAATGAATATATTTTTTTTTGTAAAAATAAAAAGTACACGCACAAAATGATGGATGTCTCTTTGACATCAGGGTGACGGCGTATAGAGTTTGAATAAGGTATTATAATATTTGTCCAGATAGCTGCAATTTTAAAAAATATTTGTATATGTTGATATCAATTTTAATTCTCGTATTTGTAAGAAAAATATTAAAAGTTTTGTTGTAAAAAAAATCAAAAGTTATTTATATTAAATCATAAAAATAACAAATTAAAATATTTAAATTATCCAAAATTATATTAAATCGTGGAAATATTTGTCTGATTTTTTAATATTAAGAGAAATATAACAAATAAAAAAAATTAATGACTAAATTAAACATAAATTTATTTAAACAATAATAAAATACAATTTAGAAAACAATAACCATCTTTTATGAAGTAAATTGTTAACATTAAATATGCCTTAGTTATAAAATATTTGCATTCTACTAAAAAGAATTAAGAGAAATTAATTAACTTTTATTGTAATTTTATTTGTATATTTAGAATGGTAATCTAAATAAATATATATATATATATATATATATATATATATATATATATATAGTTATATTTGGCGGGAAATGTGAAACGGAACGGACAAGTTTGTAATTTTCTTAATTCAATCGGAAAATTGTTACAAGGCTCGGGAGGGCCAGGATTCATCACTCCAACTTATGATGAGTCAGGCCGCAATGCTGCGAATTTCCGAGCCCAGTTATACCGGGTAAAGAAAGCCTCAACCAGAACTAAATGTGCCACGGGAAAAAGAATTCTTGGCCCTCTCCTATTCTATATAAAGGTCCATCATAGGGCCCAGAAAGACAGCCGATAAGTCAATTTTCCTAAGGTGACAAAGAGTGGGCCCAACATAGAACGCTAGGAGCCTCCTTATTGCCCAGCCCCCTTCTTAGTTGCCGAAGTATAGGCCCGCGTGAGATCAAAGTAACCTGCCGTCCGTTCGCTTTGTTTTGGTCTTGACGTGCTTTGAAAAACATAGATATATTATTTGCACTAGAACACTGACGATAGACCCACCGGGAACACATTCACTACTAGGCATTGACATCTTAATGCGTTGCAATCAGGACATTGATCGATCTTTATGCTTCCCAGCAGCTATACAATCCGAATCGGCTACCAGTACCTATTAAGTTAAGACCGCTCGAGTTCTTGAGACCGGGGAGGGGCACCCCCAGTGCAGGGCCAATTTAAGTGCCGGTTGGAGACCTGGTTCGAGATGCATATCTTGAAAGAGAGCCATCACCTCGCCCAACATCCCTTCCTTTTCAATAGTCAATTCGAGAGCCAAATCCAAAAGCTTAATTAAAAATATATATATATTTTGTGTATATATATATACACATATATGATAATAATATAAATGAAATAATAATATATATTACATGCGGATAGAAGGTGGGATGAATATTAACATTCTCACTCTATACATTTTTTTTTTTTTTGAGATAATTATGTGTACTCAAACTCTTAGTCATAAATGTGATTTTTTATTTCACTTATTGTAAATATTTTTTATAGATATTTAATAGGCATGAGTTCAATTGTCATATTTATTTCGTTATTTGACAAAGTAAAAGAGATATTTGAAATATCTATAATATAATAAATTATTTGATAACATCTTAAAATTTCAAAAACACGTTTAATTGTTTACTCAATTTAAACTGCTAGTAATAGTCGCTGGGATTATCGCTTTAAATTTGTTTTACCTTTGTATATTTTTCGTTTTCAAAACT
>JBBPBP010009777.1:61214618-61230878 GCA_037974735.1 Cicer chorassanicum | reverse complement strand
AAATAGTTTAATCTACAAATAATCTCATTTTTTTTAAAAATTATTCTCCTTCTTATATTCGTCCTTTGATTTTTAGTGGAATACGGTAAAATCAATCTTATATTAAAAAAAAAAATTAATAACTATATTGCAGAATGTTACCTATATTGCTTAAATTTACTTAAGAATAAACAAATTTATCTATCACAATACTTTTTTATGTACTTCCTTCCCCGATTAAATTATAAAAAGAAAAATTATTAGATTTGTTAAACTCAAATACAAACAAAATAGAAAAGTATTCAAGTTACTTTTCATAAAATATATAAATTAATTATTTTATTTTATGAGAAAACAACAATTATAATTATGATATATTAGTAAATAAGATATATGTTTTTTTAGTTTTCTAAATTATTTCAGTTAAAAAAAATTATTTTGCATCATACATTAAATATAAATAAATTTTTAAATAAAAATTTAAATTCAATTTTACTATTTTATAGAAGTTTAATTCCTTTCAATAGATGTAACTACGTCAATAGTAAATATATTTTATTTTCACATCAAATCATAAAAATGAAATGAAGTTGTCGACGTTCCTTAATAAATATGAAAATAAATATTTTCTTAAGAATGAATTCAGACTAAAATATGATATAGCAGTAGTATATATTTTTTTTGACAAACAAATATACGGTCCCACATTCAGCCGACACGGATGAATATGGCCGTGTATTGAGTATCGTTTTCACTTTTTCACTTTCTACGGTAACGGACGAAAATGTAGTGGATCGGATCCCGCAGCATTAACACACACACTCACCACCTCTTCTACTTCTTCTTCTTCCTTGAGCATCATAATCTTGACCTACACATTAATATATCAACAAGAAACACCCTAATTTTGGAAGTTGTTTATTTATTATTCACCAAACTCCCACTCAACAATAACTGAATCATAAGATGATAATCTCTTCCTACAATTAATCCGAACCTACCATGACAACCACCCACCTCAGAAAACCCATTAAACATTTCCCAATTATCAGATCCACTCTCCTCATCCTCTCCATGGCATCCATCCCCTTTATCCTCTTCCTATTCCTCTCCCTCTCTCACTCAACTCATTCCCATTTCCATTCCCATTCTCATTACATTCACATCCAACAAGCTTGCAAAGCCACCCGCTTCCCTCGCCAATGCCAAACCTCTCTCTCCTCCCTATCCAACAACCCAAACCCCCTCCACATTATCCAATCCGCCATAACACTCTCCTCTCAAAACCTCTTCACCGCCCAATCCATGCTCAAAACCTTCCTAGACGCTTCCACAGGAAACCGCTCCCGAACCACCGTCGCCAAGAGCTGCCTCCAAGTCTTCCAATACTCTCATCACCGTATATCTCTCACCTCACAAGCACTCTCACGTGGCAGAACCAAAGACGCACGTGCTTTCATGAGCGCTGCATTGGCTTATCAGTATAACTGCTGGTCCGGTCTCAAATACGCAAACGACACCTCACTCGTCTTCAAAACGATGTCGTTTCTTGATTCCCTCACCAACCTCTCCAGTAACGCTCTCGCCATGATTCTCAACTACGACCTCTTTGGAAACGACACCGCTTCATGGAGGCCGCCTCGCACCGAGCGTGACGGTTTTTGGGAGGATTACAGCTCGGGTACGTTCGGCTCTGGACCTTCCGTACCCGCGAATCTTACGCCGAATGTTACGGTGTGTAAGGAAGCGGGAAGTGGGTGTTATGAGACGGTGCAGGAAGCGGTTGATGCTGCGCCTGATGACGTGGATGTTGGAGGAGGGAAATTTGTGATACACATAAAGGAAGGGGTTTATGAAGAGAGGGTTAGGGTTCCGTTAAGGAAGAGGAACGTTGTGTTTTTGGGTGATGGCATTGGTAAAACTATCATCACCGGCTCTGCTAACGTGGGACTACAAGAGGGGATGACAACCTATAACTCTGCCACCGTAGGTAAGTTTGTTTTCTTTAAGGTTTAACTTGTTCAAAGCTTGTTTAGATTGGTTATGGGCTAGCTCAACCAGCAATGCTAGAATTGTTAGATCCAATGTTTTCGATGGTGATCTGTGTTTGAACCTAAGATCTTCACTTTGTGTGTGTGTGAGGTTATTGGTGGTGCTTGTCACTTCATTCGTAGATCGAAAAAGTTTGTCTGAATTGACTTAATTTGAGCTTATCTATTGACATAAACATTTGTGAAACTGTTTGAGAGAAAAACTTATGATATGTTTATTAATAGTTCTTGGTTTATTTTCACAAGTTATCTGGGATAACTTATGAAAACAACTTAAACCTTATTTGAAAAATGGTCCGACTTTGTTTTATATTTTTTTGTTATAGAGACGTCATAGTAGTTTGTAAATGAGCACTTATGTGGTAAACACTTACAATATAAGAGTTTAATTTAGCTGTTTATACCAACAACAACCTTATTAGTAAAGATCTCGTGCAAGATGCATTGAATGTGGAGAAAAAATAACTGAGAAACAAATGTGTGAAATTCCTTCATAGAAAGACTTTTCTTAAATACATAGACTTGATACAGCATTGTTATATTCTTAAGGAGTTGATTGATTAAACTTTGCAGGGGTTGTTGGGGATGGATTCATGGCAAAGGATCTCACTATCCAAAACACAGCAGGTGCTAATGCTCACCAAGCAGTGGCATTTAGATCAGACAGTGATCTTTCTGTTATTGAGAATTGTGAATTCATAGGAAATCAAGATACTCTCTATGCTCATTCCTTGCGTCAGTTTTATAAATCTTGTCGTATTATAGGCAATGTGGACTTCATCTTTGGAAACTCAGCTTCATTCTTCCAAGACTGCGAAATCCTAGTCCAGCCCAGGCAAGCAAGGCCAAAGAAAGGGGAGAACAATGCCATTACTGCACACGGCAGAACAGACCCTGCTCAGTCAACTGGTTTTGTTTTCCACAATTGCTTGGTTAATGGTACCGATAAATATATGGAATTGTATTATAGCAAGCCTAAAGTACACAAGAACTATCTAGGAAGGCCATGGAAGGAGTATTCTAGAACAATTTTCATTCATTCTTTCTTGGAAGCCCTTATCACACCACAGGGTTGGATGCCATGGAGTGGAGATTTTGGGCTGAATACACTGTACTATGGGGAATTCAAGAACACTGGACCTGGTTCTAATTTGACTCAGAGAGTGTCCTGGAGTAGCCAGGTTCCTGCTGAACATGCGAACACGTATTCAGTGCAGGGTTTCATTCAAGGAGATGATTGGGTTCGTCATATCAGTTATTAGCTCATCATGGGATGGGAGTAAGTGATGGTAGAGTGATAATTATAAATAGGAGTCATTGGTAAATGAGGAGTTTTCCATATTCTTATCCACATCTACTTGGCAACTGCTGATACAATCAGGATTTCGGAAATGCCATGGGGAGAACTGAATTCCAAATCCTGCATCGGATCAGTTTTGCTGGTAGATACACTTCTGGGTTGATCCTACTCATTTTTATTAGGTTCACTCTCTGACCCTCCTTATTACTTTTGTGTGATGTGATGGCTGTGGTATAGAATGATGATCTGATTATGTAAAATTAGTAAATTTCATACCACAGATCTTTCCATCCGATGTAAACCAGACAAAGAGGATATGGAAGGAAAATCTATTACCGTGACTTTTATTATCTCTGTTTCTTTTCAATTTCTAGAGCTGTAGCAAGGACAAAACTAACGTTATATACATGACTCTCTCTAGACATAACAAAATGGCAATGCTTTTCTACTATTTGCTGCAAGTTAAAGAAATTGTTGGTCATGACTTCAGACTCTGGTGAGAAAATTCTATCATAGTCATATCCTTTGAAAAAGAAAAAGTAATCGAGCTAAAGTTGTTTTTTGCATTTTGCATTCCAATTTTAAGTTAAATCCCACAAACGTCTATAGTTTCATTTCATTATGAGGCCAAATGTGTGATTAAATTAAATTGATGAAATAAAATCGGGGTGGTAATGGTTGAACATAACTCTACCTGCTAATGGTACCTACCCCCTTGTAGTTGTTCTCGCTTTATTTATTAGTCACATGCTTTAGGTACTATTATCATTGATTTTTCCCTCACAATTTCTGAATTTCAAAACACTAGTGACTGTTGTACATTCTCATATATTACATTATTTTTCATTTGTACCCAAACACCAAAAAGAGAGTCGCACATTATTAACTCATTCAGGGAAATTCCTCAAAAATTGAATTGTGGTGAAATTTGTTTTCATATGATTGGAATAAGGCTGCAGAATGACCATTTTTAAGCATAAAATATGTGTGCAAGGTTTTTCTTCCTTTATCCCTTTCTCCTATGACCAAAACTTATGTAGCCGATCCCATCTAGTGGGATAAAGTTTGGTCGTTGTTGTTTGATGTGAAACTTATGGTAGGCAAGGAAAGTAGAAAAGGAATCTGACAAATCATAAAGCAGAAAGAGACGAAAGGGTAACTATGGGAGGTGTGGGAGTAAAAGACTCATCATCTGTCCAATTAGTCTCTCCCCAATGCCGCAACATGCTTTTCCAGTTACACAGATTATCTATACACTTGTTCAAGCGGCGATCTCTAGCTTTGATTCGCCAATGCCCATCTGTGTAGTTTGCTATTTCCGCTTGACTCCGATCCCACTCCAACTGTGCCTTCTGCTTTGACGGCAACAGGCAAAACTGTTGTAAAAGCTCAGGCATTGCATCATGCACCTTCCACCACTTTGCATGTGCAACATCACTAGCAAACTCATGAAATATATCAGCATTCCAGTTACAATCATAGTCCCTGAAGCATAACCATGGCTTCAAACCTAGATAGTGAAGCACATAGAGAATTGGTGGCTCAGCACCAAACAACATGGTTTTCATTTGTTTCTTCTCTTCCTCATCACCAATCCAAAAATGCTTTAAGAAGTTCATGTGTCTTGGTATCCTGTGCCACCATGTAAATATTTCATTCAAATACCCTTGGTCCCCTCCATTGTAGGACTCAATCTCATTAATATGATCCATCAGGAGCAGAAATGTGCAGTTTGATGGTTCAACCACCATGACACCCGAGTTAAAAAGAGTGGCATTGTTACCAGTTGCAGTGATTTCCGGCATCCCAAATAGAAAATCTATGTTTCTGAGTATGAGTAAATCTGCATCAATGAATATTATCTTGTCATAATCTGTCAGCTGCCACAACCTGAATTTGCTGTAGTTCCATTCATTGTAAGCATCTTTTTCAGCTTTGGGGTTTCTGATTCTCTGTATTGTTCTAACCTTCCACCCTGCTGCTTCCAAACCACTTCTGTGATATCCGCTGATCGTCTCATCAACAAGTATTACAAGGTCTCTAGTTGATCCGGACATTCGGATGCTTTGTGCTGCAGCTATGGCTCCACAAACATAAACATGAGCTGAATGCAGAATTGTTGCATAGGCTTCTCTTGGAGCATTTCCATTGTAAACCAGTTCTGCATTTCAATTAATTTCTTGTCAATTTTATGACAAGAAAAATAGTGACAAAAAGATGGTAGTATAGTAGTACATGCAAACACAATATTCACATTGAAAAGATTATACTCTATTTCTCATGGTCACGAGTGAGTTTCGAGGATGTTATATGTTTAAGCAGGAAATAAAAGAGCCATGAATTTTCTTGGTTCTTGAAATCTCCATTTCTGTAAATTTGGCATTCAGGGTCTTCAGCAATCATAAAAAGAACATTATTGCGCAAATATTACAGAAGTGCATGTGTGTTAAATGAGTCATTGTCAGTGAAACACATACACTTATGACAATGTTTTTGAAGTCACCAGTTGAGAGAACACGTGCTCCACACAGGTATATAATAGGAAAAAAATTACTGTGAAATTGATGCATGGTAGATGGAGAAGTTGACACGCGGCGCAATTTGATTATTCTAACTGTGTTTTTATTAATAATATATGTGAAATGATATATGATGATAGGTTACTATGTCTCAAGAATGTGAGAGATGGAAAGTGAGTATAACATACCTCTGCCTCTCATAGGAAGTGCAAGTTCACATGATCCAACTGGAAGCTGAACCTTTTCTCTCAAAACACTCAAGTTTGGTCTGTATAACCATACATTTCCTTCACGTCCAATTAGTTCCTTGCAGGTAAACAGATTTGGTACCGGAAAACAGTTTGTAATGAAGAGCACATAAATGGGGTAGTTGCCTTTGAAAGAGGTAGCAAGGCCAGCAGCTGCAAGCTGCAGGTGCAAACGAGCAACGTCTCTTGACCAATTATCTCCATTCCTACAAGGAAGCTTGACAGCAATGAGATTGAGTCTTGTACCAGGAGATCTAAGACTTGGTAGAGAAGGGCAAACAGGAACTTCGGTTTCTTCTTCCTCGTCAATCCATTCTGGGTATAGAGACTCCCATGTCACATTGTTTGCTGCATACTCCAGATGCAGAACAACATGTGCTGCATCAGGAAAATTATGCTTCCAGTGAGAAATCTCAGTCTTGTTGAAATTTAGAAGTCCAATGCCTTGAAATTCATTTTTTCCTGTCAGCTTCTCTGTGATTTTTATTATATCATACCAATCAGTATCTACATTTGACATGTACCGAGCATCTGAGCCACCCCATATCCACCTGTTCACAAAATTGTGAAGACTTCAATATTACACCATTATGCTAAGAAGATAACAGGTATGCACTAAAATAATGGTGAATTTTTCTTATTATTTAGTACGATTTTTTAGCATATATAAATAATTCTCCTTAATATAATGAAAATTTAATCCCAATGTTAATTTCATTTGGCTGTACAATAGTGAAACGTACCGTGAGCCAGAGCCTGATAAATGGTTGGTATTGTAAACTTCTGGAGAGTAGAGGAACATTACAAAAGTGGCGGAAATGGTTATCAATAGGATAAGTTTTAAGAAAGAAAACTTGCATTTTGAGCTTCTATCTTGGATAGATAAGTGGAAAGGCTTCTCTACATCTTTCACTTTACTTTTTGGCACTCTTCTCTTGTATAAATCTTCGCTGTACCTCGTAGTTAATGAGACAAATTTAATACACACTAGCTAGAGAAAAGATCACCAAACTGTACCTTGTAATTAGTGAGACAAAAATGCATGTCACTTGTCTTTAATATTGTAATTTATGTCCTTAAATTAAATGTTGGAGTTTGACGTTGAAATCAACCTGAATTCCAACTTCATGTAAAATAGTATATGTTGTTTCACTGTTTGTTACATTCTCCTCATCGTACAAGTCTATAATCATTCATAAGCTCAAAACATACACATGATTTAAAAAAATATCCATTTCAAATATATATTTTGTAAATTAAAATAGGTTGTCCCTACAAATGCTGCTCATCTACGTGACTAACTGTCGATGCAGACTTGATAACGCTGGCAAAACTATCAACCATTTCATTGGCTGATACATTGATATGAACCTAGTATCTTGCTAAGCTTCCTTAGAATCTAAATAAGAAATATTTTGAGATGAAAATGTCATTGTTATTAATAGAAGACAGGAAGGATATATGATACGGATCAGACAGAATTGTGACGGTATGCGGGTCCCTCCTGTTGTTTGAAAAGGATTCGTCAACATTACAAAATGTATACTTCAAATCCTCTTAATTAGGAGGCATACGTGAAACAGTGTTAAGTTAACTCAACCAGATCTGGGAATCAGAACTTGTCCTAATACTATTTATCTAATAATTATGATATTTTCACTTGTATTTCTATGAAAATGAAAAGTAAAAAGAAAAAAGCAGCGTGTGTGTGGTAATAATAAGTCAAATGACAATAATATAATATTTAGGTATTGATGCACTCTTCAATAACTTTATCGGATATCGGTGTCACAAAATTCATCATTAGATTCAAAGTCAATTTTGAATAGATTTTTTTATAAATTTTTATAAAAAAACTAAAATCATATCGTATGTTTTTGAGATACTAATAAGATTAGATATTTTAATTATTAGTTTAAGAGATTAGATGGTTAAATTTACTTCGGTAGTTAGTTAGTTAAATTTAAAATATGTTCTATAAATAGAGCTATTATATCATTGAGTGAGTATTTTTTTTAATCATCAATATAAAATATTCTAAAGAATTTTTCTTTTATATCAAGTTCTCAAATTTACTTTCAAGAGATGAACGTTGAAGTCTTTGGATCTCGTTTCTAAGATTTCATCAAGATCAATGTCTCATACATTTTGTTTGTCAAAAAATAAATACGGGTGGTTGATAAAAATAGACATACTCGTGTATTATTTTTTTTAATTTGTGTAAAAAAAACTTGAAATGACACTTATTTGAAAATATGCTGGTAGCGACAAATTTCATTGAAAGTTTGATCATTTCATCATTTATGAAGCTTAATGTAAGAGATAGTAGAGGATGAGTTCTCTTTGTGCTAATTGATTCTTAAAACAAATGATTATTTGGAGGAATTATGAAAACTAATGGGAGAACAAAACTCTCTGCAATTTGCACATAGAACTTAATTTTATGACGAAACTCATAAAAGAGAAAAGGTGAAGCAGAATATGTGTGCGCGCGCGTGCACATAATGAAGAACAATGTTAAGCAATTAACTAACATGGATGCCGGCAAACGGTGTCTAGCTTCAACAGCACGAGGAGAAGTTCCCATTGTTCCTCTCATATTCAGGGGCATGCAATGCAACATCTCATCTCTATCTGCACATATATACCATCAACAATCAATTAATTAGTTGATCCAAAGAAATAGATTAACAAAATGAAACGGTTCAATCACATATATCTTCAAGTATTATTGTATTAAAAAATAAAATCACAACTGAGTATATGGATTATGGAAAGTAATACACATTGAAGTGTTTATTTATTATCATCTTATAGTTATAAATAGGATAAGTAAATCAGTTAATAGAAGAATCATAGAAGTGTTAAGTAAGAAGCATATAGTACATGGTGCAAATTTGCTCCAACACGTGCAAAACACAATTAAGCCAAAATTATTGTTGTTGTTGTGAAGCACAAATAGAGATAAGAATGAGTGAAATATCTGAGGCTTGTGAAGAAGAAGATGGAAGAAAGAAATACTAATTGATGGCATAGTTGAGGCGTTTGAGTCATCACAATATAGACAGACTCACCAAGTAACTTCCTTTAGAATTTTTCATTCCTCTTTCTCTTTCATTCTAGTTTTATTTTTTTGGTAGTCACCTACTTTGCCTTATCTCTCATATTTTATTATACTTTTTTATTTATTTATTCATAACTTCTTTCTGTTTTTTTGCCTGTTTCATTACCATTTCATATTTCTGCTGATATTATTATCAGCTATATTAATTTTTAGTTGACAAGCCACTGTAATACAAAGAAGAAGATATGTCATCATTATTTGAACCATTTCTGTACTTTTAATTGCTATGGAAGTCAATACTTAGCTTATGCATGGCCTCAGCAATAATTCCAAGATCTTTCAATTCATTTCTAGTGAAAATGTGGTAATTACTAAAATTTAGATTTCTTTATCCCCAAAAGAGGGGTAATTTAATCTTTAAGGTGACAAGTATGCAAACACGTCGCGCTTTTTCTTCAAATTACAAATTTAATTTTTTATTTAATTTTTATTAATAAATTAGTCATTTAATTTTTTGGGTATTAAATCCGTCTTTTATGTTTGTATTGATTATCTTAATTTCAAATCAATAAAATTAAAATTCAAAATTATTTTAATTTTTTTCGATAAATCTATGTAATTCTTTAGATATTTTAATTGTAATAATCTTAAGAACATAAACTCTCAATTAAATTTTAGAAAAATAATTAAACAAGAGAGAATTCAAGTGAGATACATATTATAATTCTTGAAATTAAATGTGAAATTCTCTTAATCCAAATCATGAAATCACGTGAAAATTTGTTATATTATTCTTTATATGATCGATAACAAAACTTATAGTAAAATCTTGAAAATTTCTAACCAAAAAATATTGAAATGAGGTAAGACTAAAAATAGTTTTACATTGTAACGTTTACAAACACAAATGATTAACTTGCTACAAAAAAAAAAGTTTAAAGGACCAATTTGATATTTTTGTGTAACTTAAATGACTGCATAATGTATTTTGTTTATTTTTTATTAGCTTATAACATTTTTGGGATACGATATTTCAAATAGTATTTAAATTTATAGTATGTGATTTTTTTTCTCTCAAATTTTACATTTATTATCTTAATTGAAAATTTTAAATATTAATTAAAAATATATTTTTATATTCATAAGCCAATTTAACTACTAATTTAACAAACACTGCAAATTTAATATATTAGTTTATCTAAATCTAATTAGTTAACTTATGCGTTGTCCCTTATAAGTTCATCTTATTATCAGTTACCTTTTACTCCACAAAACCTTAATTTATCAAACTCTCCGTCAAATTGGGATGCATTCATGGAAAGTTATTATTCTTTTTATTAAGACCGATATTTATTTATTCAAATTAATAAAAAATCATATCGATCGAGAACAATATATTTTAAAATAATTAAAATAAAAAATGATACATTTACAAATAACCTCGCAATATTCAAATTGATAGATAAATAATGATAAAATGTTTAAATTTTTTACGTGAATTATCATGTAAATAGAAGCATCGTTTTTTAGAAAGATGTCATGATAGCGGTGAGAGTTGTTGCCTAGAGATTAGGTTAATGAAAACAATTGTTCATTGGATTTGGAGTAAAGGTGACCACATGTCCCAATCCTTCGTCAAATAGAAAAACCTAATTATTCCTATTTTTTACAAAGAAGACTGTTTATACTTTATATTTTATATCCAACCCTAAATGTTCAAACTTTTGGCCCCTGATCATGAATTGTTCTATAAATGATCGGGATTTGCATTCCCCACCTATTTTTCTCTTATCTTAAAAATGCCACACTTAATTGATTCCATACACATGGTAGGTAAACATTGTTTTCGTTATCATAATTTTCTCTTTAATGCTAATACTAATGAAGTTCATCTACATTTGAAGAAATTGGATGGCAGCATCAAACACCTAATTAGATGCCAAGACAACTACACATAACACACACGTGTCACTCTTGTGTTTTCTTCATTCTCATAACATGATTATTATGCTCAATTAATCATCCTTCAAATTGATGATATTCGTTTGAATGTCCTTTCCTAGACTATTTCACCAAACCAATGGTCTTTGCACTACCAAAATTAGTCAAAACTGTAATAAGAATGTTAATTAACCGAAATTAAAAAAGATTTATCATCAATCACAAACAAACATTGCACCAGTTGACTACCTTTTTTTCTCTTGTATATTACTCCGTTTTTAAATATAAGTAAAAATTAGTCAACAAAAATTGATGTATTTTGTTCAAAATTAGATCTAAATACATCAATTATTACTAACTATTTTTTACTTATATTTAAGACTATATAAAATATTAATTTGTCTTACTAAATTAAAACGTATTGTGTAAGAAAATAATTGTTGGAAATAAATTTTCATTTATAAAATTACAGGGTTCTAACTTCTACCAATGCATCAATATTACATGTTTTGTAAAAGTATACATTTATATTAGAATACTTACAATTACATGTTTTGATTTTCAAAATTTGACATTAATGGAATTTCTTGTCACTCTACAAGATTTTATACAATACAATACATCATTTTAGTTTAAAATATAAGTAAAAAATTATTATTAAATTAGATGGACACACAAACTCATACATAAATAAAGTCATTGATAAATATAGAATTCTTTACATAGAGATAACATGGAGACGTAAGGCAGTATGTATACTGTATTGCAAGTAAAGCAACTCCAACGGTAAAGTTTTTGTTATTGTGGGCTTCTAGATTTTGGCAAAGAAGATTTTGTGCTTTGTAGTTTTATTTTCCAATTGCTTTTCGTTGCTGGCTAAGGTTGAGTTTTGACATGCGTAGTAGGAGTTGGATTGCACTTGAAGCTTTGCCTACTGCAGCATTGCTTGTCCATCAGAAAGCATTGGAAACTTTGAGTTGAAAGAAAAAGGAAGTTACATGACAATTATACATACATGGGAAAAAGAGCACGATTGGTCTGTCCCTATGCACATACATGACCTTACAAAGCAAACTCTAGCATGCGGTCTCTTTGCTAACCTTTTTTTTCTATAGAAATAAAATTTTTAATTATACATTTTTTTATGAAAATAATAATAATAATAATAATAATAATAATAATAATAATTATTATTATTATTATTATTATTATTATTATTATTATTATTATTATATATACTTGAAAATTATTACATCCGTCTTCCCATTGAACAATATGGATATCAACCAGAAACTATTGACAAGCAATCATAGTGTTTGGTACAGCAATTTCAACTGAAAATACCATTAAATCTAAAGAAATTTTGTATATATCTATATCTAACAGGTGCCATAACCTAACCTATCTTGTTTATAAATTCGCCACTGTAACAGTTTTGATATTACAACAGTAATTGTCTGTTTGGGGTTGAAAAAAATAGTAGTAAGTTTCAATTAAACATGGGAGCACAACAGCAAAAGTGCTAGTAGAGAGGCGCGACAATCATTTTTAGATTTTTCTTTATCAATTACAGTTACAGTCGGATTATTTGTTATAGAGCACTTTCATGTATCAATAGACAGAATCATTTTATTATTGCAAGCCATGAGGAGATTTATAAAATAAGCAAAGCCAAAATTCAGATATCTCAAACTATGGGGGCAAAACATAGTTTCTGCAATACATTCCAAAGAATCAAAAATCAGAATCAGATTTTTTCACTTTGGGTGGTGCAAACTGCCTGGTGAGACGAGATCGCGTCCAAGGATCAAGGGGTGCTCTTTGCGGTTGTTGAGGAGTTGGTGGCTTTGACTGCCTAAGCTCGTTATCTCTATCAACGAACCTGTTTCAAAGCATATACTTTTTTGTTACAAGAAGTTCAAATCTAAATATCCTCATTTTAAGCAACCTAAAAGAACGGATGATAAATTATAACAACACACTAGATTACAAAACAGACTATCTACAACAATGAAAAATAAGCACTTCAGTTAAATCAAGCAGGGTTACCAAAATAACAGAACATCAAAAATCAGCGTAAACTAGTGACAATCAGAAAGTAAACAGAGATTTACTCAAGATAGGCCATCGGAGCAGCATCACCAACTCGAATACGAGTCCGAAGCATTCTGGTGTATCCACCAGCTCTATCCCTGTACAACACAATGTCTGTTCAGTCTTATAAATAACAGTCATAACTGGCAACTGAAATTACATCAAGTTTAATACTTACTTATACCGATAAGCCAGTTCTGTAAACAGCTTGTGAAGGACATCGTCTCCTCGCACGAATCTAGAGGCACACTTTACAGCACATTCGGATCCCTAACAGTTTATTTTGTAAACTATAGGTCAATCCAAGCAGACAAGCTAAATAGATAGATTCAATGGTTATCTTCCTATCAAGTTTATGCTCAAGATCAAGGCAAAATAAAAGCCAAATGCCGGGGCACTTGTTAAAGAACCAAATATAAAAATAGTCAATTAGAAATTTATGGAAATTTGTGTTTTCAACTCTTTGAAAATTTAAAAGTTGTTTTTTTCAATGCAAAAACTTTTCCACATTTAGCTGTTTATAGTGAACAGTGTTCTGACTAGCACATTAAACGCTGGCAAAAATAGGCAATAGTTTTATGGGAGACAGCATAGCAATTATTAGTGAATGTAAACTGTAACAAATAGGCATGTAGAATGTAAATGACAATACATAATAGACGATATCAAGAACAGCAAACATGATACTCCCTCCGTCCCTTAACTTTGGTTCTTTTAGACTTGGACACAGTAAGAAACAATAAATTTAGATTGGTTTAGTCCTTTTTACCCTTCATTTATTAAGTAAAAACAAAATTCATTTAATGCATGTTTTAGGGATTTTAAGAGTATAAAAGGAAAAACATCATTAATTACATCTTGATTTCCTAAAAGAACCAAAGTTATGGGACAAACGTAAAATACTTAAAGGACCAAAGATCGGAGACGGAGGGAGTAATGTTTTCCAAGCAAATTAATTCATCAGAGACAGAAGAACAAGTTCACAATCACAACACAGTTTTAAAAACCCATATATTAGTACTAAAGGGAAAGAAAACACAAATGAGGATCCCCAGCTTGCCATATCGCCTGATTAAGGTGAAAAGAGACAAAAACTACAGATTTTAAAAGAAAACAGTGATGTAAGTGCATAAAAGATTGAGAGATAACTGACCCCAAACTATGAAGTCCAGGTACTTCAGTTAAGCAATTTTAATTTCTAATCATTAATATTCAACTATTACAATTCCCTGCATTTAGTTAACAGCTATAGGATTGCTTGCAAGTGTCACCATTCTTCATATTTTGAGCATTTAGATTTTTATCCAGGTTAGAATGTAACATAAGTACATAAGCCAGCAAACGAATGACAATTACTACCTAAAAGCAATCAAATAACCAAACATCAACTTCGATGACAAGTAGAACAAAAATGAGTTAAAAAATCTATCAATAATAGCTAGCACAGAATGAAAACATCTGAATGTGAGTTGATCAGGGAGACCACATGCACAGAACTTTTGCAGAACCGATTTTGGTCGCTTTTCAACAGATTGTTTGAGACTCAACTTCAATTTAAAGAACCAAAATTGTTATATTAATTTATGGAGAGAGAAAGAGACAGAAATAAGCCAAGCTGTGTTTATGAAAAACTCCATAAGCTCACCCCTTTTGGTCTACTCATCAGTATTCACTCACTACTTTGTAGTTATCATATTAATAGCAGGCGAGAAAGCGTAAAAACTGACAATTTATAGCAAAACCTATGTTCACCTATCCATGACTGTTACTTGCTGATGCCTGTATACTTAACATTAATCTTCAAGGCTTAAATTTTTAAATTTCTTACCTTTTGAACTTAAACAAATTTGATAAAATAGTGTTTGTTCAATGATAACACTTAAAAGAATAAGAGAAATTTCCAATTCATTTCAGTATAAAATTCTCAGAATCATTGCATAGGATGATCAATATTTAAATGTAAACACCATGAACAAGAAGCAATAGATGTTTGCAAAAGAGGGTTTGAGGCAGACATTGCAAGTTAGATCCTTTTAAAACTTAAAATGCACTTTTGGCTAGACTCCACATTTTACAGTTCATTTTGAATTATTTTAGTCAGTGAAATTTGATTTCGAACTTCTAAGCTAAGCTGGAAATGTCTATACAACAGCTGAAATACATTGGCATCACTTTGGACAATATTGAAAGCAGCACCACTGAAGATAAACTAAATATTTTGCATTTCTAGGACAAGGTGTGTATGTGTTCAGTTAAGAAGTATGCCCAAGGAAGTTCCTGCATTAGAGCTGTTGGGGACCCAACTGATCTAACCATCTGCTGACCTTGGCCGTCCGCCCCAAGAGTTATGCTTTGATTGGCTCCATTTTGTGACTACAGCATTTACTGAATTATTGGTGTCTGGACTGACACGCTACTATCACTTTCGGTTTCATTAGTTTGAAAAACGGAATCCTGAAGCTAGCTTGCTTTTGTTCAGTGAAGCTAGCTTGCTTTTGTGCAGTGAAGCTAGCTTGCTGGTGTCAGATAACCGCTAATGCGGCACTGTAACACTATAGCATAGCGGAATTCGATCAAACCACTTTTTTCCGCAATTGACAACACTGACTCACTCAAATCACCAACCTAAAGTCAGAACTGGTAGAACATCTGATATAAGCTACTCAATGTAAATTCATCGGGTGTAATAATTAAACTAATTTGTGCAAATTAATTCAATTCAGCATGAACCACAAACAAACACAAACTCACTAACCTCTTTTCCAAGTTGTACCATTTTATCCGCAAACCTTCTAACCTCCTTAGCCTATAACCAAAATTACAAAAATCATATAATATAGCAACATAACATACAAATTTGAAATTCACAAAACGCATAAACGACACGTTCTTAAAACGAAAATGCATAGGGTCATTTTTTTTTTGTAATTATACCTTAGCAACAGTAGTTTCGATACGCTCATGCTTCACCAACTGTGATACCATGGTTCTAAACAAGAAAAAAGCAAACGGAATTTTAGTATCCAAAATTAAGCAATGTTGCAGACCAAAATGGGAAAAGAAA
>JBBPBP010009777.1:61200320-61214539 GCA_037974735.1 Cicer chorassanicum | reverse complement strand
AAAAAAAAAAAAAAAAAAAAAAAGCAATTGGAGGTTTGAATGGAAAGCATGTTAACCTGAACATGGACATTCGGTGAGCAGCGGTTCTATTCAACTTCCTGAACTTGGTCATTTTCGCAGACGCAGAAGCAAATCTAAAACCCTAACTTTCTTACACTGCGTTCTGCACAAATCGAACACAGAGGAGCTTCAGTGTCTGCGTGTGTGGCAAACAACGAGAGCATAACTCTATGTTGGGCTTCTGTCATCGTGGGCCTGTTAAACAGCCCAAATATTTTATCTTTGGACTCTTTTCGACAATTTATGTCCCACAATAAATAACTAAATGTACCTCCACACCTCCATACACATTTTTTAAATTTCTTGCACTCACTTTTATTTATTTATTTATAATTTACCAAAAACTATAAGTTTGTAAGTTACATATTTATGGTGTATATATATATTTAAAGATAATGCATTATAAAGGTTCAATTTCTGATATATTTTCATAAAAAAAAGAAAAAAACTAAAGATAATATCCACTTTATACTGTCGCTTAATTTGTTATATTATATTGTACAATTCTAAAATTAAAAGCAATTATTTAATTATTTGTTGTCGAACAAGTCATAATTAAACGATAATATTGAATTATTTTACATTACCTGTGTGCTGCATTTATTCTTAAAAAAATATACACTAAAAACTTATTGTTAAAAAATATATATACTATGGTGATCACTATTTTTTAAATATTTGCTATTAACTACAATTTTACGATACACATTTCGTTTTTAAGAATTCGATTCTCTAAAGTGTGGAATTATTTAAATAAGTAAATTAATATAATATTATAACCACTCATGATTGACTATTAAGGATGAAAATAGATTGATGAATTAGATTTTGCAAGGTTTAAATCTGACTTATAAAAAAACTCAAGAGTTAAATCTTTCATGTGGTCTATCATGATCTTTTTTTAAGTCTAATTCTGATTTTTATAAAATTTTGGTATGACCTTTTATACTTCAAAATTTATTTCATAGTAACATTTTTAAATAAGTAATAAGATATATGCTAAATATCACCCGTGGTCCCTTAACTTAATTTCGATTAACGATTTGGTCCTTTATCTTTTTTTTTTCTTCCCGATTTGTTCCTTTATATTTTTAAATAATTTCAGCGTTACCCTTTAAGTGGGATTCCGTTAAGAAAAAGTTAAAAAATCATTCATCTAGATCATTGTATATGTTCATCAAACCTCTAGGAACGATTGCCACTGATCTGAAGTGATTTTTATGGAGTATAAATACCAATAGCTTCAGTTTTAAGGAATCTATCCTACTATCAAACATAGGTTAAACTTTGAGTATTTTTCTGAAATATTTCCAAAACATAAAGGATAACTTTTTTCTGAACATGGATGAAAATTTTTTTTAACTTTTTTCTTAACGAAACCCCACTTAAAGGGTAACGTTGAAATTATTTAAAAACATAAAGGACCAAATCGAAAAAAAAAATAAAGGACTAAATCGTTAACTGAAATTAAGTTAAGGGATCACATGTGGTATTTAGCCTAAGATATATTTTGACTGACGAAATAATATGTCAAGGAAATTAATTATATTTTTTAAATTAACATGATATTTAAAAGAATTTGACTTTATATGTCATTATATTTTACAATAATATATTTAAATATGTCAAAAATTATTGAAGATTAATATGATTAAATTACTAAAAGGTTAACAAAGTTTTTTTCAACCCTCTGATTTCCAGGAGAATGAAACCATAGTAATTTACAGTTCGACGGATGGATAAGTAAAATATGACCAATAATTATTTTAGACATGATTTGAATTCATATTCTCCCGAACAATTCTTCTTTAATTAAAGCTCATTAATCATTAACAAACTTACATTTAACATAAAGTGTAAAATCCAATATAATCACAATAATAGTAATAAGAAAACATTCTTCATATTTTCGGAAGTAAACTAGTCTATTAGGTCCAAAAGATATTTTTTTGTAACTTGTAGTTAGATTTTTTAGTTAAATAGACTATTAAAAAAATACTAACCTTTTATTTACTTTAAAAAATATATATAATTTGGTTACGTGCTAGACCTCGGAATTTTTCTCCAAATATCCTTTTTTTTTTCTTTTTTCTTTTCCTTTTTTCAAAATGCCGCACTCCCAAAACTATTTCCCTGTCTGCTCTACTTTTTGGCCTAGTGAGAGGTCGTTTTGGGGTGCGACCAGCTGAAGGCTGGATTTTCAGGCCCAATGAGATGTCGTTTTTGGGGGGTGCGACCAGTTGAAAGCTGGATTTTTCAGGCCCAGTGGGAGGTCACTGGTTGGGGGTGCGACCTCCTACTGGGGGTGTATTTGTTTTTTGTCGTTTAGTGTTTTTTAGGTGTTTTTAAATAATTAATTAATAATAACAATTAATAATAATAATGCATTAATAATAATAAATTTAATAAATAATAATAATATTAATTAATTAATAATAATAATAATGATTATTATTATTATTAATTAATTAATTATAAATAATAATAATAATAATAATAATAATAATAATAGTTGTAATAAATAATACATTAATAGTAATAATTATTATTATTATTATTATTATTATTATTATAAATGATGACAATTAAAAATAATTAAAAATATAAATTTATATTAAAATTTTAAAGAAAATACATTAAAAGAAAAATACATGTAGATGTGCCCGCGGCGTTTGGACAATGTTCCTAAACAAACCAATCACCCACAATTTACTTTTTTTGCGTTTTGAAGCTCTGCATCTAAACGAACAATTTGGAAACATTGTCCAAATGCTGCGGGCACATCTACTCAAATTTGATGTATTTTTTTAATGTATTTTCTTTAAAATTTTAATATAAATTTCTATTTTTAATTATTTTTAATTGTCATCATTTATAACAATAATAATAATTATCATTATTAATGTATTATTTATTACCACTATTATTATTATTATGATTATTATTATTTATAATTAATAATAACAATCATCATTATTATTATTATTAGTTATTAATGTACTATTATTTATTAACTAATTACTTATTATTATTATTATTATTATTATTATTATTAATGTATTAGTATTATTATTATTATAATTAATTAATTATTTAAAAACACCTAAAAAACACTAAACGACAAAAAAAAATACACTCCAGTAGGAGGTCGCACCCCCAGCCAGCAACCTCCCACTGAGCCTGAAAAATCCAGCCTTCAGCTGGTCGCACCCTCCAAAACGACCTCCCACTGGGCTTGAAAATCCAGTCTTCACCGGGTCGTATCCCCAAAAGGACCTCCCACTGGGCTTGAAAAATCCAGCCTTCAGCTGATCACACCCCCCAAAACGACATCCCACTGGGCCCAAAAAGTAAGGCAGAGAAATAATTTTGGGAGTGTAGCATTTTGGGAAAAGGAAAAAAAAAAAAAGATATTTGGAGAAAAATTTCCTAGACCTCTCCGTTGGTCTAAGGTATTCCCACTTTTACTAATTATATATGTGTATATGATATTAATAGTTGATTTATTTATAAATGACATATATTACTTAATTTATTCTTAAAAGTAAATGATTCATATTTAATGAGCTATTTTTTTTTTAAATATTGTTTTTACAATACATATTTTTTTCTTTTTAAAAAATTATTAACAACTACAAGATTGGGTATTTATTTATGTGGAGTAAATATATAGGCTGCTGTGTATTGTGAAATGTGAGGATATATTTCAACTATATTTAAACTACGTATTATTTACCAACTTATCTATTAAACGAGTAAAATTCTATGAGCAAAAAACGGTGTGACTCGATTTTTCTAGAACTCTTTACTTTGCTTGAGGAAAAGCAAACTCCTTATCATTTGAATCATCGTGTATAATGTACTGATAAAAAATTTGTTATATTTATAGTTAATATAATGGGAACTCCAAATGTAACTACTAATTTTACTAGACAATTTTTTTTTTTTTTTTGTATAATTTGTCTTAAACAATCTAATTTTGCGAGACTCGACTTCGTCACAAATTTTAGGTTGTCATTGAGTTGTTTCTAAAATAGTTTGTGACACAATTTCAATATGTTAGCAGCGAGTTGTATCCTCTCCAAATTGAATTTTTCTAGTAGTGGTATTGGATAGGGTCACAAAAGTCCGCTTCGGTCTGATTTATGGTGTCATCTACTCGATTTTTAAATTAGGTTCAATCAATTTTTAAGTTGAATTTATTTCTTAATCCGATCAAATTCAATAATATACAAATATAATAAAAACGAGACAATACAAAAATAAACTCATACATTATAGCACGACACATTTCATAAGAAGGAGAAGGATGTAGTTTAAAAAACTATATTAAGTAACATACCAACATGTAAAATGAAAATGGAAGTTATTGCTTTCACAAATATTTGTTAAATATAACAAGTGGGATCCAAATATATCACTAACCGCATAATTAAATATGCATCCTCCTTTTTAATAAGAAAGTTGATGGTTAAAGAATATTTTACAAAACAACACATTTTTTATTCAACTATAAAATGTAAGTATAGAGTAATAATAATAATAATAATAATAATAATAATAATAATAATAATAATAATAATAATAATAATAATAATAATAATAATAATAATAAAAATCATTTGTCTATAAAATAATTTGGGACATAACGGGTATATCTATGTCTTGTCTCTATCTTTTGTCCTTATTTATTATTTGGACTAGGTCAAACCTTACTCAAATGTTACGGACTAATCTCAAATGATACAGACTAATATGAGTTGATGAACTGAACTAAGTTTTGTACACATGGCTGACATCTCAAACATTGGTGGAGTATTTTGGTGGTGGTAGAACGGGAAGTAAGAGTTTGATTGAGGAATCACTATATATTTTAAAGATTTGATACTTCAAATAGGTCTTTTTTCACCTCTCTGAACTCAGATGTTGATATCCATCCCGCTCACGCACTCAAACCACCTCATTAATAATAGTATTGTCTTTTTTAAATTTTATATACGTGTATATATGCAATATACTTAATATTTTTTAAATATTAAAATTATAATTTTTTCTCTATTTAAAATATTTTTAATTTTATTATTGTATAATAATTATTATATTATATTGATTATAATAAATATGATTTTTAAATTTATTATTTTATATATTATTGCATTGAATCTTTATGTGGTTTAGCTTCTCTCGTGCAAGGATTACATTATTAATAATGCGTCATAGTAACACTTAATGCCTAGGGGATTGTTTATTCCCCATATCTTCTTCCATATGTTGGTTTCAATATGACTATCAAATCAACTAGGGCTAGTAGATGTGTCCCATTTATTTATGGCTTGCTACTTTGTCCTCACAATATAATTTATATTTTTAATACCCATCCACATAAGTTGGTCTTGGTTTGCTTCCTCTAGGATAGACAACTATTTTATCAAATCCAGTGAATACTAAAATAACCAAAATATTAATTCATTAAAACTATTACATTTATTGGATGAACTACATTGGCTAAGAACAAAAATGGATTAGAATAAACCGAGTGAAAACCAAAATAACCAAAATCTTAATCTATTGAAACTATTGTCTTCAAGGGGCATAAAAGTATTGATAGTTAAATTGTTATTCCAACCAAAAAGGTCATCCTTAAAGAGGTCTCTAAGCCAAAATACAGTGGAACATGTAGGATTAGGAATTAGGATTTTAAGCCCATTTTGCAAAGGGATCTAGTTGTCTTCCCACACTTTAATTGACTTCTCATCCCAAATTCTCTAACAACAGGTTTTGTTTAGAATCCATTTTGCATGATGAACACTTCTCAAAGTATAACTAGGTTTGTTATACAAGTTGGCATTGATAAGATCTTTGTTGGCATCATATCTAGCTTTTAGGATAGTAGGCAAAAGAGATTTTGGGTTAGTGTGGAGTCTCCAAGTTTGTTTAGCTAGCATGGCTTCATTGAAATCTCTAAACATTCTAAGTACCATCCCTCCCTTCCCATTAGGCCGGCAAAAATCCTTCTTCTTATTCCAATGAATCTTCTTAATAGTATCTTTGTTCCCCCACCAGAAATCACAAATCATATTCTATATCTTTTCACAAATCCTTATAGATAATAAAAAAGAAATCATAAGATAAGTTGGTAACGCTTGAGCAACCACTTTGATCAAAGTGTCCCTTCCCGCAAAAGTTATATTATTTTCCTTCCATCCATTTAACTTTCTCCATACCTTATCAATGATTTAGTTTAACACTTGGTTTTTTGATTGACCAACAAAAGCGGGTAGCCCTAAATATTTAGAAATCCAATTAGTAACTTTGACAAGCATCCATTGCATAAAGCTGTATTTGTTTTGTGATGTGGTGTTTTTGCTAAAGGTGTTTTCATAATAAGAGAAAAAGAAACAATTCGCACACAACTCATAATTGTAGTTACCAACTTGATAGGTAAACCCATAGTTAGCAGAGTATGTTCAAGGAAGTTCCACTCAATTCTATGAGGCTTTAGCCATCTCGAGTTTGTTACCTACATAACCAGTCTTATCCTTTTTTTTTTATCTCATTGAGAGTGTGAATGATTTCGAAAGAAACCAGAAGTTATTAGTAATCAAGTGTTCGTGAACAAACGCACTTTGGTAATGACCAATGAGTTGTGGAAGAACTTTCTTAATTCTATTGGCTATTGTCTTAGTAACAATTTTAAGAACGACATTACAGAGAGAGAGAGATATGCCTATAATTATATTTATGAACTACTGATTTTAGTTAAATACATCTAGGAATCACTTTCTCAAGACGAACTATATATGGGTATCGATGGCCCACAAAAGTTGACTTTGATTATCTAAAGGCTAAAACTATAGTATTTTAAGTTTAATTGTAGTTTTACTTCTTCTATTTTTATTAATTCACGAAATTAGTCTCTTTATTTTAAAAGTCGACAGTTTTAGTTTCTCTAGTTTTTTAACTAAATATTAATGATGTGAATGCTTTAAATAACGTGTCATATGATCTGATGACGTAGAAAAAATGATTAACACTTATGAAATTTGAATAAAACGCCATAAAAACTTAACTTTGAACTTCAAAAAATTCATTTTTTTAATTTAATTATTGACATATGAATAATTAATGTATTTAGATGGTTCTATATCATATAATTGTATGAATAATTAATGTATCTAGATGATTCTATATCATAGAATTGTATGTCCCGTCATTTAAAATATTAATATGTAAAATCGTTATTTTTTAGTTCAAAAATATGAGAAAATAATCAAAACTGACGACTTTTAAAATAGAAAAATCAATTTCATAAAATTGATAATAATAGAGGAATCAAAAATGCAATTAAACCTAATAATTATTAATAAATTTTTTCTTATGATCTATAACTTCTATTTAGTCGAAACACCTAATTGCTTCGTGCTCTCTTGCATAAATAACTATACTTTTTAGGTACGTCAAAATCTACCTTAATAGTTTGTTTGTGTAAAGAATCCCAAAACAATGTCATATCTCGTGCCCTAATTTATGTTGTAATGTATTTTGTCCACAATCTTTTATCATATTTTTAAAGTTTGTTCCAATTACAGAATACACACATTTATTTCCAAATAGTAAAAATCCATACCATTTGTAACCCTTACGACGTAAAAAATTGTGATCTAGATTAGCTTACGTTACTATAACACCAACATTGGAACTAATTTGCTCAATTGAAAAAAAAAAAAACAGTTAAAAATATATACAGGGCCCCATAAAAATATATCTACAGTTCCATAAGTTTAATTTAATTCTCTTATAGGTTTTTTAAATTTATTTTATCTCGACTTGGTCTTTTAAATCACATTTTATTGACACCGTTAGTCATTTATATCAATTTCGACAATAATTAGTTCAATTGAATCATTTGAAATTTTATCAAATGTTGCAACAATATATCTCTTATAAATAGTATATATTTCTTGGTTTTCATCTACAACAATTTAAACTCATGTATAACCTTAAAAATAATATAATAAATATATATCCACATCATCAATGTAATTAATTTTCTTCACATTCAAAGTAGTTTAAACAGTCAACTTGTTGCGATATTTCGATTAAATCTAAGTTTTCATGACAATAATTTTTTTTTAAATTCAATCTTAAAACATTGCATGGGTAATTTAATATATCTTAAAGGTTAATAATGCAAACAAATTTAATTTAAAAAATCAAATCAATAAAAAATAAACTTAAAAGATCTAACCAAAAATTGAACTAAACTTAAAAGGATTTTTGCCAAAAAAAAAATGAAGACTTAAGTTAATCCATTAAAATAACATAACCAAAATTACTCATTCAATAAACTACATTAACCAAAAAATAACTTCATTTTATTTAAACGGAGGCAAAATTTACTCAAGCTTTTGAACGAGAGGTATTCAGTATTCACATTACATCTCTATATAACAAATCACAGAATAAAATATAGTGATCGAACAAGGAATAATCTTATATCTAAAATCCTATACAAAAGAAAAGAATGAAGTCCTTCAAGATAATTTCAAACTCGTCAAATTGAAAGCCATATATAGTTAACATCAAAATCCTACCACCACGAAATCGAGATCATAAATAAATTTATTCTACGTCATTCATGTATAAAATGGGAAGTCAAGTACAAAACGCACATGTACAACTCAATTTGGTTTCCTAACTAAATGAAATCCATAATGCAATAAATCTGAATTCTCTAATTAATTGTTCATTTTAAGATAACATAAAATATAAAATCACTGATCGATAATACATAAACATATATGATAAATCATACAACAACGATTAAACCTTATTTCACTAATTAGTGGGGTTAGATACATGGGTCAAAGGACGCAATAACATTCTATCATATAGCTTTTGCAAAATACACTGGTTTACCGTAATTTTGTCAATCTTATCGTGAAATCAAACATGCACTTAACATACAAAAGGGAAAGACATCTGAAAATCGATTTTCAAGTATAATCATATCCTCTACTCTCGAGGGATAGGTTGGCATACAAAGCAACATAGATCAATATTACAATAAAAACCAATATTCATATGAAATAATAAACGATAAGCAAAAAAAAATAAAGATTGAATGTAATACCTTCAAAATAAAATCTGATAATCTTTTCAATCCCTTGAAACTGTAGTAAAAGAAAAACATGTATATCTCAGCTCATATTTTGAGACATTACCTAAATGAAGAAAGTTTTCCTAGGAGTCTCTATTCATTTCTAAGCCCATAATTTGGCCAGCTCTATGCATAAATTACAATGAATTGCCCATCGCAACTATTTAAGAGAAAAAAATTGTTGAATCTGCAAGAACTATAAGTTAAATTTTTCAAAGAGAATCATGAAAATACTTTCCTGAGAGTCTAAAATTTTGTCCCAATTCTATAGGATTATTAAGATATTTTTATGCCTTTAACTCAGACAAAATGATGAGTTGGGTATTCATGCTCATAACCATTATAATCATAATAAAGCCTCTCCCCCTTGGAAATATCTCGAGTGGCAACCAAAAAGACCCGGGATTCACCATTAACATTGTATCTCACACATTTACAGTTCTGCTTCTTCTTACCTTCCCTGCATATAAATTAGATATAAACTTAAGAAATAGGGATATAATTGCACAAAAGAAAAAGTATTAGCATTTTATGATATTAGAGTCCTCAAAAGTTGAGTTCTTTAAAGAGCATACGAAAGCCAAACAACTTATAAAATGGACTGCAAGAAGGATTATGGAAATAAGAATGTCCAATTAATGGTATACCGCAGAAAAATAGAGCAGTCCATATGAAAAGACGAATTGGGTAAAATGGTCCTTGACATCCCCCTTCATGTTCTATCCATTTAATTCAAGATTAACATGTGATAAGTGAGACAGACTTACGAATTATGATTGTTGATGCCATTGATAAAGCGAGCAATGTTTCCACGTTTATCCGCACAGATAACAAGGCTGTTAGAAGCGTCTGATGCAAGAAGCAGCGTCATCATACTGTCACAATCATCAGTTTCTCTTTTCTTAATATAATCCACATCACCAGTGTATTCAGCAATAAATGTCATATCTTTGATTGGGCCATCAGCCTCCACAGTATAGCTACATCACATATCAAGGAAAAATCCACAAATAGTTCAGATACATGAATTGATTTCCCACTTCAAGGTAATGAGTGTAAGATGGGTATGTACCCTTCACATGAATCATAAACGACCATAAAGGGAGGGCATTCGCCTCTTTTAGTCATAGCTCTGCAGCGTTCTACGGTCTCCGTATCTTCCTTAGTAAGCATCTGAGAGAAAAACAAATAAATATTCTAAACTAGAACGCAGTGATGGAGATGAGCATGCTAACTAGCCGGTTTGTGAAAGGTCCATTTCTAAGTGTGGAAAATCTACAAAGAAATTTAGTTGAAACCTGCATGCCACCATTTTCTAAATCAGCTCGATTAGCAGATCTAGGAGCCATTCCTGGAAAGTACGTCAGCCGATCACTGAACTCCATATGCAATGCTGTTAAAGCGGTAGCAAGGGAAGCCATTTGTTTCAGTCTCTTATCAGGATCTTCTGAAGGAACAAATGGTAATAGTCTCCTCTTTTTCTTCTGTAATACCAGAGGTCTTGTGCGTCTCCGACGCTTCTTAGCATCTACAAGTTCACAATGAATAAATTAAGAAGAAAAAACTTCCAATTAGATATCACATATTTTTAATCATATAGACATCACACATACATTAGGAAAAATTATACTTTACAGTACTCTTTACTAATCACCTTAGTACTTAGAACATGATATCCAACATAAAAGAAATTGTAGAAAAAAAAGTATCTAAAAGTAACTCTGTTTAGATTCATTTACCAATAAAATATTTTCTAAAGATTCGCAGTACTTCCGGTTGAAGTAACAAGAGAGTAAAAGTGTTTGCCATTCTAGAAAACATAAGCATGCACGAACAATTTCCGCAAAAAAATGATGGAACAAATATCAAAAAGGATATTATCATGCATCATTTATTGTGTTTCCTTTATTAGTCATAATGAAGAGCTACTATACACGTAGAAGTGTATCAAATGGTTTTCCAGGGAAACCAAAATCTTTCTAGTTTCCTTGAAAATACTTAAATATCAGATACTCTCTAATGGCAAAGTTGTCATAGTAAGTTAGTAACATATTTTCTGTCTAATTATAGACCACTTTTGAATCAATCTATCCACGTTGATGTCAAATTTTCCTTTCTAATACCAAGTCATTGTATAATTTGTGACTCCAGCATCCATTTCAATTATTCTTGTTCCTTAGACAATCCAACTTAATCTTTCAATCACTCAGCATTATGTTCCTTTTGATGTCTCTATTTCAAGTGTCATTGTCCTTTACTACTTTCATATCTCTATTGTCATGTGGTTATTGAGCTATCTATCAAGGTAGTATGTGAAATAAATTCAAGCATATCGTAAAAGTAACACATCATATTATTACACTGAGATTTGACCTACATGCTGCTAACTAAATCTGGTAGAAACTTAACTTCTGAATTGAATGGGGCAGGTGCATTTTCGGACAAGGTCGTCTAGGGAATTTATAATTATTCTTGAAAGGAAAAAAAAGTGCCCAGGATACTTGTACGAGTATAAAGGCTTTATATGTTAAACAAGTGGATGGGAATAACCACTTAGCCAGAATCCCCATAGAGTTTTAAGAAACAATCTACTCAGATGAAGAATATGGTCATGTTTACTATTTAAGAACCTTATTAGAAAAAGCGAATTATAACAACTGCTAAGCAGTTAGATATTTGATTGTGCCTCCTTTACCTTTTCAAACAACAGAATAGGTGTTGATCGTTCCAATTGCACAAAAATTTGCAAGCTTATGAAAGACCTTGCAGCTTTTACATATAAATTGTCATGCAACATAAATTGAAAGATGAATATTTTCATCTACTGCCGATATTGTTCGATTTTATCTTAAGGTCAATGCTACTATCATGAAAATAGGAGGCATGAATATGAGTAATGAAATAATTAAAAATAAAACCTTTGGTAGCTATCTGTTCAATTCATTCAACTCACGACCTTGCAGGTAGTTTTAATTAGTCTACTTATCATACCGTTATGACTTATGAGCATTGCAAATCCAACTTAGTTTCCCATTTGATCATTGGGTAGTTCCAATAACCGCAATAGCCAACAGCAAATCAAGCTTAAAATTTGTGGAGCTGTGATAGAAACATCTGAAGCCCATGTCCTAAGGCTTAAAATTATTAAGCCCTCAGCCACACATGCATGCTTCATCCACACAAAAATTAAAACAAATTCCAAAGGATCAATACACAAATTCATTCATATCTCTAACAAACTCGAAAGAACAATCTACAAAATATTTACAATTGACGAGTCAAGCAACAATATACAAATAAATTGGTGCAGCAACGGAATAATAAAAATTCAACCCACATCACTTTCAGAAAGCCAAGCAACGACTCATAATAAGCTCACTTAAAGATGACAAAACAAATATCCAGACAGTGCATTGCATTGACAAAATAATCATAAAAAAAAATGAAAAAATAACAATAAAAAATGTAGATATATTAATCAAAGTCTGAATTTCAAAGTACATTACCCTGAGAAGAAGCAGAAGAACGTTTCTTTTTAAACTCTCTAGAATTGCGTTTGATCCCAAAGAAATCGAGTATTTTTTTCTGCGACAAACCTGAAACACATTTAAACGATCACATTAACAATGCCACATTCATCATAATCACAGGTAGAGAAAACAGCTCAATCAATCAAAAGGAAGAGAATCCCTTCCCTTACTTACTTTTCACTCTCTTCAAACCCGAACACTTTGGGCACAACCACGATCCAATCGGAACTCTAACAACGATTGGCCTAACGCATTTCATGTGAAAACCTTTGTCACATTTGTCGCACAAAAGCAGCTCCTCCGGTTGATCACCGGAACCACATTGCTCGCACATGAGGTTACCGTAATCTTCGCGTTCCACCACCGCGTACTTCGCCCTCGCATATATATCACTCATCGACCTGTACTTCTTCTCCTTCGGCGAGTCCGGTGGCTGTTTCCGAATGTTGTTCGGCGCATGCGTCCGGCGGATGAAGCTGATGAGTCTCGGAGACGACGGCGATGAGGTCGCGGGTGCCATGGATTGGAAAATTCTGAAAGGTTTTTGAAGGGTAGAATTGAAAAATTTGAAGAAATGTTTTTTTTTTTATTCAGAACTCACTCTCTTATATAAAGAAAGACGAGAAATGGTGTTTAACTCTGGAGAATGGTGAAGAAAGGAAAAAATTAATTAATTAATAAAATAAAAAGAAAAAATATATTTATATTTATATTTTTCTTTTTATTTTATTTTTCCTTTTCTTTTTTCTTTTGTGTTTGTTGTTTTGATATTGTTACTCTCACCCGCGGGAGAGTGTGACACTTTCTTACCGGTGGTGGTGGAAGAAGGTGAATGTTGTGTACAATGACGTGGAAGATTCTTGTTGGTTGTGCTAACGTGAGCCTGTCTGCGCACAGACTTTTATGCGTGCTTCGTTGCGCACTGTTCTGGGTTTTTCTAACGACTGTGTGAGTCCTAGCCGTTTCCATTCTATGAACCCAAAATGTCCGCTGTCAACTATTTGACTCCTTTTTTTCTTTTACAAAATCATTTTATCTAAAATAAAAGTTTTGATAAAAAGAAACATAAATAAATTCAATGGAGTTGGGTATCACCAAAGGAGTTACACTATCACAATTTGATAAATTTGAATCTCAATTCTTGTTAACAAAACAAATTTCGAATAGAATTATGTTCCATGGAAGGAATGTCTAACAAAAGATATAAATAAAAATATTTAATAAAATAAAATATAATATGAATCTAATTTAAATATATTAACATCGATTTAAAATTATTTTACATATACATTCAATTATATTTCACTATATAATTATTTGTCGAGATATTTTAAGAATTAACATTACAATTAATATAATATTGTAACTTCCATGTGCGGGTAGAAAATTATATCGCCAGAACATAATATACAAATTTTTTTACCATAATATATGCAGGTTTATAAATATATAAATTTGTCATTATTAGA
>JBBPBP010009777.1:61170052-61186735 GCA_037974735.1 Cicer chorassanicum | reverse complement strand
AATTGAACTTATTCCATCAAAATAGGAAAGACTTAAATCTGACATGTAATTTGTCATAGATTTTTGTTTAGAGTCTAACTAATAAGAAAGTTTAGTATACTTTATTAGTCTATTTAAAAAATTATTTTATATTAATATTTTTAAATGTATAAAAAGATATTTTTTTAATAGACTAAAAAACTTATAGTTCAATGAAATTAAATATTTTTTAAAAAATTTAACATGTTATTTTAAACAAATTGACTTTATATAACATCACATTTAATTTTTTTATTATAATATATTTTACTACGTCAAAAATTAATATAGAATAATATCATTGAATTACTAAAAGATTGATAGATTTATAAGAATAGTCGATCATTCTTAGATTTTAGATTTAATTATACTTACTGAATATATTATGCGATGTATTATAGTTTGTCTTAAATTTTGGCTAGATTTGCGGTTCCTTGGGCGGACAGATAAGGTATATTACGAGTAAGATGCAGCTAAAAATTGACTAATGGAAACAAACCATATTTCTTGCCAGAAAAATCAGAGCACAAGAGTCATGTACAACAGAAGATAAAATTTAATCTGGAATGCAAACAAGTATAACTGAGAGTGTGTTCTGAGTCGTAGATTTTATAAATAGGAATATCAGCAACAATTAGAACAAAAACAAGGTGCTTGGAAAAATCCCTTCAACACATTCAAGACTTGTAATTGCATCAAAAATAAAAGAACAATTTTACTAAAGTCGAAAACAATATTTCTGAATCTCATACCATACAAGGAAGAAAAAACTACTTCACTACCCAAAAACTGACCCAAATTTTACTTTGGGGGAAGGAAAACGTAAAAAATTAACTTAGACGGGTTGAACATCATAAGGTAAAAATCCAAGGAGTTTATTCCCATCCTGTTGCCGGAACAGATTCAATTCCAGCAGTAGGAATTTGTTGTGGTGGTGGAACAGCTTCACCCCAGTCTCCTGCAACTGTAAGAAAACTCTATATTAACAAAACATGAAGAAATAAACTCACCGGCATATACTGAATCTATTTTATCCTGCCAAATCTAAATTAGAAAATCAAAGGAGACAGAATTAATAATAAAATAATAATTTATTAAAAATTTAGGCATATGCCAACAAGCACTAAACAAATTGCAGATCAGGGAAACACCCAAATCAAAGGAGAATGGTAGTGCCAAAAGTTTGTTTGGTTCAAGTTATATATAAAACAGAAGATAACTTTGTACCAGCTTCTGGGGCTGCCCAGTTGACTGCAGGAACTGCTGGAATAGGTTGTGGAACAGCATCAGTCCATGGTTGATCGATTGCAGCGGGCCATTGACCATCAGAGGGAATAGCAGATACATTAAAGTCAGCAATGGCATATTCTGGTGCAGCAACTTCATCCTCCTCTGGCTGCTTGGCCTCTTCAGGTTCTCTGTAGAAGAATAGATCGACCTGCATCAAAGAAAACCTGAGACAATGTACTTGATCTAAACATCCAATTCAACCTCGAGATATTGAAGATGGAGCCATGTGTAGATACCTCACATTGCAGAAACTAACAAAAGAATACATACTCAATTAATTATAAATGCTAAAGAAATATTTTACCATAACATCCCATTTGAGGCCAGGCCTAATAGTACCACGCATCTGCAACACCATCCTAGCCAAAAGCCAAAAGAGACAACCTATGCTGTGCTTCCCCTTGTTGTTAGCAGGAATTCCAATGTCAACATAATTCATAGGAGAATCGGTGTCACAAAAGGCAATTGTGGGAATATTTCCAAGAGCAGCTTCCTTGATAGGCTGCAAACAAACAAACACAATTAATTACTAGTACAAGACAAAAAATGATTAGAACTAAAGATTTGTATCACTAACAGACAAAGCAGGCAAAGCTGAAATAAAAAATCCATAGTACAAGACAAAAAATGCATAGAACTTGAGATTTGTATCACTTAACACACAAAGCAGGCAAAGCTAAAATAAAAAATCCATAGAGGGCAATGCCCAAAAAATAATCAATCAAGGATATTAACAAAAGAATAAATTGTATCAACAACCAAATCAAGTGTAGCAAAAATAAATTATCGAACAAAGAGTAATGGTGAAACCTGATGATCAGTTCTTGGATCAGTGAGGATAAGAAGACGAGGCTCACTGAAGGAAGTTTGTAGCTGATTAGTGAAGGTTCCAGGAGTGTGCCTTCCAGCAATGGCGTGAGCTCCAGTGTATTGAGCGAATTTGAGAACAGCTCTTTGACCATAAGGTCTTGCAGATTGAACAATGATGTCCTGAGAGTTCTCAATGGCAACAATTATCCTAGCAGCAAGGTTAAGTTTATCCCATGTCTTTCCAAGATTTATGATATAAATACCTAAATTAACACAAAAAATCAATCAAATATCCGATTTGCATAAACAGAGCATATGCAACATAACAATTTTTCTTAAGGAAAAAATTGAATTGGGTTGAAATTAGGAGCAACGAACGCCAAACACAAGGTGTAGCTAAATTGAGCAGAAAAAAATTTAAATACAAAATTTCAACTTCAACTTCAGAATCGAATAGAATAAAATGCAAAGCAAAACCAAAAAAAGCATATACTAGTATTTAATTACGACATTTCATAAAAAGAA
The DNA here is from genome assembly GCA_037974735.1 of Cicer chorassanicum. Taxonomy (NCBI): domain Eukaryota; kingdom Viridiplantae; phylum Streptophyta; class Magnoliopsida; order Fabales; family Fabaceae; genus Cicer; species Cicer chorassanicum. The sequence continues at coordinate 61,184,092 of JBBPBP010009777.1, read as the reverse complement.
TTAAGGTACAGCAAAAAGAAATAGGCATAGATAAATCTCCCAACGAATGTTTCTGTTTTCCATTTATCCTATTCCTCGTAACAATTGTCAAAGAGACGCGAATTTTTTTGGCCACAGTGGAGTATCATAGCAAACATAATTGAAAGAAGAACCCTAATTCAAACATCGTTATTTAATCTGAAAAATTGATTATTTACAAACATAATCATTACAAAATATGGATTAACAAAACAATGAGAAACAAATTACAAGTAAAGCACCCTAGATCCTATTGATCTCGATTATCAACTAACTAATTTCAAATACTTGAAACTATATAAACTAAAAAAACACAATATAAGAGGCTATAAATATCCTTCATACATAAAATAAAAAATAAAAGCATTGGTGACATGAATATTACCATCATTGCGGCGTTTAAAAATGTAACGCTCCATTTGGAAGTTACAGTTCTTGGTACCGAGGTGAACATCGGCAGCCAACATCATCTGGATGTCAGCTTCCTTTTGAGTAAGCTGACGGGATGGAGCAGTAGTGGTAGCCATGGCGGATGCCGGTGACAGAAGATAAACAACTAATACAGTTCGCGGCAGCAGAGTTTGGCTAGGGTTTGTTAGAAAAAGTTTAATTTAGATATATATAATAGTGCCGTATATCCTTCAGTCTTGTGGGCTGATACACATCTTGACCCGGCCTGCTTATTAAAAATTCATATATCTTGACCCGCCCAAAATAGGGTATTCATAGTTTAAAAACAAAATTGAAATAAACTATATTAGTGATTTTGTTCGGTTGATGAAAACTATTTTCATAAAAAAATGGTAAATTTTTAAATCAATTTCAATTTAAAATTAGTTTATAAGTATGAATCGTTATGATATTTTGAAGAAGGTTTTAGTTAAAATCAAATTCGAATTAGTTCTGTAGTGAATTTTTTGAGAAAAATAGTTTCTATTATTTTTCAAAAAAAAAATATATTTTCAAATTTTTTCTCAAAACTTTTTCAAGAAAAAAATAATTTACATTTTTTCTAATATTTTTGTAAGAAAAAAATTCAAATTTTTTCCATTAAAAAAAACTCAGTTGAGGTTAAAAAGTTATAAAACTATTTAACCGATTTTTGAATTAAGTTTGGTTAATTGATATATTCTAAATATGTGGTTCAATTCATGAACTATTTAATTGATTTGATTTTTTGTTGTGAAGGGTTCAATTAACCACATATTTTCCACAACTCTACTCACAAATCATGGACTATTATTATTAAAAACATATTAAAATATATTATTAATGTTAATTTAAATCTTAAAATATAAATTAACATCATTTTTCTATTATGTATTTATTTTATCTAAATATAGATTAAATTACTTTTTTTGGGACATTAACATAAAGTAGATTTTTAGTAGACTAATAAACTATACAAAATTTAGGGCTTAATTTAATTTATAAAATTTTAACCTATAACTCCACACTTATACTCCTCCCACTCCAAATTTTATAAAAACTATCTATTTTACTTTTTTTTCTTTTCAAATAAATAGGTTTTTCTACCCACTAAATTCAAATTGGGTTAAGGAAAACTTCAAAAAAAAAAAGTTTTTCTAGAATTCATCTGTTCAAAAAATTTGAACATTGTGTACGACAATCTTTTTTTCAAGTTTTCCAGTACACATTGTTGAGACAAAATCTCTCTAAAATGTAACAATGATAACAAAATTATTTTAAAGATTATGATTATACCTATTGGCTAATATGTGCTCTTAAGTATATCTAAGTTAGAAGATAGGTTCCCCATCACCTTGATCAAAAGAAGTATATTTGACACAATCTCAGATGTCCTCTAAGCTAGAGGATAAACGAGTAGAGGATGAAACTTTAACCTCTAAGACATAGGATATACAAGATATACAATACTACAGAAAAGATGAATCTACGACAAATACAAAGAAGATGAATATGTATCTGAAGACAAACATTACTCAAGTAAGAGGATAAACAATTCATGAGAAGAGGATCCACGCCAGAAGATAAACAATGAAAGGATGAACTTCTGGTTCCATCATCCTCATATATAGGAAATATCCAAAAGTATCATAGTACTTAAAAGTGTTGTCTTTGACAAGAAAAGCAAGACGTTGCCGTTCTTGAAAAAGGAAAAAATCAAGAGTACAAGTCATGTCCTAATTTATGGAAAGATAAAACCTCCTATCCGAGGACGCATTGCAAACTCACCCTCCTAAGCTTATGTATTACAAGGACAGTTGAATGACATTTTTGTAAATCAACTTAATGACCATGGACATTTAATCAAGTTTCCAACGGTCACTTGATACTTTTCCTGATGAATGAAGCTACATCATCTCTATAAGAGGAAGTGAACTCTTCATCATTCTACACAACAACTACTCATACAAAAGAGAAACACTCAAAGCTAAGAAGAGCAATCCCACCATCACTTTGCATTTTCTAAAGTCTTTAACTATATCTTTGATAATATCCTCTTAGAAAGTTTTGTAAAGAGAAAGAATCATACTCTTATCACTATTCACTAAATCTGTATATTCCAAGTTCATATAAACTTGGTAATAGGTGTAAATCAAGAAGAAATGTAGTGTAAGCCTGGTGAGGCTGGAAAACAAACTCAGAGAAAAAAAGATCCCGTTAGAGGACAAGTCATTTTGAATTGTAGTGAAACTCTCAAGTTTGTGAAGAACTAGACGTAACCCACTTTGGGTGAACCAGTATAAAATTGCGTGTGTCCTTTTTATATGCTTTAGTTTTTTCTGTTTCATTCATTCATCCTCATAAAACTCGCATTTCATCCTCTCGTAGAGGATACAATCTAAACATCTCACTAGAAAATTTTAAAACTACAATATCTCTATTCAACTAATCTTCTAGTGATATTTCAGTTACTTCACAAATGTGTTTTAGAAAATTTGAAATTTGTATATCGAAAAATTTGAAGAATTTTTTTTTTATTGTACACAAATGTGTATTAGTAGAGGTTAAACCCTAAACTTTGTACACCGAAAAACTTTTTTCAAGTTTTTCAATACACAAATTGTTTACGTGTACCGGAAAACTTAAAGTTTTTCGGTACACAAATGTGTTTAAGAAATTTTGAACTTTTTGTGTATAGAAAAACTTGGAAACAATTTAAGATTTAGGGTTTAAAACTTAAACCCTAAACTTTGTGTACTGGAAAACTTTTTTCAAGTTTTTCGGTACACAAATTGTTTTTGTGTACTGAATGTAGTACCTCAATTTTGTCCGGTTAATTAAAAATTCTAAAACTAAGTCACATGTGTAATTTTAATATTTTCCATAATTACTATTTTCTAAAAAAGGTTCAAAATAAATAAAAAAAATAAATAAAAAAATAAAGAATCACAATGTAATTAATAAATCTAGCCCAATAGTTTGACCCACAATTGTACTTATTAGTTAGTGAAAGCCTAAATTGCGTATTAAGACAATTTGATAGCTTTTGCCTCTAGTTGCCTCTAGTTCCTGGTTGCCCTTGACTCTTGTCGCCTTTGGTTCTCTATTGTCTCTGGTTCCTGGTTGCCTCTGGTTTCTAGTTTGGGCTCAATTCAGCACGCAATAGTTCCTTCTTTTTCAGTTTCCTTACTTTTCACATTTTTTCCTAATACAACTACAATTTTTCCATGTATACACAAAACACTTCAACCGTCTTTTCAGTTTACTTGCTTGTCACCTTTTTTTTCCTAATACAACTACAATTTTTCTATGTATACAAGCAATTAAAAAGTGCATCATCTCATTGTTAAGACAAACTCTCAAATTAAGTTTTAATGAAAATAAACAAAAGATTAATTAAAGATATTAATTATGATTCTAAATGTTATGTTAATTTAATCTGTGCTCTTGAGTGTTTTTATTAAAGATAGGAACCAAGCAAAGCAAATAAATAAGTCATGATCATAAACTATACAAAACAGAGAAAGATCAACAGAATCAAGAAAGATTGTTACAGCCACTTCACCAATCTTTCTCCAACACTTCTACATTGATTATGCCTGAAATCTTTATACCAATTTCATCAGTACATGGCAAGGAACATATATGAATCATTTTTACTCAAAACGATTCTCGGATCATTAAGAAAATTCATCACGAATCTAAGCATATCAAAAAACAGACTGCAACTTTCTCCAGTCTGGAACTGTCAAGAAAGTTGAACAAAACTGAACTTCAAGATTGAATATAAGTCCTCAGATTATTCAGAAGTCTATCAGACCAAATTGATTATCTTTCTCCACCTATAATCAACGTTCTCCGTTTTTTAGAAGAACAATCTCTGTTTCTGCAGAAGAAGACTTCTCATTTCTGCAGAAAAATATTCACTCCTTTCCAAATAGTTTTGGATCAAATTAAACATCCAAATCGAAGCCCAATTATTATCAAAGCTTAATGGGTCATTAAAGCACGCAACAAGTCTGTTTGAAATAAAGCAAAAAGGCCCACAACAGAAAGCCCAAAACTGTCACATGAATGGAGCTCTTTTTCAACAGATTCCTTGCTTCTGTCAGAAGGAAAACAGAGCACTCCCAACAACTCTTTCTGACCAGAATTAATTGCTCAAAACATCTATAAAAGGAGGGCAAATTCGCAAGCATCATTCAAATCTTCAAGTGCCAAGTATTTTTATTAAATCATATTCACTTGCATTCTTGAAGCCATCTTATTCACAAAAGAAATCATGCTGAACCAAATACATACTTCCAGTTTTATTCTACTGAGTTCTTTCTCTGTTCCGAATCCTTTTATCAAATAAGAGTTGAGCAAAATTAGATTCAAACAAACCTTTCAAATTATTATTGTATAAACTCATAACTATAAGGATTGTTTATAGTTTGAGTGTGATTAAAAGACATAACTTTAAAATCCTAACAGATTAGTTAGGTGACCTGATTAATCCTTTCTGGGTGGAAAGGTAGTGTAGTTACAGATCAAGGTTGATCTCTAACTGTGATTGTTCTCCCTTTCTCTTTGAACACTTAGTGAAAATCTCACAGTTGTGAGGACTGGACGTAGCCCACGTTGGGTGAACCAGGATATATTCTTGTGTGGTATTTCTTCCTTACCTCTATTTACATTCAGTTATTGTTATTATCAAAATTAAATAGAGAAACTAAAACTGTGATTTTAACTAATCAAGAACGTTCTGCGTTTTCTGTTTTAAAACCAAGAACGTTCTCCGTTTCTGTTTTTATAACCAAGATCATTCTTGAGTTGTTTTCTTAAGTTTTTAACAGGAAATTTTAAATAGGCAAGATTACAATTCAAACCCCCTTCCTTGTAACTTGACATTGCTACTTCACTCTTTTCTAAATCTATCTTAACAAATTCAATTTTTCTGCAAAAGACAAACAAAAACCCAAAACTCGATTATATCTCATAAATATAAAGATTCGTCATTTTAATCTATAAATTGAGACCAAACATCAATCAAGAAAGGGATAATTTTTTCTGGATATAGGGAAAAAAGGGCTTAACAAATAATTGAAAAGAAAATAGTAAAAGGAATAGTAGAATATAGGAGAAAAATGAAGAGTGTTAGAGATAAAATGAGTCACATGAAGTAGCAAAATCAATTACATGAAAGGGAGTTTGAATTGTGGTCTTTTTTTGAAATGTTAATTCCTGAGTTTAGTTAAGATTAACTCAATATCAATATTCGTTACAAATAAAAAGTCCAAAATTGGGTGAGTTAAAAATGAATAAAGCAAACTCTTTCTATGTGATATGTGATTAGTGAGTGTGAAATAAATAAGGATAAGAATATCACACTGATAATCATAGTTCACCCAATTTGGGCTACGTACAGTCCTCACAATATGTGAGTTTTTCCACTAATGTGTTTGGCAATGTTCTTGATTTCACACTATTTTTCCTGATCAGTTACATAATTCACCTTTCAACCTTTAAATGATTTTTACAGTTACCTTTCAATCCATAAAGGATTTTTACAGTTACCTTTCAATCCATAAATGATTTTTACAAGTCACCTTTTAATAGTTTTAAAGGATTTTTACAAGTCACCTTTTAATAGTTTTAAAGGATTTTTACAACATGCTCGTAGTATCTTAAGAGACACACTTGAGTATCAAATTATGTGTATGGTGAAATGGTTTAAGATAAAAATTTACTCAACACTTGTTTGGGATTGATTATCAACAATAAATCAATAAAGAAATCCTTTAATATAATGAAAAAGCTGGAGTTTTGTTGCTTGAGTTTGATTGTTTAAGTATTGGAAAAATCGCTTTAAAACTCTTGCTTTTGTCTTCACTTTAATGTTCTTTTTATAGAAGAAGAGAGGGTGGAAAAGACTCAATATAGTCGTTATTTAACTTGAGCAAAATGTTTGTTCAGATTGAACTTTAATAGGCATGTGTGCTATTCGATCCAGAATGTTCTTCTTCAAAAACCAAAACGTTATTGGTTATGTGATTGATTAGTTGTTTAGTGTCAGTTCTTTGTCTCAAAAGCATGCTAGGCTTTCTGCAAAAATTGCAGCAACTGTGTACCATTGTCCTTGGTCACAACTCATCAACCTGAAGATCAATCTAGTCATCGATCTATAGGCTGTTTTATTGTTTTTGGGCCTTCAGCTTGAGTTATGGGCTTGATTATTGTTTTGAGTAGTCCTGATATTCTTTTAACTTGAGTTTTCGACTATGTAGAATGATATGTTTTAATTATGTCTTTAAAAAGAAATAACCAGAATAATATTTTTATAAAAAAATAGACTTTTCGTTGATAAACCATAATGATATTTGATAAACCAAGATGATCTTTGATAAACAATTTCCAGTTTAAATAAGACTTGATGTTCTTGATTTATTTCATGGTTAGATAATTGATTGTTGTATGAATGTATTTCATCATCTATTTTTGAATAAATCACTTAAAAATACAAGTTAAATAGCAACATAATCAGAATCATGATTAGTGATTAATTAAATTTGTTTGTTTATCTTCAAAACACTTTATTTGAGATTTTGCCTCAACACCACACACATCACCACTTCCAGCATTATTCGCAAGTCCCTTATGAAACCATAATCAAATAAGTCGTTGTGCACCACAAATCATCGTAGTCGTCCTCAGTGCCGATCACCGTTCAACCACACAACACCACCGTGCACCGTTGACTTCTTCTTTTTCGTCGCTCCATCATAGATCCGATTTAGTGCATCACTTTCTCTTTCTCAATGTTGTTCACTTTCTCTCCCTCACCTTTACTTCATTTTTTTTTACTTACGTAAAAACTATTTTTTCTCAAAGTAAACACACCTCTTATGTTTATGTTGCTACAATGGAAGACTTATAATCTTCTTATGTCATTACAATTGCAACTATTAGTATTTTTGGCTTTTTTTAAAACAAATTATTGTAAGTGTTACTATTTACCGTTTGTTGGACAGACTGGGCTCGAGGCCTATATTGATTTTATTTATAATTTCAAATCGATTTTACTCTTCTTTTAAATTTAGAGTTTAGCCCTTTTATTTTTATTCAAAAAATAACAAAGCAAAAATATTAACGATAAATAAATATTGAACTAATTAAACATGACATCATTTTAATCCATAAATTGTTAGTACATCAGTTGTACAATTTGTTCCTCCTAAAACTCGTTTTCATAAACAAATTAGAAAAACAAAACTATTTGTAAATTGGTTAACTAGATGTGACTTATTTAGTTCATGAATTTTTAAAACACGAGTTTTACAACTTCATAGTCTTAAAACTTGCATTTTAAAATATTTATTCAAATCAAACAAACTCGTTTCCTTTCTTCAAAACAATTTTTTTTATCCACAACAAAACACATTTTCTTTAAATACAATCAACACGTCCACATTTTCTACCCAAGAAATACGTAAATTTGATATCTCCATCGCACCTAGAGATACGTATGAGTAGGGGTGGGAATAGGCCAGGTCAGGCTTTGAAAAGCTTGAGTCTGACCTACGATTAATTTTTTAGCCTAAGTCTGGCCCACGACTTTCATAGGCTTTTTTTTCGGTCTGGCCTGAAAGTCTATTTAAAAGTCTTATCCACATTAAAACATTTAAATGTTATATTTTACATTTTTTTTAAATAGGCAAAACTAGACCTTTATATACAATGAAAACTAATAAAATCATAATCGAATCTAAAAAATAATAACTAGCAAGTCTGCAATGCAACAACCTTCCAAGAAAAAAAAAATGAACCCATAACTAACAAACTCTAAAAAGTCCTTCAAAAAATTACAAATAAAACAAAATGAACCCCATAAACAGTTACACGTATCAGCCATCAAAACACATTCAAAGCCCACAAGAAATGAAAAAAAAAATGATATCAAATCTTCAAGGTGATTTGTATCTCTTGTTTATCAACTTTCAAAATCAAAAGAAAAAATACATATATGTTACACATTCGGCTAAAAAATATTAAATAAATAAATGAACAAATTCTTAAAAAAATGAATAAATACTACTTGATAAAATATCATATCAAATAAAAATATTAACCTTTGATTTTTTTTCACATTATACTTATGAAGAAACCAATCCCCGTCACAAATGAGAGCTTCAACAGATTATTCGTTTAATTTAGAGCGAAATTCATCAATAACTCTACCTTATGCACTAAATATGGACTCAAATGCCACAATTGAGATTGCAATAGCTAATACATCATTAGACGGATACTCACTATCTACATTTAAAATAGTAGTGATATTAAACACTTTAAATAATAATAAAGTGACATAATAAAATACAAAAATTAATAGTTGATAAACTACCTGAGATCACATGAGTTGTACGATGAAATACTTCTAACAGTTTACAAACTTTCTCAACTTTGTTCCATTCTTCAAGTGAATGGGCATGATCATAATGAGGCTCTCTTTCTTTGTAGGCTGCAAAGGCAATCTTAAATTTCAAAGCAGTTGACAACATATTAAAAGTTGAATTCCATCTCATTGGATAATCAATGATGCGTTTCTTTTCTTTTAAGCGCTTTTGCTCAACCACATCATAAAATGTCTTTAGTCTTGTATCGTTGTGGTTAACATATTTGACACTTTCACGAAAATTGAAAATGGTATCCTTAATTTTACTAAGGTCGTCTTGCACTAACAAATTCAATATATTTGCACAACATCGAACATGAAACAAAGAGCCATCAAGGATTAACTTACTACTTACAGATAAATTATCTTTGAGACATCTTAAGCATGTATCGTTGTAAGAAGCATTATCAACATATACAGAAAAAACTTTATTTTCAATCCCCCAAGTTTTGAAACATTTATATTTAGCATCAACCACATCAATACCACACCATGGAGGGGGTACTTTCACAAAACTCAAAACTCTTTTTTGAAGATTCCATCATGCATCAATGAAATGTCTTGTGATAACTATATATTCAACTACTTGATGGCTAGATTTCCACATATCTGTAGTTAAACTAATCTTGCTCACATTTTCTAAAAATTTCTTCAAAATTTTCTTCTCCATCTCAAATAGTGCCAAATAATCATTTATTGACGTTTTATGAGTAACCTTATGAAAATATGGGTTTACATATTGAAAGCCCCACATCCAAATGTCGTCCTCTACAACACTAAAAGAATATTCGAGAACCATGATAGCAGTTGCAATGATTTCCTTCATCTTTTCATTAGAGTATCTAACACCGCGACTAATAAAAGGGTTACTTGACTTTGATGGCTGAAATGGAATGACGACCTGTCTTGTTTCAGTAGTTGTCTGCAACTTCTTTTGATTGCAACCTCTAGCATGTCTTTTCAAATGACTAGTGCTAGCTCCTGGTCCTCCAATAGACATTTTTAGTTTACAGTATTTGCAAACAGCTTTCTTCACACCTTTAGAGATTTAACTTCATCAAAATCATTCCAAACAAGTGATGTTTTTATCCCCTTTTTCTCACAACAATTGGACGTTTGATTTCTAGAGCGATGTCATTTTCATATACTGTGTGTTAGCTTCTACTTGAGTTGAATCTATAGGCACATGTTTGTTGGCCTCATTATTAGTCATATGAGTAGATGAAATTGGTTCACTTCTTTCCAAGGGAGAAGACATTTCCTGAACAAAATAAAAATGATAAAATAAAATATATTATACAATTATACAAAGTAGATAAACACAAAACCCAGTTACAAAATTAACTTTCAACATCACACAAGAAATAATTCCAAATAACAAAAGACAATGTTTTTAAAAAATAACACTAAATGAGATTATTAATAACAAAAAAAACTGAAAATAACATAATAATAGTAGTAAATAGTATAATGTTGAAACACTTATTTCATTCATCAAAGCACGACATCAACCCCGCGAACAAATTAAGTAATAATATAATAACATAATATCTCAAACAAACAAACTCGAGCATATTCAATAATAATATAATTAATATTATTAATAGGGACCACACCTATTTTATACTTTTTTTTTACTATTTTTTTTACAAATTCACATATACTGTTTTGATCTAAGTTTTATTTTTATTTACAAAAGCTAAAATTAGAACAACTACAATGGAGTTTCTAGAAGATTTTTAAGAGATTTTACAAAGGCTAACTTTACTAAAGGAATACAAAGATAAAAGAAAAAAAAAAGATTTTGAAGTAGTAAATATTGAAATCTTACCTCTATCATAACAGTCTTGAACCGATCCAATAGGACTTTTGTTTGAATTGTTTCCTTCAGTCGATTATAATTGTAAACAATAAACAATTAGGGTTTCTAAGCTTTATATACCAATAATATATATATAAAAGTAACAAATAAATAGTATTGTTTTTTTTTTTAAAAAAATAATGCTGCTTACATACCTCTAAATGCAATGTGCAACCAAGATGAAAAATAGAAAGAATAGAGAATGAGAATTGGTGGTAAGTTACATAGTATAATAATTAAATAAATAATATGAACAATTGAACTTGAAAAGAACGGGGAGAATATGGAAGGCTAATGAGTGATAGCCTGATTGATAGGTTTTAAAATAGGAAACAATAATATTAATAAATAATAATAATAAATAACATTATAAACATGAGTCTGACCTATTTAAATAAATAGGTTTTAAAAATAGCCTGAACCTAGCATTTTTATTAAACAGGCCAGACCAAATCAGGCCATAAGTAGGTCAGGTCATATGCCCCTGACGGACGACCTAGCTTACTCCTATCCCTACGTATGAGTAAGATTGCACCATTGTCAAGTAGAATAATAAATAACTTTTTTTTCTCTCTCTATTTTGAGCACTATTTTATTTCAGCATCACATTTATAAAAAATTATATATGCATTTAACTAATATGGAGAAATAAATATTTTAAAGTAAACATAAATTTTTGCACAATTAATTATAAGTAACCGTTTTTAACGGATGTCGCAGGGTGCTAATGTTTTCCCTATGCATAACTGACTCTGAGACCTTAAATCTGATTTCAAATACCATTATTTTTTCTTCTATTTTTAAGTGGTTTGTCAATGTTTTCCCTATAAAAGTAAACTTTGGGTGGCAACTCCATTAAATTTGAGCTAACTCTCAAAATTTTATGGCGCGAGCCTGGAAAATTTGTACATAAATTTGTTTTAGAAAAAAATGAATTTTGTGTACTTGAAAAAATGAATTTTACGAAGCTTAAAATATTATAATATATATATATATATATATATATATATATATAATAATAGGTGTAAAAATTAAGTATATAATAATAATAATAATAATTTTTATTATTATTTTGAGGGATTAGTTTTTTCTAAACCCAAAAATATGAAATGAATTATAATGATTTGTTTCATATTAAATTTTAAAATGCATAAAAAATGATTCGTCAAAAAGTCTACACCTATTATTTTATATATATAGTGAAATATCTTCTACCAATGTCTATGAAAATGGAGCTTCTACAAAGAAATTAAACACTGCAGTCCGACAAAGAAATGGAGCTTCATACAAAATTCAAAATGCATTTTCAAAAATATATAAAATCAATGATTAAAATGTCTATAATTTAGAAGACAAGGTCAACAAAATCTAAAAAAATTAAAGGATGTGAATAGTCAAAAAATTGAGATGTCAAAAAGTATGTTAATAATTATAAAAAAAAAAATCATTTGAAATCCTTTAATAAATATAATTATTTTACAAATTTTAGTAAAGATAGTTAATTTATTAACTTATCCATGATTTTGAAGGAAAATATTTCCTTTAGTTGCTAACCAACTTTGATATGTAAGGATAAAGATATTAACAATAAAAATAAAAAGCATACAAATAATATTAATACAAATGAAGGAGAAATAACTTTTTCTGAAACTTTAAATTTGTACCATAAAAGTTTTATGATAAAAATAGTTTAGAAAAATATGATAAAAAAGAACATGAGTACCAAAGAGGACGAATAATTAGAGGAGAAAGTAGTATTGAAAAAGAAGAGATTAACTTCTACCGGTCTTTGCCATTTTTTTTCTATTGACTTTAAAAATGTTATAATCAAATGTCTCATAACGTTGTTGGGATAATAATTCAAATTGCAAATTCAAAGAATCAATTAAAGTGAATTCCAAGCAACAAAAATATGAGATAACATTTAAGAATGATGATTAAATGAACAATATATATCCATGAATCTTTATTTCCAAATATTTTTTAAGAGTTTGTAATTGAAAAAATGTGTTGAAATTGTACTATAGAAAAAATATAAACAAAGAGGCAAATAAATATATTGTACAAAGAATAAATAAAAACAAAGAGGAAAATTAATGTTTTGATATTGTGTGAAATAAATAAAACCAAAAAAATAATACAAATACTTATAATAATAGAGTATAAAAAATTGTGAAGAAAAATAAAAAAGAAAAAGACAAATAAATAATTTAATACGGTGAGGGATAATAAAAACATAAATTGATAAATAGTTAGAATAATAAAATATAAAAATTTACAAAATATCATCCATTTGAGAGAAAAATGTTTCATATATAGATTTAACAACTTCTATATATATATAAAAAAATATCTTCGTTTTAACTTTTTATACTAATAAAACTTAGATTAAGCATTTCTGTATTGTTTTTGACCAAAAACAATATAAATAAATTTAGGGAGACACATCAAGAACCATCAATTTTATTAAAAAATTACATTACAATTTATGTTTAACATACCAATTACAAAATTATAAACTTGCACTCAAATCACCCGCGTGAGTAAAAAATTTATGCATTCGTGTTGATCGCATTTGGTGGTGTGCCTTTATCGGTTCAATAGAGGTTCCAGCCATGCTGAAAATTTGAAGGTTTTCTACTCATTAAAAAGTTATTAGTAATTGCCTTTATTTTGTAAAAAACAACTGTTATTATATAACTTAGGTATGTGTTTCTAAATTTTTTTGCACCTTGTGGCATGCAAGTAGCAAACATTGATACAACTATCTATAATCATAAATATTTTGTACGAAATTTCATACAGATATTCATTGAATATGAACTTGACTATTTTTATAGTAAAGAACTCATGTGTCAATCACATTCACAAAAAAAATAGAAAGATAAAAGAATTAAATAATATATATTTTAAATAATTAAATGATATGTATTTTTATGTATATGCACAAATCTCGTGTTCAAAATTTTATGATCATTCTAATATTTTTCTTTTATAAATAACTCTTACTTTAATCTAAATCGAATTTCGTCCCTGTTTTATTTAACGATATGACATTTATGTTTATTACAAGAGTAAAACTAATGTCTCTATGAAATAAATATATATTTATTTAAAATAAAAAAAAATTAATAATAATTAGATACATGAAACTTTTAATTATTATTTTTATTTATATTTTATTCTGTAAGAAGCATAAGTGATAATGAAAATAGTTGGTATATAAAAGTTTTGAGAGGCATAATATGCTATCAAAGCAAAGAAAAAAAAAACAATAACACTACTAAAGTTGTGC
>JBBPBP010009777.1:61158655-61169671 GCA_037974735.1 Cicer chorassanicum | reverse complement strand
ATATATATATATATATATATATATATATATATATATATATATATATATATATATATATATAACAAAACAACTTTTGAGAAAATACAAACATTCTAAACTCAAATATACTTTAACTTAAGAGTATTTGTAACATTATTCAAAATCCATGCATCCTTATTAAAAAGATTACAACTTTATTCAAAAATAAAGTAATTGCACACATGAATGTTGCTTTTTAGGCGACAATCATAAGAATATACCCCAATTTTGTACATATATTCTTCATTGAGTTTTATCATATGCACATATTCACGACTTCATATTATGCTTTGAATGGTTGATATGATGCCCCATACGGGTCCATTTATATATTTAAACTTCTCATAGAAAAAAGTGCCTTTTTAATAGAAAATGACACGAAAATGTTATGGTAATTTTATATTGCTTAATAGTTAAGGAAACTAGACTATGAAAAGGCTATATCATAAAAGCACTTTATTGTAGAAATAGTTTTGAGTTAACAGGATTTTGACTCTAAAATAGTAAAATTTGTCGTAAAATTCGATATTAAATATACAAATATATACCATTTTTTATTCAATACACTTTCAGTTAAAATCAATTATATAAAAAGAATTCACCTAAAATTAATTTAGAATCAATATTTGTGATAACATTCAAACAAATACTACACTAAGTTGCTTCACATTTGTTCATTTCCGACTAATTTAAAATACATTTTTTGATACACAAATACTTCTTGTGTCATATAAAGAAGAGCAATGTTAAAATATTTCAACTTTGACTATGATTATACCGACAAAATCAACTGAAACCCTTCAATGTGTGAAAGTTGAGTTAACTATGTAAAGAAAAATTGTACACTATAAAAATAAAAAAATAAAAAGAGTAAAATAGATAAGAAAATGAAGTGTACCTTTTTGCCAAAACATCAAAATGGCGATTCACAAACATCAAAATGTTGAGGAAGAATCATTACTATCCCTAA
The DNA here is from genome assembly GCA_037974735.1 of Cicer chorassanicum. Classification (NCBI taxonomy): domain Eukaryota; kingdom Viridiplantae; phylum Streptophyta; class Magnoliopsida; order Fabales; family Fabaceae; genus Cicer; species Cicer chorassanicum. The sequence continues at coordinate 61,168,683 of JBBPBP010009777.1, read as the reverse complement.
GTCACAAGCTATGTTATTGCATGCAATCTGATTTTGTTTCCTTACCTTATTTCTCTTTTTGTTTTACAATTTTCCGAGCGTGTTGGTTAAAAATTAAAAAATTAAACGCTGCATACTTCTTTTTTTTTTTTTTAAAGAGGCAGAAACAACAATTTCTTAAGATTTTAAAGACTTCTTTTTTAGAAAAACAATATAGATTAGGAGAGTCCTACACTCCCACTCACTATTCATTATTTATAAATAATGTGTCATTCCTTATTTTCAAATTCTTAATAAATGTAATGAATTAATCTTATTTAAATTAGCACGTTGAAAACAATAACGTCTGTTTGTTTGCTTTATTTTTAATAATAAAGACAGTAGTCAACCTCTATTATGGCCAAAATTAAACTTAAAGATTTTCGGATGGAATTCAATCATTTAAAATATTGAATTTTTTTTTTTAATTCAAAATTAAAGTAGGATGATTTTATATTTGATTTGATAAAGAAGGATAAATTGATTCAAAAATAAAATTGATTAGTTTAGATTTTGTTTAAAATATAAATTGGGATTAAAGCAAATATGATTCAAATTTTAAATTCTAATTAGATTCCATTATTTGATTAGGTAAAAAAAATAAAATAATAAACAAAATAGTTTAAACAAAAAATAAATTATAACAGCCAACTACACCATTACTGAGTATTCCTCTATGTATAGGCAAGATAGACAATTTTACTAATTCATTTGTATATGAAGAAGTAGAAAGAAATTTCTAGAACCTTTGAGTCATGTGGTGGTATGGAGTAGAGAAAGGATAAATAATATAAGTATTGAAGTTAAATAAGATAAACATCAAAAGAGTAATTTTGCATCTTTTTATAATAATAATTTTAAACAAAAATATAAATTCTTGTCATTTTTCTCTTCCATCCTTTTAATTTTTTTTCTTTCTCAAACTAGTTGAGAATTTCCTTTTCATTTTTCTCCCTTCCCTTAAAGGACTTTCATCCTTTTCTATCCCAACTCCCAAAGAACTTAGTGATTGTATTCAAAATTTTATTTTGATGGAATGTTTTTGAGTAGGAAGAAAATAAGGTTTGGTCACATCCAGTTATCCAATAATTTTCAAAGGGTTAGAACAAGAGTGCATGAAAGGAACAACTTGGGGATCAATACATGCATTTGTGTTCACAATTTTTTTCTCCATATTTAATCATTCTTAAACTATACTGCTACCTTTTTGCCTTGGTCAAGAAAGCTACTTTGTCCTTGATTTCAACCACACTCAAAGCCACCATAGTAGATTCGTAGTACACATCACCACCTTTAATTTCTTTTTTAATATCAATAACAAGCTTGAATTCTAACCACGCACACTCATCAATTTTAATGCACAAAAATTGGCTATTAAACAGTTACATACAATGCTAACAAAGTGCTCTAAACCAAAGAAGCTCATTTCGTAACAAAACTTCAATAATTTTTTTTTATATATATATATAAATTGATATCTCTTGTATAAGTTAGCTAGTATTCACAAAAATAATGTTAAAAAAAAAAAAGTAGGATTCTAGTGGCCTGACTCTACAAGCAGGCCCATTAAATCAGTGGCAAACTAAAATAAATGTACAAATCCTCAAAACATGTCAGAAAGTTTGTCATCTAACATGAATTTAGCTATTAGCAAAATCCTCTACTTCTAGGTTCTAGTTGGAACTCAAAGCTTCAATTTTTTGGGATTGTTCTATAGGGAATCCAAGACCTTGAAATTGAATTGAAACTCCTTTATGAATTCAAGGCAAAATTCAAAGAGCTTTGAATTTGAGGGAGTTACCTTTTTTCTTCCCTCACATTCCTTCTAAGGAAACAATCATGTTCGAGACGCTGTTGGACACTAAAGCCTAACAGGCAATCCAAAGTTGTGAAATGTCTTAATGGTTCCATCAAGACCAGCTGCAACAACTGATAGTCCCCATGTTTCTGGTACACAATTGTGATACCATGAATCTTTGAGACATAGCTTTCCATCAATGGGTAAATCCCAACTAGGAAGATTTTCTTCGGGCCATGTCATAGAACCACGACATGAACCATCAATGGAGAACCAACTACCAAAAGAAAAACGTTCCGACTCTCTAAATCCAGGAGCAGACACTAATTGGTGTTGCTTTAACGAAGAAGAGTCAGCTAAATTGCTGCAAGAGCAGCTTCTTTCTGCTCTCATGCCTGACCAAGGTACTGCAACAGTGACCCCCTTGGAGCGGAAGTACTCGCAAGAACTCTCGGATTTTCTCTGCTTGGAAAAAGTGTTTCCCAAGTCATTGGAGTTCCACATATACACACGAGAATCCTCTCCGACCGAAATGATGTGTTTTCCACTTGATGTAAATGAACCAGACATCTGACTTCCTGACATCGGAAGGCCTGCAAATTGTGGTATGATCAACCAACTTAGAATATTCTATTTAAATCAAGAGTCAATAATGTGGACAATGGAGTTAAAAGTTACATACAATGCACATACAAAACCTAAAACACACTTAAGCTTGTAGTTAAAACATGCATACTATATGAGACCCCTAACCGCTTATTGCTAGATCATATTACCTACATGATTTAGCTCATGAACTTATGAATCTAGACTTCGAACCTATCCATGGAGAGAAATAGAAAGAAAAAGATTTTGAACAGTATTTGACATGGTCATTACTTCTCATTAGATATATACAGGTTAGGCATTAATACTGAAGCAGATATTATTTCCATTTTCTTAAACATTGATGAAGACTAAAAATAGAAGTATGTGACAGTGGAAGGACACCAGATATGAAGATCATGCTGCCATATCATGCAATGTGTTTAAAAATATTAACAAATTCAGCAATGATATGGCCTACTATTTATTGCTACATATATATATAAAAAAAAAAATGAGAAACATATATTAGCAGAGTTAAAAAAGCAGATCCTTAGAGTAACAGAGACAAACTGACTATGATCAAAGCATAGCAAGCTAAAGGAGAACATTTAAGGACTACATTACAATGCCAAGGGCAGAAGCAACAAATCTAAGCTCATAAATAAGATCTTTTTGCAATGCCAATTAAACAATCTTAAGCAAGATAGTATTGCTACCTTTATACGTCTGAACGAGTTCAATGCCTTCCAATATTCTAACTTTAGAATCTCGTGATGAGATCATAACTCTCTGATGGTTTTTCTGGGAAAACTGCAATGAAATTGAGTGTTCTAATGTCAATTAAGGAATGTAAAGAGCATAACACTTTGGCAGAGACAAATTTCGAGAATAAAACCTGAATGCTAGTAATCTTGTTGCCAGATGTTTTCTTCTTTCCATTGACACGAATATGCGCCTCGAGTTGGAAATGTTTACCTAAAACCATAAAATCCACATTAGAAATTACTTTTAATTCATGTCACTTTTCCTTTTGCATTATATTATTATTAGTCATGATATTAGACATGAGTAAAGCCAACTAAATACCTGAAGCAACATAAAAGCGGCAAGTGCCAGAAAGGGAACCAACTACAAACCCCTGCATAAAATAAAAACCAATAAGTTCAAATAATTACAGAGGAAAGTTACCAGAAATGCAACAACTAAAAATAGATACAAAATTCTGAAAAGATTTTCAGTCAAGTATTCATAACATACCTTCCCATCTGGCTGGTAACTGATAGCACTTATGACATCATGCACGTCTGCCCAATCAACAACTCGCTTTTCGTGTATTCCCCATATTCGGACTTTACCATCTATGGAGCCACTGATGAAGTAATTTTCATCGACGGGGTTGAATTGAATGCATGTCACTGTTTCCAATTAAAAGGAGACACAATTATGAATATACTTGTGCAATAAAGATGTGCTAATACTTAATGTCACCGCAAATTATGAAAATGAATTAAGCATATGCTGCTAATATGGTAGTAAGTAAAAGAAGTTGATCTTTACATACCATAATCTTTATGATGGAAAACTCTTAAACATTGATCACAACCAATTTTCCACATGCGAACAGTTTTATCCATCGACGAGGAAAGGAGGACCTGCAACAGGTAAATTAGTTCAGATTTCATTTCATATACAAGTAGCAATCAGAAGAACAAATAAAGCTTATTATAGCTTAAATGTGTGACAAAAATAATAGTAAGCTTTAGCAAGTTAAAGTAAAACTCACATTTGAATCAGACCAAGCCAAATCCATCACATCACTGGAATGACCATATAATTCTTGCATCGGGGATTCATCAATTTTGAGAATCCTATTAGGAAGAACAACAGGGGATCGACGCGACTGTTTCTTCTCAGAAAAAGATATGTCATCTTTCAATTTGTTAATGACACTGTCTTCTGCAGCAAAGCAAATACTTAAAGCATTCGGCGATGACACGCGCCATATACGAACGACACCATCTTCACCTCCAGTAGCTAGATACTGACCATTGGGACTAAATTTCATAGTCCAAATTAGTCCTTTGTGTCCTCTAATCTCTTGTCCAATGTACATAGCACTCAACTCCATCCAGTTTTTCTTATTATGCCTTACATTAATTCGACGAGTTTTATTTGCACTCGTGTTATTGAGTTTAGATCTTACTTTCCCTCTCACTACTTTCCCGCTGTTCACTAATTGCTTCCACCAGTTTTTCATTTTCTTTTTACCCGTATCAATAGCACGAAATTCAGATTCTTCTAGATTCCCAGCTTCTCTAAGTATAAGCTCTTGATTTGAACATGATAGCTCATCTACCTTTCCTTGAAAACTTGCATCTTGTTTATCATCTTTGGCTTCTCTTTCTGAAGCAACCAAGTTCTCAGAAACTTGTTCAGCAGGCAAAATGCAACCATTTGATACAGAAACATGAACCAAACCCATATCTTGTAGAAATTTTTCTCTTCTTTTATTGACACTAAGAGGCTCATTCAACCAAATATCATACCCAAACTCTTGACTACTAGTCAAAAGAGAATCTTGAGAAGGTGACAAACAATCCAACGAGTCAAAGAACACATCATTATCTCCTTCATCAGAGATCAGCATATCTTGTAATAATCCTCACACAAAAAAGCCCCACATATAAAATAAAAAAAATGTAATAACTCCCCCAACCTTTCCCTTTCTCACAAAATTCACTTTTTTCTTCTAGTCTCAACAACACACCTTAAATATAAGAAAACCCCACAAAATCAACGCAGCGAGATTCTCTCGTTAATTACAGCAAACTCAATGCTAATACCAGAAATAGAGACCAAGTACGAGGAACTAACAAAGAGCCCAAAAAAACAACCAATGACAAGAGTTCTTTGCATGTTGTAAACCTTGACTTAAAAAAGAATAATAATATTAAAAAAAACTAATCCCCAAAACCGGATAGTAAATAAAAAAAAGCAAGGAAAGTGAAAATACAAAATAGTGCTAGTATATCCGTGTAGAGTATGAAACACAAAAAGGAGATAATATTTGAAAGTTGAACACCGACCCTCCAGTTATTAAGGGGAAAACAGGAGCTCAAGTACAGTGAACCAAAGAAAGAAGAAAAAAGTGTAGGTGGCAGTGTCCTTGTTGAAGACAATAGAGAAAATGGCGGAAGAAGAAAAAGAGTTGTCTAGTGTCACCCAGAAACCAAACCAAACAAACCAACCTCGAGATTTGGGGATTCAAGAAATAAACCACACGCACGAGCGACAAACACGAGCGGCGCGGCCCAGTAAACAAGACGCTACTCTCTCAAACAACCACCACTCTACAACACCATTTTTTTTCTCTTCTTTTCTTCTTCTTCTTCTTGTAATCCCCACCTATCGCTATCTCCGTCTCTCTCTCTCTCTTTCTCTCTCTTTTTATCTGTAATAACATTAACAAAGAAATGAAAATTTAGAATCCCATTCATTTATTAATTTGATTCATCACAAATTTACTGTATTAGCACAACATTGCTGTCTTATGTATTATCATCACTTTAAATTAAATTTGAACAGAAAAAAAGGAAAAAATATCTTATTTTAAAATATTAATAATAATAATAATTTCTAATAAAAGAATAACTTGCCCGTACAGACAAAGCTGAATCAGAACTTGGGATCAAAATTTCAGACCATTCATTAATTGTTAATTAATAATTAATAAAATTAAATAAATAGAAACATGATCGTGTTTCGGCTGCAATTTGGCGAGTGTATGTTCGTGAATAATAATAATAATAAGAGAATAATAATAGAGCGTGGTGCGAATTAAAAAGTGGTAACGATATTATTGTTATTTAAAAATAAAATAAAATCCGAGGGCACGTAGATATAAATATAATTCCATGATTGATGAGGATTCCTAGCTTAGTTTTTAAGACGCATTAATTAATAATGAGCGTTACATAAGGTATAGTATTGAACTATTGATATTGATTGATATTCTCTTAAATAAAAAAGAGAGAGAGAGAGAGGTGAAGATAGTAGTAGTAATTGGAAGTACTAGAAGTGATGGGCACAAGAACTAGTAGTGGAGATAAGGAAATGCCGTTTTACTCTTGATAGAGAAAGCGATGAGTCGAAAATCGAAAAGGCCTAATAGTAATAGGTATCCAGTTTGAACCATAGTAGGGCTCCTTATTAAAGCAAACACATTATAACACCACACTGCAAATGCAGTTCAGAATTTTAATTCCTTGGGGTCCGTGTTTCAATCTTTACTGATTCAGTGGGAGGGTGTAATTAGCAATATCTGCTACCTAGCTTCCTCTCTACCTCTCTTCTTCTCTTTATTAACATAGACTTAGTTGGCATTATAAATAAAGGCATCAACGACACAAAAGGGATTTTTTTTTATTTTAATTAAAATTATATACCTTGGGTTGGGTTTGGTTGTGTTCCAATGTGAATATAATGTAACGCTTTTTATCAACCCGAGCTATCAGTTTTCTGAAAGGCTATTTTGATTTTCGCTCTTTTTGTTATAGGGGTTACAGGAAAAAGAAACTTCCTTTAAATTGGGCTTGTCCTTTTGAGTGGATTTTTGAGCAACAAGTCACAACAAGAAACTCACGTGACCCAGTTGATCCAATGCAACCCAAAGAGGGGACCCTTTAAATTAATCCATTCACTCAAGCTACTACTTCTCACGGAGTGAAATGGATTATGGAATTAGAAGATGCGTTTTAGGAAACAAAAACAAGTGGGAATAAAAAAGTAGTAGTATACTAGTAATTGATAAGATGGATCATAGTATACATCATTATCACCGTTTTAGCATGCTTCGAACCTTCCAAAACTTGCCTCCGCTGTCACACGTTCGATTCGATCATCCTTTTCCTTCCCTCTTTACAGCCGTTCATTTTATATTTTCCCGCAATTATAGCTCTTGCTATTTTAATTTTACTTCGATAAATATATTCTTTTTTTATTAAAAGGGAAAAATATATATTCTAATTCATATACAATCTCTCTTCTATTAAATATCCACACAATAAATCTTTTCCTATTCTCGATTTTTTTAACTAACCACCACGGTAATAAAAATCCTATATAATTTTTTCAAAAAAATAGATATCTTAATTAAAAAAAGAGACAATTTTTTTATGATACAATAACTGATCGTGATTTACTAGTTTTTTTTTTTTTGTTTGATAATGTGTACTGTACCACAGTATCCCAAACGGGACCACATAATGTCTTATGATAGGGGATCAAAAATAATCCTATTGGGAATGAGGTTAATTAAATAGATTGATTTGTTTGAGAAATATACGTGGCTGGTGTGTATTCCTAAATTAATGTGGAGCCAATACCACTAGAGTGTAGTGTACGGTGAGAAGCCCCTTTCAATTCTAAGCATAAAATTGTCTTCATTATCTGCTTAATGTAACCCTAACCACAGAAGCATTAGCTGTATATATAATGAAAGTTTTAGAATCCTACACTCGTGTTTGGTTTTATGCCAAGTTGTTCTATGTACAATATCATGTGCTCTCAATAATTAAAATGAATAACAAAAAATCATGGAATATATACTTTTTACATATACAGAATGTATAAGCTAGTTAGCTAGCTAACCATTCACATGTTTAACATTTACTCTAAACATTTACTTTATATAAATAAAATATAAATAAAAATAATAGTTAAGAGATTAATGTTTTAATTAAAATTTAGTATAAATATTTAAACTTTTCAATTATTATTTTTTCGTTATTTTTTATTTTTTATTTCGAGAGCGTATCAGTACTTTATTGATTATTCAATGACATGAATACTCAAAATACATTATAGAGAAAATAATTAAGGGTAATCCTCAATCAATGATATCTTTTACTTTTTTTTTTTCAAAAATTAAAATAAATTTTATGCGGTTATGAATTTTGATAGTTGAAAGAATATTAAATGATCCATAGTTTTGGTTGAATTTTAAAATCTACATTAAATTAATGACTGAAAATTTGGATCTGTAGATATTAATCTCATTTGTCAAGATTCGTTACTCTTTCAAAGTTTGAACAAAATTAAAAGGCTTAGGTGAATTAGTACTTGAAAATTAAAATAGCTTAACCTAGCTAGAATGAGTTAATCTAACACAACACACACAGCCGCAAGTTGCAAAGACTGAGATGAATGTAAGAATTGTCACAGACATGCTCCATGATTTTACTCTGATCACTGACAGTATGAAAAGGCATATCAAGCGCTAAGACCAAAGTCAATGTCGCATTTGCAGATAAAAATAAAAAATAAAACAACAAAAAACAGCGTACTATTACAAAATCGATATGCTAAAAGTCTAAAATAAAAGGAAAATTTTTGGTACCAACAAATTGACCATAATATTACTATTCCACCAGTTTATGCAACGACATTTTCATGTGGCTTTGCATAAAAAATCAATCAAAGAAAATTGAATTGAACAATTCCACATGTCATAAGTGGGTAGCACATTTTAATTATCGCATATTAGCATTGCATACCATAGAGCAATATCATATATGAATTATTAGATGTTACTTTTGATTTTTGTACTATATATATATATCTTGGGTTACATTCACTTTCTCATTCTGCTTTAAAATAATACTTCGATACATCATAAATCAAGAAATTAAAGGAAATTAACATGATACATCATGTGACCCTGCTTCAGAAAATAGTGGGAGGCACTATCATGTTTATAGACTATAGAGATTTAAATTAATCCACATTTCGGTTTTATACAAGAATAACAAACAGAATCAACACATATTGAAAACAGGCACATGAATTTGCGCAAACATGGTATGACACAAATAGTTTTTCAAGAGCTGCAGAAATTAATTTTCGTAATACGCATAAAAAATTAATGTTAATAAAATACAGAGACATTGAGAAAATCAAAAAGAATAACTAAGAAATATTGAAGCTAACCTCAAATAACACCAATGGAGGATCCCAAGGCTTCAATTCCTTTGCAGATTGTAATCGGAAAACTCGTACCTAAGCTGTGTAATAATTGATTTATATTCTAGTCTAGTTGTGTCTTGTTGTCTTTTGGTATGCATGTGTGTAGAGAGAGGGGAGAATATATATAGAGAGAGAGGAATAATTTCAATTTTTCTTATAGTATGAATAATCTCAATTTGAAAGGCTCTCCTTACGAAAAAAAAAAACAAAAGTGAAAAGAGTACATTGTGTTGTTGTTGTTGGAATCAAATCATAAATAAATAATTAAAATTTAAAAAATAAGCTTTTTTAGGTGATTATTGAGAATGTGAATACATCAAAAGGATCAATAGAGTTTTATAGTTTAATATACCCCTCTCTAAAGCAGACAAATGTTCTTTTTTAATAGATATGATATAATTTTTTTAAAGTTTATTTAGCTAAAAAGATAATGTTACGAGTTTTTTTTAAAAAAAAAACTATTAAACCTATTAGATTAATTTACTAAAATAGATATAAATAATATTCCTATTATTATTTATTAAATTTTGTATTTTATTTTAAATCATCCTTTTACTAATTTTCTTCATTTCTGTCAAAAAAATAATCATTCATGTAATTT
>JBBPBP010009777.1:61113079-61128714 GCA_037974735.1 Cicer chorassanicum | reverse complement strand
TAAATACGACACACAAAAAATCATTGATAAGATGACTTCAAAATTATTCTTGTAAATACACGAGATTGATTATTAGAAATTTGTTAAAAAAAATGTTTTTTAGGATAAATAATAGGAATTCTTAAATAAGAGTTGTTGGATATAAGATTAAGTTTTCACAAAGAAAAATATAAGATTAATTAACAGCTGTTAATGTTTTTGCAAATAATTTGTTTCTTTTTCTGTTTTTTAGTGTGCTCAAATATATATATATATATATATATATCTAAATTAATCATAAAATAAATTTTTAAATTAATTAATTTAGATAAAATTTATGACTTTTTGGAAAATTTGGAGGAGAAAATAATGTTTTTGCAAAACAGAAAACAAAGTGTGTAAAGTTTTTTTTTTTTTCCTTTCAAAAAGAGTGTTTAAAACTGATGGGATCCTCATTGTCCTGGACCTCGGATTCGTATGTCGGCCCACAACATTCTGATGTCTAATAGTCTGCTTTCAAAGTATCAGGGTATGTTTGTTTTAAAGATTAAAATCACACTCCCCGTTAATTTTTTTTATTATAAGACATGTTCCGATTAATTTATTTTTGAAAAGTTATATAAAAATTATTTATCTAAATAACATGAAGAAAAAACTCGAGTAAAACTTTTTTTTAAATAATCACTCCGAAAGAAAATGAGAGTAAGAGTTATAGGTTTTTAAGAAACAACGACCACCCTTTGTGAATGTGTTTGGTAACTAATTAAAATAAAATGTTTTTAAAATAAAAACATATTTGTTAAAATGATGCAAGAGTGAAAGTTATAGTTTACTATATTAAGTTAGAATTTAAGATTCTCATTCTAACATGCAGCGGGTATAGGGGCACGGTGTTCCTGTATTTTTTTTTTTTTTTTATAAATAATAACTATAAGTTACTAAATTTAAAATATCTCCATAGACTGATATAGCATTGACAAGTGTCCCTTATTCTTGATTCCAAACTATTTGAGTCTACTTTTATGTTCTTCATATTCATAATCTTTTATACTTTTATTTAAATAGTTTTTCGTTATAGATACAGTAAAAAGCAAATGTCAAGATTCTTGTAAGCAATAATCTTCTTATCTTTACTTCAAAGTAAAAAAATTATTCAATTGTTCTTAAATCACAACTCAAGTCGTTAATCATGTTAAAAATTTGCAATTGAAGAGATAAGCAAAAAAGAGACAGACATTTATTAGAAGTTATACTGATAAAATATAATAAAATTAATACAAACTCTATATATAGATAAATTACCTCTAATATCAAATGATAAACTAATTAATTTGACAAACTCTAACACCTTAGTTAGCAACTACTACATATTAACAAACTTTACATGTTAACCGTTGATATATAATATAGTGTGATATTATTTGTTAATTGTGAATTATTTTAATTAATATGTGTATTTTTTAGGAGTGACATGATATTTAAACATAAGAAAATTGATATATTTTTCAAGACGAAAGTTTTCAACAAAGATGAAAATCGTAAAGTAGATATATTTTATTTGATTGAATTGTGTGACGTGTGAAAATTGTGTGACTTGTGAAAATTGTGTGACTTGTGAGAATTGAAATTCTAACTTTTTCAACTTGTCGACTATGTATGAATTGTGTGAAACTCTAAAAAAAATTATATGACTTTTATGAATTTCAATTATAATATTTTAGTTAATACTCGCTCCCCGACTCCCCTCTAATATTTTGTGCAAGATCCGCCACCGCTAATATGATAGTCAAAAAGAAAAAACATATATTCATAGAATTAAAAATACGTAGTCATAATTTATTAAAATTTGAAATAAACATCATAATGGGAAATTCTCAACCTCACATTTATTAGAATTAGACAAGAAGTTTCTATTAAAAGTTTCACATTTGATAAAAAAAATATTTCACAAAGTATTTATAAGTGATAGATAGTTATCATCCTATAAATCGATTTTGTAGGATTGTGTTAGATTCAACTCAAATTCAAATATAGTATCAGAGTCCATTGATCAGACTATCCATCATTTATTTACATGCATCAAACTTAATAGTGTTGGATGTGAAATAGTATATCGAAAAAAACTCAAATCTCACATCGATAAGAGATAGAGTTTTGAAAGAATCTATCAAATCCTATTGAACCATTTGGGTCATAGTTTAAATGTCTAATCTTGAGCGTGATTGGTGTGTTAAAAATCTCATATTATATAAAATAAAATTTAACAAAATATTTATAAATAACAGATAATCTTTATCCTACAATTCGATTTCATAAAATTATATAGATGCAACAAAATTTTAAGAATTTTAAATGCATGAAAGAAACATTTCACAAATAACCAACACCATATTGGTTCCACGTGCAAGTGCAATGTTGCTAAACGAATTGAGCATTTACAAAGGCAACATCTATCGGGGGATCAAAATGGTTTTTCGACTACGCGTTTTGTATGAAACTGGTCATCGTGCTGGTGCATGTTTGGTTAGTTGGGTATTTGGTTTTATGGCCAACATAATTTCAGAGAGAATCACCATAATTTTTTTAATGTTACATTGGCTTTTGTAAAATTATGCTAACTTACATTGGTTGGATTTTGATTTGTTGTTTTTTTTAAATATATCTATATATAAAAAAATGTAATTAATTGTCTTTGAATTTCTTAAAAGTTTAGAACTAGGTATTTGAATTAAACATATTTCTTATTAAAAATTAAACAATTTTTAATTAAATCTCTAAATTTTTGATAAATTTATAATTTCATCCATAAAATAGAACCAAATTACAAATTAGCTAAATTCAATCTAGCTTCTTGAACATCGTTATATCTTCTTTTGCAATGTATAGTATTAATACTATGTTCACTCTTAAGAAATAGAGTTCACATGTAATGTTTCGTTTCTACTATGATTTTTAATTTAAATTATTAACAAAAGAAAAATAGAGAAAAGTAATTTAATTGAATTACATTTATAAAATGAGAGAATATGTATTACATCAAAATATACAAACTTATATAATTAATTAAATAAACAATCAATTGATATAAAATAATTATTTAATTATTATAATTAATTAATCAATTTAACTAATTAATCAATTAAAATAACACATAATTTCAGCAAACATTTTTGGTTTTCACCAAAAAAAAATCCTATTGAATTTCTTTATCACACGCCACGTGTTTGTTTGGTCATATATAGGACGGAAAATCGACCATAACAAAAACCATTGTCGACTACCACACACACACATAAATGAATGCTAAATTGATAAAAGAAAAAAAAAGAAGAGTCCAAAAAATGAATGATGAAAGCTAAAGGAAAGGGAAAAATGTGATGCAACAGCAGGTTATAATTTTCTTAGGTAGCGTTTCTGTAGTGGGGTCGAATCCTAAAATGCTATCACATCAATGGGACAATCTTAGATTCTTAGTTGTATAGTAGTAGCCTAGGATGAGACTTTTTGTTTATGCATCAATTACTAGTTAAATACTTAAGATCATAAACTGTGGTGTCATGGTGTTCCATACTTCATTTCCTCTTTTTCATTTTCAATTTTCATTTCCAATAACATGTAATTAAGTAGGACCCTCGAATTAAGTTCTGTTTGTTACTTTGGTGTTATGATTGCCGAATTTGATCCAATGGTTCGTTCACTAATACCCGGAATTTAAATCTATAATAATGTATGCATGCTATGACTTTGTTTTATTAGTCTCATATCATCTATTTATAAATTACGGTATTTTTTATTATATAAGTTAATTTTGTTGGAATTAAATTAGACGCAACTCAAATCTTAAAATTATATTAAAATATATTAAATATTTTTTAACTATTTATTATCAAATTAATGCTATCGAACCACTCCGACCACGTTGGTAATATATCTATTCGTAGACTTTAATAAGCTGAGACCTAATGTTATGGAACCTCAAGTGTTTGCTTATATAGACAATAGTAGGCTCACCGTCAATTTGATAGTCTATCTATGATAATTAAATTTTAACTCCTTAATTAGATGTGGGAAGAAGAAAATAAAAGATGGTGTGAGGTGCAAATAATAAATATTTTAATTTTAACAATCGGAGAATGATGTGTCTTTACTCAAATGTAATTGATCCTTTGCTCTCATGAGAGGCATGGAGATACAGTGGAACAGGCACATCATTAAGGTAAATGAAGCAAAGGGTGAGCTTAGTTAAGCAGAAGTATATATCAATGTATGGGTCCACCTGAATGCTATTGGGGGTATGAATATTAATATGATAATGTGCTTTTCTTTGCTCTTTACATTTGATAAATAAATCACTGAAATATTTAATGCAAAAAATCCTTTCCTTGGATATGGTAATCTTAGGCAAAGAAAAAAACCATATGGTTTGCATTTTCCATTGAGTTTATATTTGAAATTGTATAAACCGATGGTAATTTGGGGTGAGCAATTAAGAGGAGAATCTAATGGAAAATGAAATATGAAGAGTAGGTAGATTGAAGTGGTCAGAAAGAAATAATAATAATGTAGATAAGTTGTAGAAGTTTACTTACTGTGAGAGGAGAGTGTACAATAGAATACAATACTAGATTGACAAGGCAACGCAGGAGTAGCCCCTTTGATTAGGGGAATGGGTTTGAGAGAGAGCTCTTCAATCAGAGCCTACAAAAAGGTTTTCTCTGTTCCAAATCTACAACTTTTCCTGTATACAAACAACAAGTTCAACTTCAAGTCATTTTGAAACAAACAGTTCCTAGTTCTGTACTATGGTCATTAAGACGCTGTGGGTCCAAACCATTCACCTTAAATGCAAATAAATAAAAGCTTAAATATGTTTTTATTATTTATAAAATTTCAGTTTTCACTTTTAATTTTTGTAAAATAAAAATACAACTTTTAGTCTTTATATAATTATATAAAAATATGTAAATTTGATTTAACAAATAAATGTCAATATTGTTAGGTCGAATATATGTTCTGAATTGAATTCAAAACCTCTCGTAGTGGTGTGCGAATTTCTTTACCGTCTCATTTATAGACAAAAAATGATAATTATCTAGCAAATAGTTTTAGTTCTTCTTGAAACAAAATATATTTAATTGTCTTTTAATGTTTAATTTTTTTAATGATTTTTTATAAGTATTTTTAAAACATTATAAAAAATTCAAAAAATTTTAAAACTTTTTAAGTTCAAATTAATTAAATAAAAAAAATTTAAAATAAACCTAACAAAAATATCGATATAGAAATCAAATTTTTAACTAATTTTTTGTGAAATAATTTTTTTAATTATTATAAACATGTTTGAAAAAATTAATTTAAAAATATATATCGGCTTAATGGCATCAAATAAAACTACCAGCGTAATAATTTAATAGGAACTAAAAATTATATTTTTATTTTATAAGAAATAAAATTAAAAGGTTGAAATTTTACAAATAAATATTTAACCTAAAAGAAAATAATACAAACCTTTTGCTTCTTCATTTGGTGTTAGCAAAATTTGGATGAACGGGAGAATCCGAATTTGAACTCTCATTAGAATGAACGTTGATCAAATTTTATTTATTAATCTGAATTTTAAATTATCAAAGTCTATTCTCCATTAAAAACAAATAGTTGAAAATCTCTTTATTTCTTCGTCTTTTAACCAATTGGTTATTATAAATTATGATTTGGATAACTATAAATTAACATATCATTATCCTTGAAAATAAAAAAATTAAAAAAATATATTATTATTGAGAAACTCTTGTATGGTAATACAATTTAAACACATTTATAAAAATAAAAATAGATAAAAAAAAGAGTTAAATAATATATATATTTTTTTAAAAATAATATATATTTTTATGTGTATGTCAAAATCGTCGAGTATTTTCCTTTAGTATTATACCAATGATTTTCATGTTGAACATACAATTTTAAGCATAAATTTTATCTTTTAATTATATTGTTATATTATATTATATTGAGTGGAGCCATATTATTCACTCTGTTCCATAAAGACCCGTTCCAAAAAGCTTGTTACTTCATTAGGCTTTTCCAATTTTTCTGCTTCCAGCATCACTACTACTTGTAGAACCATCTCAATTCTTTTTGACTCAATCACTTTATTCCTTAACTTTCTCTCACCCAAAAATTACACACACACACACATGAACACACTTAAACAAAACCAACACCTTCAAATTCTGACAACCACATTTTAGCATTTAATCTCCCATGTTTCAGCCTATTTCAACCTCATTTTCCTCAAAACTTAATATCATCATCATCATCATCTCAGCTTCATCTTCACTCTTTGTTTTTCACCAGCTTTTACATAATGGTTCACTGTATTAAAAAGCTTCAACTTTCATTGCTTTTATTATTTATCTTGTTACTCTGCATATTTGGTTACTGTCATGGCTCAAGAACCAACAATGTTTTCAAAGCTAAGCCAAAGTATCAACACACTGGTAACTTTTTTGGTTTCTTGCCAAGAAGAATACCAATACCTTTCTCTTCTCCTTCAAGGAAACACAATGACATTGGTTTGCAAAGATGGAAATCACCCTAAAGATTCAGAAATTTAGCAGTTTTGTGAAAAGGTGACTTTTGGGTTTTTTGTTTCAATTAACTGATCATGTACATTGGGGTATGAAGGTGTTTTTAATGGTTCATTCATTGTTTTTTGAGTCTGATGATGACAATGTATTTTGTTTTAGATGATGTAATAGACATAATATTATTATGATACATTGTCAATGATCTATTAACTGGATTTCTCTCTTTTGAGTTTAAGGAGGAAATTAATTAATGTATGCTTAAATTAACTTCGATGTTGTTTTTCTTCTTTTTCATTTTGGAGTGTGAATCAGTGACTAGTAGTTTATGAGTTAATATAGACAATGGTGAATGATTAACGAATGTGAAGTGTTTCCATACCAAGTCTAAATCTAAATGTTGTGATGTTATGTTTTGAGATTTAAGGTTAGATATACGTATTATTATACCGTAATATATATATTTTTCTCTCAAATCCTTTTTTAGGAGACAATTGAATATTATTTGTTTACATGAAGTTAAAAGTTTATGTATTTGGATAATATTGTAGAGTAAATACATTAATTTTTCTGTACCAATCAAATTATAATTCAATTATTTTTTTTTGTAAAAAAACAAGATAGGTATAACACATGTAAAATTAGTTACTCTATATTATCTTAATTTTTAATTAAATACATCACTTTTTTCACTTTAACTTCCTTTCCTTCGAAGGAATTGAAATTGAAACTTCCACGTTAATAATTTTTTTTAGGACGGTTGATATAGAAAATATGTATAAAAAAAAAGAGTTATTGAGGAAGCAAGAAGCATTGTAGAGTAGTAGTAATTTGTAAGAGAAGTAGAGTGGCACATACCTGCTCCCTTGAATATTAGAGCTTCATAAAAGCAAGAATCTAAATGCCGCTGAATTGGTGGTAAGGTAAGGTGATTTCAGTATCATGTGCCACGGTTGCGTGTATTACATTCCTTTCCTCTAGTCCAGTCCCCCCCACCTCTCAAACTATTTACTATCAATAATTGTTTTTTTGTCTATATATTTTTCTCTTTATGTACATCTCCTATCCTATGTACGGTAATGGTATAACCACCCCACACTAATTATTAATAATAACATTCTCAATTCAATCAAACTCCAAAATGCTATTTTTTCTACTTGTCCCGAAAATGTGTTGACAATAGAGTGCAATGCTGATCGTTGGGCTTAAAAAGTGAACAAGTATGGGAGAACACGGAATGAACAACGAGGCTATTTTGGGAGAACACGGAATGAACAACGAGGCTATTTTGGGAGAACCTTGGGAATGTATGTGTGTATGTTGTTGTGGTGAAAAGATGAAGATGAGAATGAAATAACATAATTGAGATTTTTTTTGTTCCACCACAACTTGAAATGGACCATTTTGTAAATATGGATAGTATACTGATACATACATAAATTATTAACATGAGCCATTTTTCCTATAATTTTTATTTTTGAAAAAGCTAAATTGAATTCAATAAAAGTTTTTGAACCACGAGTTGTGCCAATAAAAAATAATTACAGCATCAATCATTAAGAGTTTATAAGGAAAACTATATAGTCAACAATCGAACGAACAACAAGAAAAAAAAAATGCAAAACCTCTCTTAATAATCAAAAGAGAAACAAAGTTAAAGGTGCTACTGTTACCATGAATCAAATGGAGAGTTCACTTTAGACAATTTTTTTTTTATACATTTTTGTTTATAAAATGTTAGACATGACAGTAAATAGTTAAGATTAATGATCAAGATTGTGGGCACATTAAAAAAATTTAGATTTAGGGCGTTTGGAACTTAGCTAATGCATAAGGATTTGTATAAATGTTACTTCTAAAACAGCTTATACTTGAAAAAAAAATTGAACTCATTTGAATAAGCTCATACTCATTAACTAATATTGGTAATTTGGCATTAACATTTGCAACGCACGACAGACCGAATAAGCAACAAGAATATACCAAACTGAATAACTAGGTTCATCTTGTACAACTCTAAGACAGAAATGTTAACATGACATCAGGTACAATTTTCAATAGATGTTTACTAAGAAAATTTCATGCCATAGTAACTATAAAAACGAACCTTTTCATCCACAACACACTATTTACACTTGTAACTTCCAAGGTTATGAAGAAGGGATTGGAAACAAATGGTAATTAAAAAGACTAATTAAATTATTCTATGATTGTATTTTTTAGTGACAGCTTCTTTCTGGTCTCTATGATGGCCTCATATCTTCTTCTGGATAAATCTTTCATTGTCTCTTGATATTGTCGTTCTATCTTCTCTAACTCTGTTCTCAAATCATCCTCACGTTCATACAATGAGGAATTACTTAGGGGGTAATTGTTGAATTCCATGCTTGGAAACTTGCTCCTTTTATCAAAGGATGCCCCAATTTCAGATCCAAGCGAGGATTGACTCCCTCCATTCAGTGAAGGTAAGGTGCAGTCTGTGAATCCTGATTTTGCAGACATGAATGAAACTGTTGATAAATTCTTATCATTGAAGTCAGATGCTGCTGAAGTATATGATGTCCCTGAATACAAATCTTCTGTCTTTGTTCTTTGAAGGCCAATACTTGCATGAGATAAAACGTCGTAAAAAATTACACTATCATGGTTTTCTTTTTCGGTCGATATCTCGTGTGAGGTTGAGGGACCTACATCTTCAGCCACAATTTGGCTTGAATCTACCGAGCTTTGTTTGTATTTTGCCAACTGTGGGTCGTATTTCTGTTGGATCACATGAGTTCGTTTACCATTTGGAGAAATTAAGTGATCAATTGCTACACAAGGTTTCCAATCAGGAACCAATGTTGTCAATAACAAATCAATCAACTCGGCAATGAATTTAACATTGTGCTCGGCAAGTTCGAGTTGCTCAACCATTTCACTTGATACTGAGATGGCTGTATCACTATTGAGGTAGAATATGAAATGAATATTTCTTGTTCGCCCTGCATTTTGATGTCAGAGTACATAACTTTCTACTATCAAATTCAAAACAGTTAATGAGAGTAAAAATCAACTAAATACTGACCGCCCTGATCAGTTATTCGGAGAACTAATGATACAGAATTCTCGTCATTTGCTTCACCTTTGAGAAAGAATCTATCACCTCCCATCAACCTTCGTATCTCAACACATGGTAAAGGTGGTGCATCATCAACAGAATTATAAAATACAGTGATCAATGGTTGCCCATTAGTATCACCGAGATCCATTGAAATGGATCCAATTCGTGCACTAGCAGGACCTTCTGACATCAGACAACGATTTTCAAAGGCTCCAAATTTAGGAAGAACAATATCTGGTAATGGAAGAGGGCGATTCTTTATTGAAACATTCACTGCAAGAAAAGGGTCCATCAGAAGCTCCTTTGCTGATAATCTTTGAGATGCTGGGACCAGACACTTCTCGATAAATGATTTTATTTCTGGATCTTTGACTTTAGAAAGAGAAACTGGCTTTATACCCTGCAACATCAAAATATTATATAAGCAAAGTATCCTTGTAATAGCCTAAAGAAAAAGAATATTATGAATAAGAATACTTACAGACGAAACTTTCTTGTATATCTGAGCGGAGTTTCTACATTCTCTGTAAGGATACTCAGAAGTAGCCAACTCTAGCATACACATCCCAAAAGAATATATGTCGGCCAATTCATTATAATTTTCATCATACAGTTCAGGCGCCATAAACTCCGGGGTTCCTAATAGGATTACATATGTGTAAATATACAACTAGTGCAGAAACCAAACAATAAGGAGGCAGAGAAGCCAAAAACTACCATTCTGTTAGTATTCTTACTCTACATTACATAGATGAGATGGCAGAACTTAATTGTTTTGTTACTGTTTTAATGACAAAAAGGATTAAGAGAAACTAACAGGAAAAATGTTGGAAGATAGGAAAGCATACCTATTACACTCTTGGCCTTTGTATGCTTCAAGAGAGTTGCCAGCCCCAGATCTCCAATCTTAACTTCTCCTTGGTGACCATTTATAAATATATTATCACACTTCAGATCCCTATGTATAATAGGTGGATTGTGATTGTGAAGATAGATTAAACCCATTAAAATCTGTCTTGCCCATCCTTTAACAGCTCTCATGTCGACCTTCTTGTGTTTCTTACGGTACCTAAATCATACATCAAACCAACTAACAAAAGGGCTAATCTCACAATAAAACAGAAAAACAAATTAAACACATATATAAAGGATAGTGAACACACTGTCTGAGGCTCCCTGAGGTGAACAACTCAGTAATCATGTTAACATTCCTGTGCTTGTCATCAATCCAGGAATTGAAGAACCTTACAATGTTACTGTGCTTCAACGACCTCAATAGATGCACTTCTGAATACAGCCTCTCTAGGTCACCTGGTGATTGTAATACCTCATCAATCCGAACTTGGCTCCACGCAACTTCGAGTCCGCTGACTTCATCAAATGCCTTAAAACTAATTAACCACAAATTAAGGAAAATATATACAAACATTTGAATGTATCAGGCATTGGAATCTTCTTTAAATTTGATGTATATAAAAACAATTAACAATGAGGTAAAAGAATTCAATCAGTTATCAATTACTCCTATGAAAAACAACATAATATAGAAATGCTTCTCTAAAACCAAAAACATTCAATGGATACACAGTTTTGAAAGCTCCTTTGCCGATGACTTCCTTATACTGCCATGAATTAAAAAATAAACATAAAATTAGTTTTCTTTCCTTTAACTTTTGGGGGAATGGGGGTAAATTAAGAAATGAAAAAAAAAACAGAAGAACTAGATTACCCTATGGTAACGAGAAGTAGGATCAGTTTCAATAATATCAGGATCAGATGGCTCAAGAAAACCTGAACCTTCCTCCGAGCATTCTGTATCCACCAAACTCATCTATAACGTGCTATAATAATTCCTTTCCCTACATATCAAGCACAAGAAATGTAAAATTTTGGGATCAAATCAAAATCATATACGGGAATCAACATTTAACGAATTGTAGCATGCATACATAAATGAAAATGGATAATCGACAAATAGAAAAAGTGAAAATAATAATAATGCAGGGAAATAAAATAAAATAAAATAATAACCTTAGAATAGGAGAAGGTGAGTTTCTCAGGAGGAATCCCGTAGAGTTTAGAGAGAGAAAAGGACATCAGAGAAAATGAACCCTAATCCAAAAATGAGGATAGTGTGTCGTGTGAATGGATCGCTTATTACAATCATCACCTTGTCTTCTTCCAACACAGCATAATAACACCTTCTCATCTCTTTCTCTAAAAACAGATAAAACTTTAAAACACTCATTTCTAATTTCTAATATCATCCAATCCAAATCTATTTATACTTTCTCACTATTAATATCTCCCGCTCCCTCTTCTCCTATTAACATTAACCATTATTAATTATTATTATTATTATTATTATTATTATTATTATTATAATAGACGAATGTTAAGGTGTCTTTCTTATCATTATCACTAAATAAATACACTTTAACAATTCTATCACTTCAAGTTGTTCATTTTGTTGACTATTACGAACTTTGAGAGCAAATTATACGTGTGAAATTTCAATTGTTCATTTTTTGGATCAATTGTACGTGTATAAAGCAGTAGGCTTTGATTAAAGTTTATTCACTTGCCTTTATATTCTCTGGCTCCATCTTTGTTTTTTAAGAACTCTTAAAAAATGGCTTTTAACGTCAAACAAAAAGACAAAATAATTTACTTTTAATGTTTGAAGCACATTGCCTCTGGCCCCCCAAAATCTTCATAAAAGTAACTATCTATATAGTCACAAATTTATTAAAACATACAAGTTTAGGAGCTTATCCAGTGGTAGCTTGCCGCCATGATTTTATGGCTTTCCAAACACAGGCTAAACGCATGTTTGGAAACTTCAACTTTCACGGTGAAGACCTACATCAAACCTTTTATGGTGCAAGGTCGTCATCTTTTTCTTTTTTTGTTGGAGTCTTAAAAATATTATGTTTTGTAGCTTTGCCGGAGCCGGCCCAAAGATAAGGTTTATGAAAATTAAAAAGAATAAAATTTTATATAAATTTATCAATTGATATAAAATTTTATATAAATTTATCATCATCTCAATGAATATAAAAATCAATTGACTTTATTATTCATAGTAAAAGAAATATTATACAATATTAACTATATTAATTTAATAAATAATTTAAGATATAAATGTCAACTCTAATATATAAATCAGATTGAACTGAAATTTTTATTTAATCGTAAAATATCTATAGATAAATAATTAAAATTAAAAATATTGATGATTGTTCGTTTATACAAGTTTAAAAGATTTATGGGTATAAAAAATGTACTATTAAACTTATTGATGTAGATTTTACTAAGGATGAATCTTCAAAATATTTTTCTTCATTACTTTACATTCAAAAGTTGCCAATAGAAAAACACACTATTTCGTTAAAACAGTTTGTTTTTGTTGCAAATTATTTAATGCTATTTTGTACAAGTAAATTGACTAATAAAGATAGTAGGAATTGAAAAAATATAAATTGAGAAATCATGAGAAAGTAGTGAGCACATTGCTAACATGAGTTATTGGAGTGGAACAACGTACACACTATTTTCTTCTTCAACTAAGAAATGAAAAATTCTAAATGAGCTCTTATGTTGCTGTAAAACAGTTGAAAGATCTTATTTCATTTTCTGTAAAATTTAGAGAAAATAGATTTAAAAATGTCACGATTTTAACCAAAAAAATTTCTATAGTTATTAAATAAAATATTAATAATTTATTTATTAAATCTAAAAAGATCCATGAGAATTTTGCTTTAGGCCTCAAAACATGTTGGGCCAGCCCTAAGCTTTCCCTGTGTAGTTAATGCAGCAGCAGCAGCAGCTGTCTGTCACCGAGTATATTTTTGAAAATTTTGAATTGAGACATAAACTGCACCCTAAATGCAAATGTATGTGGCTTGGCTGTATCTAAGTTTCAACATATGTGGCTTGGCTGTATCTAAGTTTCAACATAAGAGAAAGGCAACTCAACCACACCACTTAAACTCAAGTTAAACAAAAATTACCAGTTTATAACAAAAATTTAGTACAACTACTCAAATAGTCAGCTTAGATTTTGCAAGAGCCGAAAAGAGCAGAGAAATGCAGAAGATAGAAAGTAAAATAGAGAAGGAGAGATACAATATGCGAGTTAGCTATACAATATTTTCAACAATATGTGCACAAGTTACCGATGTCATATTAATTCCAGTGGTCTCATACTTATGCGTTTTTTTTTTATCAAACTCAATACAGCTAGCTACCTACACAAGATGAGAAAACTTGTTTCCAAAATTATACGAAAGTAGCACTGCTAGTGCTAATTCTTCCTGTCCTTACTGATAAACGCAAGTTCGAAGGAGGAGATACCTACAGAAAGGCAATGTTTTGCAGTGGATTGTTGTAGAGTAATAGGAGAATAATGGATATGAAATAATCTTATAGTGTACACAATTAAAACTACCAGTGTAACATCAGATTATAAGTCACATGAGATACTCCACAATCAGGAGGCCAACATTCATCAATAGTATACAATATAACCAGCACAAATTGACATGAAATTATCCAATACAAAAAATACTAATTTTCACTTTCCTCATAACTGCTGTTTTGAGACTTTATCCAATGCGTCGAAAACATATTGCTGAGTTACATCTTCCACAACGACTGTTTTATCTCTTGACTTAGAACCAGTACCTAAAGATACCTGTCTTCGTTTTACGCCTAAAACCTGGCATCACGACAAGAATGATATAGTACTTATGATATACCAATCAGACGATAAGAATCTCCCATGACATAATCAACTAGTATTATGGTTCCTCAATGTTGTTAGTTGAACCAACAAGTAACTAATTCATGAACAGAGATACAGATAGAACCTGAAAATTACATAAGTTTAAAAGAGTGTGTGCACTTTAATAAGTGTTTGATATAAAATTGATTTCAATAAACTTAATTTTCTAAAATTGATTTAGTTAAAACTGTGTTTGAACTTTGAAGTGGTGTGATTTACATTTGAATATTAAGTTTGGAGGCTAAATTTAATAAACAAACACCAATGTATTTACCAAAATCATAGTTTAAGATGAGATAAAACCAATTACAATAGTGAAATCAAACACACACATGGTTGCAGAGCTTACGGAGCTGATGTAATCGAGAAGAGCAGCATTTGCTTCGCCATCCCTTGCTGGTGCATCAATTTGCACACCAACAGCTTCATCGCTTATATCTACTTATTACAAAACCAATAATCAAAACATCATAATCGCATTTTTATCAACTAATTAGAGAGAGAGAGAGAGAGACCTGTTACGGATGCAGACTTGGAACCGGGTTTAGCGTGGATGGTTATAGCGACGGAGGACGGAGACAAACACCGAATACAAGACGGAAAGTTATTAGGTTTTTCCGAAGGAGTCGTTTGCCTTGGCTCAACCTTTGCTTTTCCCTTCTTCGCCGGCGCCATTTTCCGACTATCGATGCCGGAGACTTGCCGATGGTGATACCCTTTACTTGCGTACTTGGAACGCTGTCGTTTTCGATTGATATTTTTTTACAACATTCAATCAGATTAATTAGCAATTTCTTTTACCAATAATAGATTACTCTTTTACTCCTTTTAATTTATTTTATAATTTTATTTTGTTTTGTGCGTTAACAAATTACTCCATTTTCTTTAATTTTTATAAAAAAATTAATTTTTATTATCTTCAAAATCATATGTCTATTAATTTATTATTATTAAACTCATAACTTTTCAAATATAATATATTTAAATTTGTTGGATTTTTAGTTTGAAGGATATTATAAAATTATGGATTTATGAATTCGAAGATAAATGAGATAGCAAAATATAATATTTTTTTTACAAAAATTAGAGAAAAAAATTCAATTTGACTAACGAAAAAAATGATTAAAATACTAAAATAAAATTATAAAATAAATAAAATAACTAAAATATTAATTAATTTGAC
>JBBPBP010009777.1:61090371-61112568 GCA_037974735.1 Cicer chorassanicum | reverse complement strand
ATATATATATATATGAAGCTTGCTAAACTTTTAGATAACTATTCCAATTTATGTTTGTATTGTAATAAAAAAGTAAATGATATAACTAAAAAATTAAAATAGAAAAATTGATTAGAAAAAAAATAGAATTATACAATACTCGGAAGAAATTAGATAATAATATCACATATTTTGTTATTTTAAATTAAATAATTATATTTTTTTATATTATTAAAAATTAAATTTATCAAATACTTTAATTTTAATTAATTAACTATTTAATTATAAGTCATAAGTTATGCGCTGTCAAACAACTTTCAGCTAATCTATAACTTAATGTTTACAAACCAAACCTTAGTTTAGATTAGCCATATTTAAGATTAATTTATAGTCATTATCTTTTTTGATGTCGACGAATAGATTGATTAGCAGTTAACTTTTTGGCTTTTTGCATTTTTGTTGTGCAAGAGCACTTAATTTAGGATGCGGTTGCCCCACATAATTCAGATTCTCTGACCCAATCTCAACCGTTTATTTAATCCAACGGTTGTAAATAAATTATTTGGAGATCGAGATTTCAGATTTTTTGTCAATAATACAATCAGAAGATTTGAGAGAAAATTCCCTTTCCGCGACGACGTGACACCGACGATGGGAGCGTCTACTTCATCGGAGCCAAAGATTTCGGCGGAACAGCAAGAGGCGGAAAACGTCGCATCCTCCACCGGAGCTCTTCCTATACTTCAGAAAGCTTTCTCCAAGTTCGCCAGTTCCGAAACAAACGCAATTCCCTTAGAAAATCTACAAGTACTCCTCGCAAACTTCATCAACTTTCTCACTCTGAATATTATTTATTTATTACTTGATTTTCTTATGTGTAATTGTGTAAACTCGTTGTTTTCAGCAATGCTTCGGTTTCGGTCGCGAAGGTCGAAGTTACACTACCGAAAACGCGATAGATTCGTTTCCGGTGATATTGGATCACTTAGGTTCATCCTTAGTTGATCAATTTTTCATATCTGATAAAGGAGGAATAAATTGGCTTGAATTTGTGAAAGGATATAACAAATGCTGTGCTAGGGTATCTGCATCGATTTTACTTAACATGCTAGTTAGAGTATTCATTGATGTTACAAAAAGAGCAAATTTGTCTGTGAATTTGGAGTTTGAATCAGTAGACGCTGATTGCAAAGTCAATGGGTACTTTCTTCCAAGACATGTTTTGTTGCTTCTTTCCACGTGTTGGGTTATGACTTGGGATTGTGGGAATTTGAAAAAGAAAGGAAATGTTAGTGTACCGGATTTGAGTCATTTGGTGTTGTCAGCAGTTACATCATGTGTTGAAGATAAGGGTGGGTTTGATGTATGGGATTGTGATGTTTCGAGTTTGGAAGTTCAGATTCCTGTGGGGAAGTTTATTACATGGGTTATAGGTACAGTGCCGTGTCTCCCTGATTGCTTAAGGCAGTATGTTAATGCAAGACTGCAATTGGCAGTAGTTGACGGGGTAATTATACGGATTTATATTTTCAATCATCTAAGCCATTAATAGATATGCAATCAAAACTCAAAAATATCCATATTTATTTATATATTATAATGAACATATTGTATGTTAAGGCAATGATTTAATTAAGTTGTTTATTTATCCAAATGTTGCATTATTCTACTTCAACTAAAACTTACTATTTAACAGTTGGGACTTTGGAGTGATTAAATTTGCATTTTATAAAAAGTTGTTGACAAGGTGTAACTGTATTTTACCCTCGGAATCAGATTTTGACCCCCACAACTAAACACACAGACCCACTTCAGCACAAATTTCTGGTGTTTAAATCACTCTGTAATATGATTGATATCTACCATTCTGCTTTTACTGTGATCCTTTAATTTATTGCCTTATTTTCATTCTGTCGTTATTTCAATAATTTACTTATATTCCGTGTAATATTATTATCATAGAAAACAATTAGCACTATAGCAGTCTCTCTCTATACTAGTTGCTGTATGAGAGAAATTAAGTTCACATGGTTCCTAGGTTCTTTATGATCCGATCAAATAATTTATTGTCTGAATGGCAGGATGAATTGGCATCCTCTAATTCCTCTGTTGGAGAAATTTCATCTACAACTGCATGTCATGATATTTTAACCCAAGGAAAGGCGTGGGCAATTTCTATCACACAGAGAAGTTCGGTCAATGAAGAGATTTCTAGAGCCTTTATTAGCAGTGACACCGGAATGAATGATAACCTTATTTATCGGTTTGTACCTCTAATCCTCAATCATAGTTTCATCATGCTATTTTGGTTTACTAGTCCGACACTTTTTAGATTTTCTTTTTAAATGTTGATAAAGGCATATTTACAATGATGTATTTCTGATTAACTCTTTATTGACATAGAGTTTGTACTCTCTATGTTGTTTGATCGCAACATTTGTAATTTTTTTAACAATACTTACCAGGCAGAAAAAAATTGTCTATTGACATAATTGCCTACTGTGTTACAGTTCATCCACCCATGGAAGGGGGCTTAACAGATTTTGGTCTCACGTCGAAGGTTACAACGGTCCATTGCTAATTTTGGTGTCTGCAAGTTCAGGAAATGATCACGAGGGAAATTCTGCAATCAGGAAATGGGTTTTAGGTGCCCTAACAAATCAAGGTCTTGAAAATAAAGATATCTTCTATGGAACCACTGGTTGTTTATATTCTTTAAGCCCAGTGTTTCATGTATTTCAACCTTCTGGTAGGTAGTAGAAGTGACAGTATTCCTTTTGTTGTTTTTATTTTGCTCTCTTTTTTCGAGACTGTCAAAGATTGTTGAAACCCTGAAACTAGCTTTGTTACTATTGACAGGTAAGGAGAAAAATTTTATTTATAGCCACTTGCATCCTACTGGTAGAGCATACCAACCACATCCAAAGCCAGTTGGAGTTGCATTTGGAGGAACTCCGGGAAATGAGAGAATATTCATTGATGAAGATTTTTCAAAAGTGACCATTCGCCACCATGCTGTTGACAAAACTTACCAGAGTGGTTCCCTCTTTCCAGATCAGGTACAATTCTATTGCTGAAAGTACTTATGGTGTGAATATATAACTTGTAACCATATACTTATTAATGCATGCATCAAAATTTGCTGATTCTGTATATTCTCTGATGGAAAACTTTTTTTAGAATTATTATAAAAAGAGTATAACGATTCAGTAAAAATTTTCATGCTATAAAATTTCCCTTCATTATATCATGATAATGTTTTTATTATCAGCTGATATCAATAATTTAAGAGACATGGGTATGCATTATGGAGAAAGCATACTGTAACTGGTTAAAAGTATCGTGGCCATAGACAACTTCTAATGAACTCCATTTGTCTCTATGATTCCATATTTCAAACTTCTTGTTGGTTTATCTTGTGTGTCAGGGTTTCCTACCAATTGTAGCTCGCATTTCCGAAGTTGAAGTTTGGGGACTCGGTGGAAAAGCGGCAAAGGAAGTGCAAAACTCATATAAGAAGAGAGAAGACCTTTTCACTGAGCAAAGACGAAAAGTATCCTACCCTATCCAATTAGATGTTGCAAATATTAGGTAAAGTTTGGAAAATATAACCATATCTGTATTTTCATGCTATTTTGTAGGTTGACCTGAAGACATTTGGAAATTGGGAGGATTCACCCGAGAAAATGATGATGGACATGGTGTCTGATCCAAATGCTGTTCGAAGGGAAGACCGTTAAACAAAGATATGCTTAGTGCAATACTTCAACAGTCATAAGCACGGTTTATCTTGTAATTGTTCATTATATTTCAGGCTTGAGATCCTCGTGTAGCTGTACATGATATGGAAAATCTGTACATAAGAAAATATGTTGTGAGGCAATAATTTTCGTTTGAAGGACGATTTGTGATTATGTATAATTATAAATATATTGTGGTCATACATATGAAACATGGAATCGAGGCTTTACATTTGGAATGATATTCCTTTTTCAAATTGTTTCATCATACCATTATATGCATTCTAAGTTGAAGTTGTCGAACAAGAACCATAGTTGCAAAGTGTGTCAACCAGAAATCATGGAGTGAAATAGCTAGTCTTGTGTCTAGTGTGTATTAGTGGATTGGAAAGCTGAGATACACTGTGTTCTATAAAGTAACCGTCATCAGTGTTCACCAATTTTGCTGGTGTGTACTTAAGTTTATAGCTGGTGGTAGATAGTTTGATGGTGGATTGTGATTATATTATAGAGTTTTGTTCTCTTAGTCAGTAGTCAAAGGATTTGATTTTAGTTTCTTCTAAAATCTATCATGTGAAATTCTTGAAGAGACACACTAATATAGTCACTCATAGTTAAGCTAAATTGGACATATACCTAGTTCTCTCTTTTTTTTTATTGATGTTCCAACATGTCTTTGATTATTAAAAAAGCAATAGATGCACTGATTTTTTTCTTTTTTGACACAATAGATGCACTGATAAACCTGCATAAATCATTCCATGCACAAAGTAGCGGTGAAATATACATAAAGTACATTGGATAAACTGCAACTGTTTGTACAAGAAGGGTAGATACTAGATACCAACTATAAACATATACAATAGGGTGAATGGCAATTACATTACACCATCAACAAACTAGGGTTCCATATCAGTCTGTCTCACAAAATAAAACTAGACACGAATAGTCGAAACAACACAACCATCTTTCATGACATCTTATATATATACATACTGCTCAAAAGGGCCTAAAACTGACACCATTCAATAGTAGCTGGCACTGACACCATTCCTATATTGCTGCTGCTACTACTACTACTCACAACCACCAGTCATCGGCAGAAAAAGTTCCCCACGTAAAGAGATATGTAAGCAAAGAATTCCCAAGCTGCTGAATTTTTAGTCAGAGGTCAGAAAGTACACAGATTATACCGTAAATAATCCAAATTCCAAAACACTGATCCAATGTACAGAGAGGAAAAATCATTTATGTAAAATACCTGCTAGGGAAAGATCATGAACACCTAAAATCCTGGGATTGCTGTCAAGGTCCCAGCAATTTTCCTTGTAGAAAGCTATGCAAATAAAATTCATCAAAAGATAGGCGTTCCACTGCAACAGGGTGCAAATACTTCATATTTCAGAAACAATTAGATTTCCACAAGAAACTGAATGAATAGAAATGTGAGTGTGTGAGCGCTAGTGTTTAAATGCATAACCTGGATTCAAGCATAGTAGTCTTGAACAGATATCAAGACAGTCAGGATCCAATCCTGAAATAATCAATTGAGAAAATGGAAGACAGGTACATGATCTGATGTTTTTCAACAGCTGAAATCAGCATTTTCAATATTAGCAATGATCCCAGGCAGAAATTTTTGAATATTTGTTGTTCAAAGTTATCCTATTTACCTGAACATTATTTCTGCCATTAAAAGGTGGATAACCATTTAGAAGCTCAAAAAGAATAACCCCAACACTCCACATGTCTGCCTATAATTATTAAGTAAATTTCAGTAAAACCAGTTGATTATTAATGTTGAAAGCAAGAGTAAGGAGAGTTGATACCTTGTAATTATATCTCTGGAACTGAAGAACTTCAGGAGCCATGTATAATGGAGTTCCACAAACTGTCTCAACATACTCACCTGGGCGTGCGGTTCTTGACATATTATGCAAGGCAAAGAAGTTGTCAAGTTAGTCAGAGAAATAAAATCAAAATAAATAAATTATCTTCCACCTTAAATTGATGCACTACCTTGAGAGACCAAAATCAGCTATCTTTAACACTGCATCAGCCCCATGGCTAGACAGCAAAATGTTCTGATTCCAAAATAACACCCAATGCAAACAAATGTTTCAGTTCTCAATATATAGTCACAAACAACAAGTTGATTATCAGTAACTGAATGGTTTCCTTCGCAACTAAGACGTGCCATTATAAAAAAGGGCTGCAGTTTTCCCTATTACTCATGTTTCCAAAGTTTTGTTCCTCAATAGACAATCTGAAATAATTTAGTGTTGGTTTAAAAAAAAAAACTAAAAAATATTTGTAGCAGTACTGTTTGGTAGGTATTAGGAAAGCTTTTATACAACATTTGTTATGAATGCCTCATATATCCAACCATTGTTGAAGAGAGAAAATTGAAAATAATGTTTGTAAAGTAAATAGGTAACAGAAAAAAAACCAAACTAAATTATGATATTTTTGACTGTTTGTAAGTTGTGTTTCATAGCTTATCTAAAAGAAAACAGTTGTGTTTCATAAAAACTCACTCCATCATCTAGCATTTTTAGTGATATTTAACATTCAAATTAGTCTGGAGCTCTTAAATATTCTTAATTCCTAAGCTTGGATAGTTGCTACCTCAAGAATAAAAGGCCCTCTCATCAGATAAATAGAAAATTTGACAAATGAAGTATTTGCTGCGTGGTAACTAAGGGCTATTTACTTTGTGAATTTTTTTTTATTTTGTAAAATTTACATTTATTTTAACTTGTTAATAATATGGGAGACTCTTGAAGTAACATATTGTGATGGATAAAAGATGAATTGCTAGCTAGAGATGAAACATTATAGAAATAATGAAAACAATTCTTTTAACATTTTCATTATTTTTGAAAATGCAGACAATTGTTCATTTAAAGAGTTCCTTATCTTCTTATTAGAAAATAAAATTAAGACAAATTTAAAAAATAAAAAATGTTTTCACAAACTAAATAGACCCTAATCAGTTAAAGTTAGCAACTAAAACCATAAGCTAAAGCAAGTGATAAGAAATTCTAACAACTGGAGAACATGGATTGAAGTTTTACCTCGGGTTTCAAATCTCTATGAATGATGCCATGAGAATGTAGTAGTTTTAGAGCAGAGGCTACATAACATAATTGATAATTGAATAGAATAGAATGAGCAATAAGAAAGAATGAAGATAAAAAGCTAAGTACAATACCAAGCTGTTGCATGAAAATTCTAGCGGTTAGTTGTTGAAGTCTTCCATGAGATCGAATATAAGAAGCGAGATTCCCTCCAGCACAAAACTCCAGGACCAAGTAAACACATCCATCATCACCCTAAGTAACTACAAAAAAAGAAGTTTATAAAATATATTTTGAATTAAAGAAAAAAGAGGATTCTCTGACCTGGAAGAAGTGAAGAAGACGAACAATATTGGGATGGTTAACAGAGGACAAAAAATGGATCTCGCAGTCGAAGGAAGCTTTGAGGCGAGGGTTGAGTTTGGAGAGAAACACCTGTTTGATCGCAACATGTTGACGAGTGAGTGTTTGTTCAGCTTTCCACACTATGGAGAAAGAACCCTCTCCGATTTTGGACTTTAAAACGTACGAGTATTCATCTTTTTCCATTCCCACCAATTTGCCTTCACACTCCATTTTAGTTAAGTCACATCAAATTTGGTCGCATCCCAACATCACCCAACACCGTTAAAATGAAGAGGTGCGGATAAGGACTCCTTCACGCAAATTTAGATATTAATACGGTATTTCTATACTATTTTTTGTTTTTATATCATTTTATCACCGATGTCTACACTTATTCATATACAGTTTTTTAGATTAACAAAGAACTATCAAATTTCTAGATTGACTAAGAACTATATTTACGTTCTCAAATTCTGACTCAAGCGATAAATATTGTTAGGTTGGTCAGATTCAAATCTAAAATCTAAAATCTCATATAAAATTTACGTTTATTTTTTTTAACTACAAAAATCAAATGTATTTAGACTGAATAATTATAAAAATAGCCTTGCAATACAGCTCATAATATGTTAATTACGATAACATTTGATGTATTAAATGACAAATTTAAATTTAAAATCTATAATTTTTTACATTTAAAGTGTGTGAGTAGAATAAATACTCCTCACCAAATTCATCTTTGCATTGTTTCCATTTTATATTTCTCTCATTAATTTTTATTATCTCTCCTATTTTTTTTTTCTTTTTTGATATTTGTTTAGATGCACGTTTACATCACAATTCCCACATCCTAATCTATTTCCATCTAAAAATAGAAACAAAGATCTGTAAAATTTGCTCAGACTCAGGTCCACATAGTAAGTAGACAATTATCAAAATGATCATAGTAATACTTGTTTTAAAACATTTGCTAAGGAATAAAAGCAACATTTTATATAAAAAAATATAATTTTTTAAAATTTTAAGATTTTAAATACATTATTTCCAAAATTATATTTTCCATTTTAATTTCTTAACGTATTAAAATATTTGTTAATATTTCCCTTATCGGGTTCCAATTACATGGTTAGTCTTTGTGTGAGTTTCTTTCTTTAACTTCTTAAAAACAAATGGGACTTGAGTCTTGGTCTCCACGGCAAGATCAACCGACACATTCAACCTAAAAGTCTAGAAAAATACAGGAATTTATCCATCCATCGGGAGGAAAGAAGAGGAAAAAAAGAGTGATAGTCAACAGTCAACACCTGGGTGAGTGGACGACATAGAATACCAGGGTACAACAATGTTTGACGTGTCAAATAAGATTATGTTGTACTTTCAATGCTTCTGATTCGCACAGTAAAATATATGCACCCCACTTTCACCCAATAACGACCACTTCCCACTGGTCCCACACAAACCCAATTGCTTGCTTTGCTCACCCAAATCCATAGTACTTCATTAATAATCACTTGATTTTCGTATCAACTTATCAACCCAAAAAAAACTCTTTTGGATTAGAACACAACACACCCTTCTCTTCCGTTTCAATCTTCATCCCACAAAAAAAATGATTTTACACCGCTCTACACCAAACAAATCCTTAACTTATTTCCCAAACCCTTTTGTTCTATGTCGATCACACAACCAATACCCTTACCCTTCTTTAACAACAACAACAATTAACCACAACTTCAGTGACTAGACTACTTCATTTATTTCATCTCACGTTGTTGTTGTTGTTGTTGTTTTTGTTTTTGTTTTGTTCCAGTAATTAACATAACATGACATCTTCTCACTCTGAAGCTGCAAAAACAGAACAAATTATCACAGAATTCTTCGCTAAAAGCCTTCACATAATAATCGAATCAAGGGCACTTTCTGCTTCCTCTCGCAATTTCAGCTCCGTTTCTTCTCCATCTTCGACCTCTTCATCATCATCATCAAGCGTTCGTCCCAGAGACAAATGGTTCAATCTAGCTCTTAGGGAATGCCCCCAAGCTCTAGAGAACGCTGACATCTGGCGCCACAACAATCTCGAACCAATTGTGGTTGATGTTGTTTTGGTCCATAGAACAACAAAGGTTCGACCTTTTCTAAAAGAACAACACCCCTTTTGTTCTAACAGTATAGATAGAGAAGAATTAGGAATTGGGTGTTCACAGAATGAGAAAATAGTAGAGAGATGGGTGATTCAATACGAGAACAAGAAAATTAGGGATTCTAGTTCAAACACTAGTAGAAGATCAAGCAACACTTTTTTGCAGAATTTGTATAAAAAATCAACTTTACTTTTAAGATCTTTGTATGCTACTGTTAGGCTTTTACCTGCTTATAAGATTTTTAGGGAAATTAGTTCATCTGGTAATTTTTGTGCTTTTGCTCTAGCTCACCGTGTGTCTACATTTTTTGAACCCTTTACTATGAAGCAAGAGTCTGAAATGATTAAGTTTGTGTTCAATCCTGTGAATACTTTATCTGGTAGGCTTTGTCTTTCGGTTATGTATCGACCGTGTTTCTCTGATGTGAATTCTGAACCGTCGACTCCTTTGTCTCCCCAAGTTATAACGGATTATGTTGGGAGTCCTATGACGGATCGGTTGATGCGGTTTCCGTCACTACCCGTGGTTAGATTGCCGGTACATGGCTCTCCATCCTCATCACCGTTTTCGAGGAGACATAGTTGGAGTTATGAACATTGTAGAGCCTCAGCTCCTACCAGTAATTTTTATTATTCCACTTCACCTACGCATTCAGAGTCACATACATTGGTTTCTAATGCAAGTTCTCAATGTTGTTATGCACCCTCTAGTTTGCCTCCTCATCCAAGTGAAATGTCTTTGCTTCGCAAGAAGAATGCGAATTTCGATGATTACTATCCGTCGCCTAATTTCTCTCCATCTCCCTCTCCTTCTTCACCATCTCCAATCTATAATTTGGCTTCAAAAACACTTTTACGCTCCGAAAGTGCTCCGGTCAACATACCTAATGCTGAAGTTGCTAATCTCCTTGGACATACCAGTAGGCATAATTTGCCACCATCTACTCCCATTAGAATTTCAAGGTGTACTTCTGAGACGGATAGAACTAGGAATCTTATGCAATCGTGCGCAACAGCTGAGAAGGTATGCTGCTGTATCATATACTAAATTTCTAGTCACATTGAATGTTTTGTTTAGCCGAGAAAATTTGATTTTTTTCATCTTATGGTTGGTTTTTGCTCTGCATAGATGTTTTCTCATGGAAAAGATGAGTCTCAAAAGTGTTCAGGAGTCAAGGTAGCACTTAACAGCTCTCCGCAGATTTCATTTTCCAGGAGCTCTAGCAGGTCCTATCAGGATGAATTCGATGATACTGATTTTACTTGTCCTTTTGATGTGGATGACGACGATACGACAGATCCAGACAGCAGGTACTTTGTAACAAAAATTAATTGGAGTATATGCTCTATTATAAGTAGTTGATGCTTCGTAGGGTGGTGTTTTAACTCCTTAAAAACATGGTATAATTGCTAGATTGTGATCGTATAAGTAAAGGCGAACCTGATACTACAAAGCTCTTGCAATATCAGGGTCTAAGAAGGGTTGGATCTTTTATGAGTTTAATGCTAGATTATGACCATATATAGAAATATTCAACCCTTTGTTTTGTATTGTTTTCAATGAGGACGAATCAGGTTGATCATGAATTCTAAGATCATACTTGGAGTTGAGGCCATGTCATGCTTCTGGTCGGGTCTAGTCTAGGGTAAGAAATTTTGAGTAGTATCTTAGAATTGAGTTCAGCTACTAAATGTATTCATGTGACCTTAAAGGGAAGTAAAGTGAAAAGGGGAGACATTGATCAAAAGGTATATGACAAGGCAAAACTTGAAATAAGTGCTAATTTTGTTTTTCCGTTGCTGTATTCATTGAATTGTTTTTGACTTGGAGGATCAAATGAAAACAGTATGATTCCCACTCTTCTTTCTCCTTTCTGCTTTAGATATTAACATAGTTGCTCAACACCACTGGTTTATGATTTTCATAAATATTTGTCTTCGCCTTGTGGAGATTTTTTATATATTTTTTTTAAATTTTTTTCTTAAAAGAGTTACTTCTGTACAATTGCACTTCTTGAAATTGTGTTATTTGTTAGTATTCATTTACATGGATGCCAATTATATTGAAATGGCTTGGAGGTGTAATTCTTGTCATCCCTTATTTTAGTTCCTTTTCTGAACTCTCAAGTGTATTTCATTGGTATTGGTATTAGTATTAATTTTCAATGTTATCTTTTTCCAAACTATGTGATTGATTGGGTATATTTTTAAATAAATGAGTCTGCTGATTCTCTCTTTCTACTGATTCTTTGGTTTACAAAAATTTCATCTATTTGAGCTGGTTTTATGTAATAAAACCACTCATTACCACTCATTTTCAGAGATGTTAGACAGGGTTTACATAAAACCACTCATTTTCAGAGATGTTAGACAAGGTTTACATAAAACCACTCATTTTCAGAGATGTTAGACAGGGTTGAATAGATTAAGTTACAGAATCACCGTGGTGTTGTTTATCCTTACTCTTATTTGATTAGAATGAAGGAAGAAAATCAGAATCATTTATGCACTAGTTTTTGCTGTAGATAGGGTATGTGTCCTTTCTTGAACCTCTGTCTTAGTGTCTTTACATATCAATGGGACCATATGTATAAGCTTTTAAAAAAAGTGATTTTATGAAGTTAGACAATGAATAAATATTTAGAGATTTTATGTAAAGCGAAAGCCATTTTTTCGTTTGGTTAAAATTACAAAAAGCACTATTTTATTTGAAAAAGTGGTTATAATGTCAACGTTTTTGGATTCAGATTGTTTTAATAGCTTAAACAATTGCTAGTTTTTTTTTCCTCATGGAAGAACATTTATTTCCTAAATGAAAGAGATGTTGTCTCATTAAAATTAAAAGGAAAAGCTAAAACAAATGGGAATTATGCATTGTAATGTTGTTTAGAAAGGGCACTGCTATCACTGTTTAAGCAAGTGTTTCAGGAGATTTAAAAAGTTGGAACTTGGCATGCTTTATTGCTGTGCAATGATTAAAAAGGAATTACTTTAACTGTGAAGTTAGAGAAGAATTGATGATATGGCAGTTAATTGGGGGAATGTAACGTAGTTATTGGGAGAGAGCATGGCAAGGTGTTTCTTATGTAGTATTTCATACATTTCTGTTCTTTGTTCCTATTGAATCTGGTTCCTATCATTATCAGATATAATATAAATATAGTTGGTAGGAGTATATTTTTGTATTAGAATATTCAAAGTATCCTTATTCTGACGATATTTTGGCCGTACCTGTAATTCCGGTAGTAAACTAGTAATTAATTTGTCGACTCGGTAGTGGCATGGTTGTCAAACTCGAGAGTCTCTCGTAGACTCTTAAAAGTTTACCTAATGTTATAATAACCTGTATATGACATATATAAATAATAAATTATCATTAAAACAACAATAATTCAACATTTTATCTCCATATCAAAGCATGAATATTTTTAAATATATATTAGAATTTTTAGTCTACATGGTAGAATTTTAAGAAACAACAAACTCATATTGATGCATACTTGTTATCCCTCAATACAACACTAAAAGTGTAAGTTTATATTTTAAAACCAAATATATGTTAATAACTTGACATCAATACATGTGCTGATTATTACTACAAATAGGAATTCACCAATAATTAAGTTTATTTACCAACGTTACATGGGTTTGAGTAGAACTGAAGTGATATCATTTAAGTAAGGTTTGAGGATTCAGAGCCTTGTTGATGGAAAAATTTATTGGGAAGGGAAACCCACCAAAGGTGACCAGTCAGTTTCCCTATGGAGGTTAGCCATCGGCAAAGTCAATGATACTTCGCACCAATAATATGATTAAAAAAAACTGTTTATTTACACAATCTGGCAATTTTCTCTATGTTTTGTTGAATTATATGCGACACAAAATGTGAGATGCTTTTAGTCTATTAGTTAGAAATATTAATATGTTTCCTTGTGCCTGCATCAGAGCGGAATCTTTTGATCGCGGTCATATAACTCAACTGCTTGAAGGTGGAAGATTCTTTCCAATAAAAAAGTCCCAAGGTGCTGCTGTTGGTGCACTTGTGCATATGTTGAAGAAAGCAGCACCTCTGCATCAAGACTTCTCTACTTGTGAACTCTTGTCTCACGGCACACGTCCTGAAACCGCAACAATGAATAGCGTTCGAGAGTCCGACCAGATTCTAGATACCCTTAAACCAGTGAGTATAATGTCTTCTGCAAATAGGAAAACAACAAGTGATGCATTGGAAGAGTTCTATAGTTACAGAGAGATGAAAAACTTGTTACTTACGCCGCATGATGGTAGTAAGTGACAGATATAGAAGTTCTGTGCAGCTGCAGCTGCAACATGTAAATGGGAAGTTAGTGTTTCGTTGAAATATGTACAGTTACAAAACCCGTTTTTCATTTTGTGAATAAGATGGTTTGACATTTACCTTTTGATCTTTCTTTTGGGAGTAAGCATACCAATTACATTCAAGATATATTTATATTAATATATAATTTATTTATTTATTTATTTATTTATTTAATTACTAAGAATTGTAGTTTGTTAATGTCTCTACCTTTCTATTTTTCTTTTGACAGTGCTAGTAGTTAGTTACCTACTGCATTCTAATTTGTGTTTTATTTCTAATAAAAGAGATTGAAAAGAATATTTAAGTGACATAAGTGTATGTTTACTATAAATAAAATCATGATTCCAATCTCCAAGCAAATCTTATCCTAATTGAAGAAAAAGCACGTGCTTAAAAATTGTGTACTATTAAGAAACAAGAAAGTTGAAGAAAATTTAAAGATGAAAATCTAATGTCATTGTTTTCCCACTAGCAATGACCTCTGTAATCTCTTAACCTTATCTCTCCCGAATTGTGGGTCCACATTAATCAAGAATGAGCATGACCATAGTGATATCCAACCCACCAAGATATGCATCCAGGTAGTGTTAATCGGAGTAGCTGACTTGCAAAACCATATTTGTACGGTCCTTATCATTAATTTATTTTCATTAATCTTATCATTATCACATCCTCTCATTAATCAAACGTGATGTATACTTTCCCCCTTCAACAACCGATGTTATTTATAGCCAAAAAATAGAGACAAATACAATCAGATTGAGATCAAATCTTTCCACCAAATAAATTCAAGATTTAGATCAATTCTACATTTTGCCAATTTGATTATTTTTTGTCATTAATGAACAACGCCAATGATGTTATTTATTAGCCTTTCAATGCAACCAGGGTTGATTTGATGAAATCAATTCAACTATCATTTAGATGAATCAATTGAACCAATCACAAGTTTTATAGTTTTTCAATCTCACACGTTAAAACAATAAACTCAATTTATTTATTTTGACAAAAAAACACTATTATTTGGCAAACAAATATACTCAATTTATTTCCATTTTTCTAATTATAAGGGATCAATTACAAAATCAACACAGCAAATGATTTTTCCCCTCTTTTTCCCCCTCTGTTGTCTAGAAGTTGAGATTAATTTCGTGAAGAATGATGTTCAAATCTACAACCTTCATTTCTTGCGTTGCATGAATATGCTTTCAATTGTCTAAGATAAAAAGGAAAAGAAAACTAACTCAAATCTTCTATAATCCACTTTATGATACAATTTGTTGTAAAATAATCTTACAGTCTACAATCCACAGCATCATAAAATCGATTATAGAAGATACAAATAAAATCCTTAACCCTTTCCTATGGACATTGGACAAGTACGAATGAGGCCACATATTTCACAATCTTACTATATTGGAACTCATCTTTTAAATTGGGACCCAAAAGATAGGACATAAATGAGGAACCTTGGTATCAAAAGCATATTAGTATTTTTCAACTTTCATGTTATTATTATTAATTATATCTTTATTATTATCAGAAGCTTCTCAATTCCTTCATGTGCTCATGGGTCCCTACAGGAACAGCATCAAGATATATAACACCATTATGATATTATTAAATGAAAGAAAAAAAATGTTCTTTGTGGGATTATTTTTAAAATAAAGAAATGAAGGTATCGTGGTGCATAAATTAAAAAAAAGAATGATAAATTCCTTAGTACCTCAACAAAAGTTATTCAAAGAATAATGTTATTAGAATATAAAATTTGAATACAAATACAATATCATATAAAATACAGCAC
This sequence comes from Cicer chorassanicum, assembly GCA_037974735.1. Taxonomy (NCBI): domain Eukaryota; kingdom Viridiplantae; phylum Streptophyta; class Magnoliopsida; order Fabales; family Fabaceae; genus Cicer; species Cicer chorassanicum. The sequence continues at coordinate 61,097,138 of JBBPBP010009777.1, read as the reverse complement.
ATATTATGTTTTGTTTTTTATAAAATATTAAGTTTTGTGTTCTAATAATATTATTTACTAACACATTAATTATAAGCATATTGAAATATATATTAGAATATATGATTCTAATATAAATCTTCTATGACAGTATAACGACGAAGAATAAGCACAATATTCGTTCAAATTTCCATCTATCTTTTTTTCATTCATTCTCTCTCACAACCCGTTTTTTATATTAAATTGAAAGAACAACTTTATGAAAAAGACAGAAGCATTGAAATCATTAGTCAGTAACTTTTATCAAATTGCTAATATTTACAGAATTTATTTACACCCTTTCATATATATTTGTATCCATTAACAAATGAGTTATTATTATAAATTTAATTATTTATTAAATTATTCTTTCGATTTGTACCTCATTTATAAAATGTCTATGAAAAATAAACTGCCACGTGGCACATTCTTATGCGTGTATGGTGGGATTGAATTTGAATGGACCCATCTTGATTAGAAAGGCAATTTACAAAAGGTTAAATTAGTGGAGGATCCATATACTCGTTGAAGACATCTATCACCAAGGGGCAACAACATTAAAGACAAAGATAAATTCTCTCAATCTAACCATAGCCTTCTAGGAATATTCTAATTTACCAAGCTACCTAGCTACACCAACAACCATATAATAGTAATAATAACAATAATTTTATACCACAATTAGAGCTAAACAACAAATCCAATCACCCTATAAATAATCCCCTTAGTACAATCAACCACAAGAAGCTCAGATTCATTATTAACACCTCCAACAAAAACATGTATGCTACTACTTCCTTTGTTTCACCACTCCTCCATGACCTTGCTGAGAATTTCCACTCAAGAAGGTTGCTCCTTCACTCTCCAATTAACCAACCATCCAACTCAGCCAACCCTCCAATTTCCACAAACAACCATGATTCAACTTCAGAATCATCCTATCTTGGAGATGGTAATTTTGATGCAAATGTTATTATGGTACTCTCTGTCTTATTATGTGCTCTTATTTGTTCACTAGGTCTAAACTCAATTATAAGATGTGCACTAAGGTGTTCCAATTTAGTCGTGATGAGTAGCGATCGCTCGGCGAACAACACTCCCGTTCGAGCGAAAAACACTGGAATAAAAAAGAAAGCTCTCAAGTCTTTCACCACAATAAGTTACTCACCAGAATTAAACTTATCGAGTTTGGATTCAGAGTGTGTGATATGTCTTTCAGAGTTCACTAACGGCGATAAAGTGCGCCTTTTGCCGAAATGTAACCACGGATTTCATGTTCGTTGCATCGACAAATGGCTAAGCTCGCACTCGTCTTGTCCTAAGTGTAGACAATGCCTTATTGAGACATGTAAAAAGATTGTTGGGTCACAAGGTAGTTCATCCCAATTAGTGCAAGAAACAATTGTAACTATAGCACCACTTGAGCCAGAAGGTTTGGTGCGTAACTATAGGGAGGTAATTAGTTAATTTAGTAGTTTTTCTTATTTGAAGCTGAAATTGGTAGTGTGCCTTAGAGTTTTTAGAATGTCTTTAATTAGTTCTAGTTTAGTTTAGACTTAATTAGCTATCATCCAACTTAAACATAATCAATGTAGTGGGTTATTGGTCATGATTAATTGGATGTGTGTTTAGTGTTCAAACTCTTTAGAGTTTGATTTAGTTTTTAGACTTTTAGCATCTTGCCCCTTAAGTTGTATAAAACAAGTTCAAATTGTATATTGCATTTTTTTCAATGATGTTGATCTAATGAAGTACTTAATATGTTATGACAAGGAACTTATAGCATCTTAAATGAAGGTGTTTTACTAGGTTCTTACCCGATTTCATCGTTGAAATTGATTCATGTGAGTATCATATATAAGTTCTGTTCTTTGATATAAGAATTAGTGAACATTTGTTTAAAATTAAAATTGATTCATATGGATATCATATGTAAGTTACGTTCTTTTATATAAGAAACAATGAATATTTGCTTAAAATTAATTAAGCACTTGATAAGACAGCAAAAAAGAAAGAGAAATGACAATGTTATATTGAATCACATTTTAAATGCCACATCATGAAAATTGTTGAAGTTTTTAAAATTCATGCGTTTGAAAATGACATGTATAAACAATTTTCCCTTAAAAAAGTAAGAATTAAAAAGAAAAAAACATAGGAGTAATTGACTTCAATTGGTTTGACATTTGGAGATGCTTGTTAGGCGTACACATAAAGTTGTGTAGATAAAAAATTTACATGCGGTACTAAGTCATTAAGTTCTTCTATCTAATGGATTATTATTTTGGGTTGAATTATCCTTACAAGTCTAAGTCTTAATAATTGATGTTTTTATTGAGAGTTGATCGCGGAAAATAGCTACCTATAGCTACTTATAGACTAAATTAAGGTACTCTATTGAGTATTGATAGGTGGATGAAGCCGCAAAAATTAGAAAGAGCTACCACTAGGTTAGTAGTATACAGTGAAAGTTGATGTCAGCGTGACAATGTAAAGACTACCTATAAGTGAATTAAGGTATTTCGCTGAATACCGATAGATAAATGAAGCCGTCAAAAATGAAAAAGACTGTCATCGAGTCATTGTTGATAGAGTGAAAGGTGACGTCAGTGTGTGTTGACTCCCCAAGTGAAACCCACTAATTTTAATAGTATTATTATTAATATTATTATTATTAGTATTAGTATTATTATTGTTATTATTATTAAAGAGAAAAAAAAAGAAAGAAAAAAAAAACTTTTTTGGGCTAGGCCCATGTGAAAGAAAATAAAAGGATTTAAATCCCTAAGAAACATGAATGAAAACAATACCGCGTAAAGAAGCAAAAGGCACGAGACGACAAAACTTACTCTGTTTTAATATACTAAGTAGTTTTACCTTTTCTAACAGTTACTTTGGAATACCCACAATGTTATAAGGTTGTTGTTATTGTTGATTGATGTTCCCTATTATTATTTAAGGAATTATTATAGTGGAAGTTTTTATTCGACTAGGTCTCGTGGTTTTTATCCTCTTGAGGAAATTTTTCACGTTAAAAATTGTGTTTGTCTCATTTAATTTTCTGCTGATTATTATTGCTCTTGGAATTGTATTTTCTATTTGGGCATTTATCTTATCTGCACAAGTGGAAAAAAATATTCCGTATTATTGAGATACTTATCTCTGATTTTTTCCCAATAGTGTGACAATATTAAAAATGCATATTGAGTAATATTTAAAACTAATGGATTGGTATTTTAGATTGAACTCTTCTTACGGTTTAACTCCTAACAATGCTATTTATTGTTTTAAAAAAATGGTTGTTTTAACAAAATATTGTTAGTTTATATTTATGTTTCATTATAAAAAAAAAAAAATCAATGTATACAAATAGTTGATTGTGGTTGCTATGGTGCTATTTTGGCACACTAGCTCACTTTAATCATGTTCAAAATATTTTACTCTCAGAGTCGGCTCGAGGCTAAGACTATTAAAGCAATCGATTTAGTCTCTATAAAAAATAAAAAATTATTCAATCAAAAAACCTCTAAAAAAAATTTACGTTATATTTTAATATTTTTTTTTTAAATTTAATATCATCTCAACAATATTAAAATTTATAAAATATCTCATATTAAAATTTTGTTTAATGACTTGTTGGTCCGACCATGTTTACTATTCGCCTTCACCGGTATAAGTCTCATATTATCATTGCAACACTGGCACATTTTCACCATTTTTATAAAATCCACTCTAACTATCTTTATTCGACTAGCTAACAGCATGAGTGGGCACCTTAATGTCGACTTGCTTTGCGTTGCCGCTGATTTCCAATCATTTTTATATCGTTACACAAACAAGCCACACTATTTTCAAGTATTAAATATCACATTACTTAGTCCCTTCGAAGACATCCGATAAAATTAGACATTACTTTACTTAAATTCCATTCTTTTAATCTCGAGGTCGATAGTCTAAAGTTCTCTGCCACTTTGTTCCGACGTCATATCTCCAATTTTCAAGCATATTTGTACCACAACACAAATATATTTAACAAACATCTAAGTTAAATATATTATAAGTATAAAACATCACATTACTTTACTTGATTTACTGTTTTGTTTTAATTATTAAAGATTTGCATTAAATATGTGAAATAGTAATATTGTTTATCGATACAATTTGAAAGAAAAAAAAAGGTTGACAAAAGGTGTTATTTATTTTTTAATTCATGGTATTTTTCAACTAACCACGTGTTTTAGAAATCCAAATTATTAAGGAATACCAAAAGCTAATACTCTTTTTTTTGTCATTGTTTAATTGACAAATATTAATAATATTAAATTGTATATTTATATGTAAACTTAAATTAGAAACTTTGCAATTATATATGTGAATTAGATATTATTTATTGCGTCGTTTAAATTAAAAAAAATTAATAAGTTCCTTGTAAAAAAAACTAATGGATCGTAGAAATGAAACTGGTATATTCGCCGGCATCTATTGAATATTATTCAAATACATTTATCCTACCACAATGTATCTACAACAAATAAAAACTAACTAATTTGACGGCAAATTTCTTTTTTTGGAATCAAGGTCATGCATGACCACAATTAATTGTAGGATAAATATCACAAATTTTAATGCCATGCAACTCAAACATATTAAAATATGACAAGAAACATATGATTGGAATTTGGTGGTATTGCATCTCGAGGGCCATGTGAATAACAATAAATAATATCTATACTTAATTAGTAATTTTAGCCTTGATTGCTAACTGGAGACCGAGAAAAAAAAACAAAGTAAAATAATTTAGAAAGTGGCATGCTTTATCGAGTCAATGGAGCATATATGAATGAATGGAAGCTGAAGCTGAAACCCATTAATCACTTTTCAGATAAAATAATTGTACTAAAAGGGAAACGTTGTAGCATAGTATCTCACTCACCAAGTGTTTTGTTTCATTGCCAACAATGACTAACCACACTATACTTGCCGTTGAAATTTGATTTGCCAATTAAAACTCGGCACCACATTAATAATAATATAATATATGCTCTGTTTGCAACATATTATGATGGTAAATGTGTCACGTGTGTCCGTTAGACATTGATAGGTAAAGCATAGCATTATCGAATTAAAGTAAATTTGTGAGGATATTATTAACGTTGTATACCAACTGCAAGAGCGCAAATCAGGGGGAAAGAAAACCATGGAAAGCTCTAGCAATACCAATATACACATATACAAACATAATAAAAGAGAGATATATTAAAGCAAAGTCCAAATTCAATTAACAAATTATTCACGTTTTGATTACTCTTTTTTCTTGGCTAGATCCCAAACTTTCTGCAATTGCGTTGTGAATTTAAAGACTATGTTTTTTTTAAAAAAAAAAGCTAAATTGATATATTATGAATTAATCTAGCACAAGATATGTCAATAAAAAGAGTGTTAGAAATACTATTTTTTCGATTCACTCTGACGTTCGCTCTGTTATATATATATATATATCACATCATTTAACGTAAAATTCATTTACAAAATGTGTAATCTATATGAATTTCAAGTAATAAAAAGAATAAAATTTGAAAAGAGAAAGTCTTTAACCTTTTTCATGCCAAGAGCCAAAATAAAATTACAATCTCAACAAAACGAGTTCAATAAACCAACCAACACAAACTTAATCTACAAAAGACCACAAATGCATAAAGGATCCAATTTACCACTCTCCTAACAGTGAGCAACTACTAAATCAAAGCATTCTCTTGAAATACTCCACCATTGACTAAACTCAAAAGCAAACCTTTATATCTAGCCTTCAACAACCACCAAGAACGAAGTTTGATACGGTCAATTAAAACATCCAAAGCATTCTCCTTCTGGTCAAAAATCATTTTATTACGTTTTTTCCAATTTACTCAAATGCTAGCCAACCAAAGAACATGTAATTTGTCTCGAACTCTTTTATGATGTGAAAATAATCCTCAAAATGGTTGAACATGATTGCAAGTCTGCTGTGAGAAAGCACTAGACACGGCTAACTAATCCAAAAGAACATCCTAAATATTTTCGAAAAACAAACAATCAAAAAATAAAATGTTGTAAAGTCTTTTCCTCACCCACAACCAACAACACAAAGTAACAAATCATTATTAACTACTCCCCGCTTAACCTCCAAATAAAAAGAAATTTTGAGTGGAACATCTTATTCCATATTAAAACGAAAACGGGTGAATTCTCAACATTCATTTCCTAAATGAGCACTTTGTAAAAAAAGTCTTTCACATAATATTCCTCACAATGCACCGTATTCCAAAGCCACCTATAAGAAATATTTTCCTGCAAGAAAACACTAATCAACAAAGTACAATACTCTCTAACTAACTCCTCTTCCCATATATTAGTTAATATAAGGGGAAAAATTAGTGCAGTGTAGATTATTAACTAAAAACAATCCCCAAAAGAATGAGAAAATCCTTCAATTATTTTGGTTAAACTTCTCCACAATCACTTAGGCAAACAAATAATAAAATATTTTTTCATATTTCAAAATTTATAAATACTAACATTCCACATGACTTTGACGAAAAAAAAATGCATTTTTTCTTTTAAGTCAAAAGCTTAAAGTTGATTTTTTTTAATTAAAGATATTTATCTAAAAAATATAATTAATACTATATGCGTCATCCTTAAGTTTATTATATTATACTCAATTATATATTTATTACAATGATTAATATCCAATGAATAATAGAAATAAT
>JBBPBP010009777.1:61054411-61079608 GCA_037974735.1 Cicer chorassanicum | reverse complement strand
AACTCATTCTTATTTCTCTCAAACTCAGCACTTCAAAAAAATTGACTAAATGAATCTCACCAATAATTCTATAACATTACATTTCAACAATTATATATTTATTAAATTGTAATTTATCTATTTTTCAAATGTTAAATTAAATAAGTTATAAAATTATGAAAATGTTTTCTTCTACTATTTGCAAATTTTATAATTTAAAAAAAATTAAAATTCAAGAAAAAAATTGTCAATTTTTTAAGAATTACAAGTTATTTAAAAAGATAAAATTACAAATTATTTTGATTTTACATAAAATAATGGTCAACTCGATTAAAAACAAAAGAAAAAAATATGCCGACAGTGCATATACTCTTGTAAGAATTAATTTTTAATATTAAAATGAGTTAGTAATTGAATAGACAATGTACTTTCCAAAAATGGTACATATCTGGCTCACAAATGATGAGAGAGACAATGCTTATAAAAGCATCTGCGTCCATTTTTTCCCCCTCTATAACGAATGCTGTTATGTGATAGAGTGCTTATTAGAGGAAAGATTACACTGTGGATGATATAAGAGAGATTGTTATGTGCTAAGCAGGATGAACTCAAGCGATACATCAAGAATGCAAATTGCGTGTATAACAGTCTTTTTTTCCCCGATAATTTGTAAAATTTGATTAATAGGAACTCAAACGCCTATCAATAATAGGCCACACTATACCATCTACAATTTTAACATGCATATGGATCACTCACTCAAAGATAGAGAAAAACATAAAGATGTAGTGTGGCCATACACCTAGTAATACATAGTTCTTATCATTTCCCTATATTATTCAAATACATCATGCTAAAAAGCCTAGTCTAAATACAACCCTACTCTTTATGTCAATAATTCAACATAGCATAACCAAGACTCTTTCAATTTGATCAGAATATTGTAGTTTATACTAGTAGTAGTAACCCAATGTGAAAACCCAACTTCTTGGTTGCCAACTGATTGCAAATAGGTACAACAACATATAAAAAAGATATATGGTAGCAGCAACCAAAACGTGAGAAGGATTAAACAAAAGATAAAGGAGAGAGACGAGTAACACAAAAATTGAAAGGGTAGAAGTCAGAAAACGAGGGCAGCCAAAGGGGAAAGCACCTAGAATAAACATCACTAGATACCGCTCTTCCCACCTTCTATGAAGGGTTGAAGAGGGATCCAAATCATGTGCTCAACTAGGCGCCAAGAAAAATGACAAACATTGGTTAGAGAAATGAGAACAATTGGAGAAAGCAATAGAAAAGCAGCAATATATGAAGTTAGGCAAGAAACCAATTCAAACCAGTAGCAGAAAAGAGGAAGAGAAGCATCTGAATCAAGCATCATTATATATCACACTCCCCACCTATGAAGGGTTGGAGAGACATCTCAATCATGTGCTAAATCTAGGCTACAAGTTTAGTTTTCGTGTGATGCGTATACTTAAACTTTCATTCAAATAAAAAAAAAATTGGTTGTAAATTGTCAACATCTATTAGATTAGCATTAGGAATTGATAACAAATAAGCCACAGGCTCAAGCACAATAGGAAACAGCTAATGCCATCAAACTTAGTGGTATAAAGTGAATCTAGTTAGTTTTCCTATTGTAACTTAGTTCATCTGTAAATTTTTGTAAAAAATAGCAATTCCCTATTACAAATGATAAGAAATTTCACTCTCCACATCCTTAAGTTGTAGACAAAAATAAACCACCGGGTTATAACAATAGCAACCTAAAAATACAATTCTTGATACTACATCGAATAGATAAATTATCCTACAATGACGGGCTGGGACCAAGACCTGACGCCGTAAATAAAGTACGCAATTACACGCAGTTTTTATCTCGGTTGTTAATATGAGATAAGACAATTCAGATTACACAATAACAAATCAGCTTAAAACGTTCTCAACCGTTAATTTAAGATCACAAATTTTGTGGCGCAGTTACTGCACCAAATCCAAATCTGAAGGGCTGCTAGCCCTGTACAGAAATTGGACACAAGAAAATCTTGACCAACCCCAGGAAAATCTTAACTCAAAGGAAGCTCTTATTCATCAACAAACCATAGATCAAGACTACTAAGAACCTAAGCTTTTATCAGGCATAATTTAATAATTTATTGTTCTAGCCCAGTTGGTGTCGCTTGACTACACATCCTAGGCATGTGCCGCTTTTAGTTGGTGTCGATTTTCATTCGATGTGTTGTTTTTTTCATGCTTCATTAGCTCTACAAACTCCTTAAAAGCTGCATTATAAACAATCACAATAGTGGTTAATGGTCAATCCAAATTCAAGTCAATGCAGGAAATGGTAAAAGCAAATTGGATCAACCGAATATATCCTACAAAACATGTAATCCTGCACATGAACCTAAAAATTTTCAAGATTGTAAAAGGTCACACTGAAAGAATGACGATCAGAACAATGTCCTTTTAATAAACAATGCAAGGTTGAAGTCTCTCACCGTTGTCAGAATCATGAGGCCCAGGGGATGCTTCAGGGTGGTATTGAAGAGACACAATCTTTTTAGCAGGGAAAGCAAGACCAGCACAACTACTGTCATTAAGATTGATATGAGTAACTTCCACTCCTTCCGGCAGTGTAGCAGGGTCAACAGCATAGTTGTGGTTCTGGCAACTTATATGTATCAATTTATATGAAACAATTTATATATCCAAAAGCCATGACAAAAAGCACAAAATACTACCTGACATGAAAACCCTTTTCTTGATAAAATATAATGACAAGGATAGAACATTTAAAAGAACACAAGCTATCTAAATTGACTTTAATTTGTTTCAAAGACATGGTTGGAACAACAAATATAGGACTGCACATTATACTTGCACTTCAACATGTTTGCTGCTATATACAGAATTGGTTATGCTGATTTCTACGTCGTCACAAGGCTAGAGATCTAATAATGTCTGTTGATACAATGGACACAATGTGGCATAACAGAGCTGAGGTGATCATAAACAGTTGCATTGTTTTTCGACCATCAGTCACTATCATAGTGAGTTCTGGTTTAAGATCATTTTCATCTCAAGACAAGGGGCTAGGTTCTGACCCTTCTTATGAGACAACAAAAATAAGTCAACAATAAATGTCTTTTCCCTTCCCCACCAGACCTAATAGATTCAGATGGATTTAAGTAATTACTATGATTATGGCGGAATGCTAATAAATAAAATGTGCAGAACATAATCCCATTTGTTTGAATACCTGAGAACTAATTTCAACACGACCAGTTCGAAGGTTACGAACGGGATGATTTCCTCCATGGTGACCAAATTTCATTTTATAGGTTGTACCTCCTAAAGCCTGGCCTAGCAATTGATGTCCCATGCAAATTCCAAAAACAGGCACCTTTCCGATAATATTCTTCACTGTTTCAACGGCATAAGGAACAGCGGATGGATCTCCAGGGCCATTGCTGAAAATCACGCCATCTGGATTTATCTTCAAAGTTTCAGATGCTGGCCATGTAGATGGCACAACAGTGATTTTACAGCCATAAGATGCTAGGCGCCTTAGTATATTATGCTTGATTCCAAAATCATAAGCAACTACCTAAAATTTCATTCATCAAAATGAATCATAATTTTAGATTATTTGTTACCCAAAAGTCCAACAAAGGGAATCAAGACCAACACTACTCTATAAACTTACATGGAAAGCATCACCGGACCTTTGACTAGAGCTAAACTCCCATTCTTCCTTTGTTCTATCAATCCATTCATAAGGAGACTTGCATGATACTCCACTTATTAGATCAATGCCTGCAAATAAGAAACATAAGCCATGTAATTTCACTTTTAAAATCATTTCAGTCATCTAATCCAATAGTCATATCCTTACCAACAATATCCCATGATTTAGACATATGAAGTAATTCCTCATCTGTTTTGGAATTGTCAGTGCTCAATACGCCAATAAGGCTACCATCTTCCCGCAATCTACGTGTGATTGCCCGTGTATCAACATCATCTGTTGCATCACAAAGTACCATCAAAGTCGAAAGAAAAAACCAGATTGCACACAGACAATATGTTCTTCTGATAACAACTCCTCACATAAATTACTTACAAATTCCCATGACATTCCTTTCTTCTAAGTAATCACCGAGGTCTTTCACGCATCTCCAGTTTGAGGTACTGAATAAATATCCATTCCAAAGAGACAGGAAAAGACACAGTAATTATTTACAGAAATAAAGCTTAATCTACGGAAAATATTTCTAAATCGTGAGAATAGAACCTGATACTCAAACTTCTAATTACTAGACCGGAAAGGAAGCACCGTGTTGATTCCTCATCATCTGACAGGCAATGAATCAAAAGTTTTTCTTAAAAATTGCCTCCAATTACAAGGATTCAAGTGAGAATTACAACACAAATAGATACAGACCAAAATTTATGCCAGTATTCCCAATATGCGGATTTGTCATCAGCACAAACTGTCCAGCATAACTAGGATCAGTTAAAATTTCTTGATACCTGAGGATAAGAAAGGAAACATAAACTCAATTTAGGTTGAAAACAAGTCATAAAACAAACAACAACAACAGAATATCCCAAGATTTATAATTTATCTCACCCAGTTAATGATGTATTGAAAACAACTTCACCAACTTGGGTTCCTGTAGCACCAAATGATTTAGCTTTCCAAATTGAACCATCTTCTAACACAAGTCTAGCATCTGAATTTTTCCACGGCCTTTCTCCATTACCTATGTTACAACCAACATGCATTGATTTGTTTGTTTAAGCTCTTTTTATATTAAATTAAAACCCAACACCAAAAAAAACAGATAAGCATGAAAGAGGCAAAACAATCACGACTTTTTACGCTTTTACTATCAAATGCACCAGAAAAGAGAAACAAAATAAAACATTTCATAGCAGCTACAAAAAAGAATGAATTAAAAACACACAAAAAAAAAAAAAGTTACCGGCGGAACATTTGACAGAGACAAATGAATGTTTTGCAGCGGTGTGTGGCAGCGACTTGGAACCGAAGAGGTCGTTCAGGGTTATTGTGAAGGCCAAAGCTTTCGTCGCCATTGTCGTTGTTGTGTATGAAGGTGAGAACAACGTTACAGAGATGTCTGTGAAAAAACCACAACACCAGTGTTAGCTTTTCCTTAACCTAGGTTTTTTTATTTTCAATTTCATCTTTTTTTTTTAAATTACTTTTTTTATTTATGAATTGGTCCCCATGCATATTGTGAGTGAGTGAGGTTGTTCTCCCGAAAAAGCAAATTCCCAATTAGTGGTGGATATTTTGTTTTGCCCAAAAAAGCCCAATAATGACCAAAGACAACAATTTAAAACTCCTTTTTATTTTTTATTTATATTTAATATCAAATGACATTTTTATTGTACAAGTTAGCTAAGTATTTATTAATGTATAAGTTTATTTTCACCGTTAAATTAATAATTCTTGTCATGATGTAACATATTATGCACATGATACAAAGTCTCAATATCTAAAAAAATTATAGCATATTTGTGCTAGCTACAAAAGAAAATAAGTGAACTCTGTTAAATCAACTTAAAAAGAAGTAAATCTATGTCAGGGACATACTAGAAACTTTGAACGATAAAAGCAGTATATATCTTTTTTTAATTATCGTCATATTTATATGACTAAAAAAAAAGTAAATTGTCAATTTTTTCTTTAATGTATAATATGTTGTTACCTATGTATTTAAATTTATTAAAATTATAAACACATTTTTAAATATATTTTTTATTAATAATTTTATAAACTAAATTAATTTGCAAAAAATATATTTAAATACTTACTTAATAAATTAAGGATATATTTAAATACTAAAATAATTAATAAAAGAGATATTTAACCTTATTTTTGTAATTTTAATATATTTAAATATCCAAATATTGTGAAGACATTATTTATAACACATATATGTCTTTATTCTTTCTCTTTATAAATTTATGATTAATTTGGATAAATTAAAAACTACATATAAAAGTTGAAAAAAAATATCTCTATTATAATGTAGAATCTCAATCTAACGGTGACTATTGATTTGCTTATCTTCTACCATGTCTCCTACAATCACAATAAAAACAAGATTCGATATCTATATCAAATAAAAATCAATCCAACACAAAGTTAGGTGCAATACAATCACAATATACATGAAATGGTCAAAATATTTTAATTTGGTGTCATTCTATTTCACGGTTGTGAATTACAAACTTATTTATTTGGTGCTTTTCAGGGTTTTTTAGTCTTTCACCTTATGAGAGCTTACGGCTACCCACGTTCCATTCGGTCTTTAGTCCGAATTAAAAGCAGACTTTATCCAAAGGGGCTAGAAAAGTTCAATTGATTTTAACTCATATTTCAAAGCTCAGCACTATATTTTATCAGGGTTTTTAGGTCAATTCAATCCAACTAATCCATTTTAGCGGCTATATATTTGGCTTGGTTTTGCAGTAAAAAATTATTTTTTAATAAATTAATTAACAAAATCGATTTTAATTGAAAATAAATTAGTTTATGTTTAGATACATTCATGTAAAAGTGTTTAAATAATAAATTTTAAGATAAAAATCAATTCAATAAACAAAAGTTACAAATAATTTCAAGCAATGTCTACATTAATTCTATACATTTAGGGTTCGTTTGATAGACATATAAGAGACATAATAAGAATAAATTATCATATTATATTTGAATCTAATGTTTGATAAACCAATGTATGATAAGTTAATCTATAACTCTATCATATCATGTCTCTTTAGTTGAAATTTATATCACGAATATGAGCTGGTTAGAAACCAGCCGCATATGATAATAATAGTAATTTACTCAATTATCTTTATAAAATATAATAAAATATAAATATAAAATAATTTATAAAATATAACAATTGTAAATCTAATCAAATATAAATATAAAAACAATTAATAGAATTTGGTCTTAAACTTAAAAATGAAACATTAATAATTAATTTAAAAATGTTTATAATTTTATCACAAGGATAGTTTTGTCTTTATATAATTTAATAAATTAGTATTCAAAACTATAAAAATATGAAAATTAAATGAAATTTTAAAATAAATATAATTTATTTACAATGGTATTTCTGCCATTTACATATAATATATACCATATCTTTATTTATATTCTAACAAATAAAATAAAATTATTTAGTTACTCGTGATTTTTTTAAAATTTAAATTATTTATTTAGTAATGTCAATGGGTAGTTTTAAATATAATATCATTTAATTACTTCTTTAATTTTTTAGTATTTTTTTGTTAATTTACAATATTTAAAATATAATAAGTTAATTTAAAAAAAAACTAATATGTAATTATTCACGATTGTAATTTTGTTATAATATATATTATATTGATGAAATATGTATCAAATACATGACAAAATAAAATATTATTTTGTTGATTATCGTGTGTATCAAATCTTTGATATGATAATGTTTATTTTGTTACTATCTTATCATATCATTATCCAGTTTTATATCATAGTTGTCGCTATATAACTGCATATCAAATGAACCCTTATATTTATAACTTGGTGCCACATGCATTAACTTGTCCATGCCTATTCAAAATGTTAGAAATTTTAAAAGGATTTCATATTTATGAAATGTATCCAATTAAAAGTGTGTGCAATCTCGTAACTACACTTCAGTTTGTAGCTAGCTGCAAAATGATGTTGATATGTATAGGCATGAGTTTGAATTAGGAATTCATCATTTCTCTATACTTAAGGTGTGTGAATTTAGTCATTATAGTACTTGATAAAAAACTACATGCAATCTTACGTTGAAGTAAAAACCTTTTTGATATGTGTTTTAATGACAACAAATCTTATGAAATAAATGTTAAATGTTCTAAATGGTGATCTACTGATGTTTGCATTTGAGTGTTTGTTGAAAAACATAAGTGGTCAAGCTTGAAGCCACTCAGATAAACAAGTGCATTGTACCAACTCAAAAGTGAAACAATTGAGGAGCCTGATTCATAAATATAAATATGAATATCCTCAAGCCGAGGATGATCATCACAATATGTTGCATCTCAATCACACATAAAATCTCTTGGAATAAGTCAAGAAAAACTATAGGTCACGATGTGTCTATATGAAAATTAGAGGACGAAGAATCCACATCCAAGGTTGAAGAATCCAGATTCGAAGGTGAATATTTTCACAATCTTATATTTGAGGATAAACCTGAGGATGAATATTCATCACAATATCAGATCCGAGGATAAATATTTATCAAAATTTTCATCTCACAGTTATTGAAAAAGTATTTTTCATAAAAGTACAAAAGGACAAAAGTTGACAAGTTGTTATCATTATTCAAGGTTTACCAAAAGTAAACATAGAAGTGACATCACATCAATCAAGTACTCTTATGTGAAAGATAAGAACTTTCATCCTCGCACCCAATGATGGGCTCTAGAAAAAATCATCCTCTCGTATATGAAAATGAGGTTTTATGTGAACAGTGCAAAAACACTAGGTTAACATTGTTCAAATTTATACAAAAGTCTTTGAAGTAAGACAAACACATCGATTGTGATTTTCAAAGGTATTAGAAACAAGAAGGAATCTTCTCATCCATAATAGATCAAGAGGTTAATAAGAATGTCTTTTACAAATCATATTCTATAAGGTTACTTAACAAGTAAAAAATGTGTCAACATGTTTACACCAAATTCCAACGGTCAGATATTGGAAATAAAGACATACACTCATCTCTCAAAGACTTATGATCATCCATGAACATCCTTAGAATTAGTTACATCAGAGGATAAATACAATCTCAAGATGAGGATATATGTAGAGGATATCCTCATAACAAATTTGACACATAAAGAAAAGTAAAAAGATACAAAAAGGTGAAGTACTTGACATGAATGACTCATTGGTCAAATTGGTTGGAAAAAGGAAAGAAAAAAAAAAGCAAGAATCACATAAAGACTCAATAAAATAGAAACTTCATCATTGTACTTAAATCAGATGTTAGGACAAACGCAGAGGATAAACAACACTTCTGAGAGGATGAAATTATAACATCTATGTTAGAGGATAAACAATAATGAAAAAGAAGATGAATCTATGTCAGAGAATAAAACAACAATGAAAGAGATAATGAATCTATGACAGAGGATAAACAATCATAAAGAGGATGAATCCCTGTTAGAGGATAAGCAATGCATAAGAGAGGATGAACTTCTGTTATCTATTCATCCTCACACATGAGAAAATGAGTAAAAATACCAAAGTACAAAAAGTGTTGTCCTTGACTTATGAGACACTATAGGTGTTGGGAAAAGAAAAAGCCAAAAAAGACAAGTCACATCAGAATTAATGAAAGCATCATCCTCCTTCAAACTGGATCCGAGGATAGACCGCAATACTCATCCTCTCAGAATACTTAACAGTGGGATAAAGGCTAAATGATAGTTTTACAAATAAAGACAAGTTTCAGAAAACCTAGTAAAGTTTCCAATAGCTATATTTTGCTAACCCATATGTTTGAAGTTCTAAAGGCAATTATAAATAGATAAGTATTATTGATCTTCAAACATCAAGAGAATCATCTACAAGAAAACATCTAAGTTTTTGAAGCTTATTATCATTCTCTTCATTCTACATACTCTTTCAAACTTAAACATATGAAAGAGGAGAAATATTTTCATCTAACCATTCTCACTCCAATGACAACTTAAGAGAATAATATTAGTGCAGAAACTAAATTTTAAAAAGGGTCACAATTCAACTCATTTCTCGTGACATTCACTTTTACTTCATCTTAGGATAAAATAGATTCGTGACTATTCGATTAAAATAGAACCATCAATAATTTAAGTTTATATTTTTAAATTTAATAATAAAAATAAAAAATTGCTAAGAATACAAATGGTCCGATCATAATTAAACTTTTATTTTCTCCCAGTAATATTATTATTATTTTTTGTGAAATAATATAGTAACTAGACTCTATGTCTGATATTTAAACTATTGTATATCGATGATTACTAATTAAAATTTAAAATATATTTATGGGACATCCGCATTTAATCATTGGAATTAAAAATGTATCGAGATCGCCACCATTTCGTTTTTTACGGAGGATTAAAGATTCTTTGACTCATACCGATCAAAACTACCCCCAAATTATTTGAATATCTAATGATGAATGTTTTAACTCATCTTACGATGGAAATAAATTAGGGTATTAACTATTCCTTTCGGTCATCATCATCGTAAGAGAAAAAATTACTCCCACAAATATAAGAAGTCCTATAAACTCTAATTAATTTTTTAGATTTTACTTCAAATATAAATTAAATATCTTTTTATATCAAGTTATTTTCACATAAATATATCAAAATATAAATTATTTTATCTTCAATTAATTTTTAATCAAAATAAATTTTTGTTGTCGGATAACTAAATACATTAAATTTGATTATTTTTTTTACCTTATTATAAATAAATACTATCAATCTCTCTAATTATAAACACCATTTGAATAAAAAAAAATTGTTTTTAAATATAAGCACTTTTTCAATTTATTAGATGCATTTATTATATATTTTCTGAACATATCATTTATTTAATACTATTAATTTATCTTGAAATATAAAAAATTAAGTTTAATATATTTAAATAAAAAAAATTATCTAAAAACATCGGCACACATAAAATGAACACATTTACTACCTTAATCATTTTTTGAGAAAATTGCATTGAGCTCTCTTAAATTATCTTTAAATGACACTTACATTTCTCTAAATCTGAAAAAACACTCACATTTATTATATTTACTAACAAAAACTGTATCAAACATTTTTTTTTTCACCTATGTTTATTTGTGTCATTTACTATATGACGGTTAAAATTTCCACTTTAATTTATAGAGGTACAACCATACATCTATTATTTTCAATTTAAAAATACATGATTATAGTTTTAGTGGCACAATAAAAATGTATATTATAGTGTCTTTATGATAAATGACAGATAAAATTATCAGTGTAACGATAAAAATATTATGCATAATTTTTTTAATAAATATAAGAGAGGTAAGTATATTTTAAAAATTAAAAAAATATAAAAATGTCATTTAAAAAGACTTAGGAGAGATAAATGCAATATCATTTAGTTTTTTTAATAAAAGTGAAAAATAATAGATTGATATAATAAGTGATGGAGGCAGTAGTAAAGTGACATAGACTAGTATTACTGTCTGTGACAACACACAACACCAACACCAGCTTTTGAGTGTACTATTAATTTCACCTTTGAAATTTGATAGCAATAAACTTATTATTTCAACAAACTCCAAACGTTGTTGTCGGGACGAGACAACATAGACAGACACAAAAGAGCACACCTACCATCACCTCTCTCTCTCTCTCTGCATTGTTACCGTTATCAATGGCAGACTACGAAAACCACCACCACCATCAACAACAACAAGTTGTCTCAAGAGACACAGCTTTCCAAGCATTGAACACCATCATCCAGCTCCATTTTGAGAAGACCCTCGAGAAGAAACGCGCCATAGACCTCCAAAAAAAAGAGCTTCACAAACTGTTCCAGTTGTTCTTCATCTTCCTCAGTTTGGTTTTCATGGCACAATCACAGTCACCTCGTCTTCAATGTCGACATTGTTGGATCCCCATAACTCTTCTTTCAATGGCACATCTCATCTTCTATGTTTCCGTAGCACAGACACTTAGATGCATCAATGGCTTCAAGTATCAAAGAAGGTGTCATAAGCTTACACTTGGTTTGGCAACTGAGAAGCTTAGGGATATGAAGATGAGGTTGAGTAGTGGTGGTGATTTTGATGCTATTGGTGATGAGGAGTTTGAGATTCATTATCAGGAACCTCCTGAGAGTTATTTTGGTAAGTTTAAGAGGAATTGGGCTCTTCATTTTGGGTTCTTGATCCTGATCTATGGTTTCATGATATCTTCCTCTGTTGTTCTTCTCTGTTTTTAGTAAGGTTACTGATTTAGGGTTGTTTAGTTTTAAATTAAATGATTTGTAATGTTATCTCAGATTTTAATGATAGAGAAAACAGGTCTAATAGTAGTAGAATTAGTTTGTTTTGATTTAATTTAATTCATTTCCACTTATTCAATCAAGTGTCCATTCTGAAATGATTATCTATCTCTCTTGTACAATCTTTTTAAAGCCATATTCCAACAAAGGTGAAGCAAACTATCACATCACTTCACCTTTCAGTGACATGGTTAATTTGGCTTGGCATGTTTATGCTAAAAATAATCTCAATGTGCAGATTACAGTATAATGATATAATAATCCCAACCAGTGGGAGCAGATAATTAAAAATTGCATTTAAAAAAATGAATTTTTCTGACTGAACACCCTTCACTACGTTTCTAGTTAGAGTAAGCACTTTGAGTAACATAAATAGAGGGAAAAAAAATCAGGACTTTATTGTTAATAAAATACAAACAATTATTGTACCCAAAAAAATTATAGTACAACCAATTAATTTGATCCTACACAACTACACCAGTGACCAGCTCTGTCGGAGATAATAACGACTATGAAACTTTGATAAGTCATATTGCCTCCTATGCTGGGGAGAGAGCACTGCATAATGTCTTGTATGCATTTAAACATAGTTTAAATTTTTCTTCGGCTATTGCCTGTTATCACGGAAAGGTAAATGCAGACATAAGATCAGATAGCCATTAGCATATAGACATAAGATCAGATAGCCTTTTATGGTGCACCAAGTTTTTATAACATGGAATCTAATCTTCATTTTAATTTTTATCTGCCACACTCCCATTTTGTTTTAATGTCTTTGTAAATATCGAGAATACCATCATGGCCACCACAAATTGATGGAAAACCAGTAAAAATGAACTACTCAGTTATAATGTCTTAACAAATAACCCACGTTTAACAAATTAAAGGTGGTGAAAATTAACCATTGATGTTAGAACTTAGAAGTCATTTGAATCAACAACGGATAATAGAACCATAAAAGCCATCGCAGAGAAATGTATTGGTTGTTTATTCGTTGTTCATAAATTCAGTTCATGGTTATATATGCCAGTTTCGCAGTAATTGGCAACTGCTTTTGTGCTAAAAAATATATTCATCAGAAGGGTCTATCTATATAAATGGTAGTTCAGGATTGTAAAAAGTGATTATACATAACAACCTTTCAATTATATTTATGTTTCTTAGCATTCATCTACGCGACAGATAGGCCTAACAAATATTTCAAAATTCAAACTAACCTGCGAAGGGCCTTGATGCTTATCAGGATGCCATTTTAAAGCCGATAACCGGAAACTGCAATGACAATAAAGAGATATCAGCCGTTTGTAATATGTGAATGATATGTATGGTACAAGAAACCTAAAGCACTTACGCATTTTTAACATCTTCTATCTTTAATGGACCTGTCGGAGGCAAACCAAGAATAGTTCTATCAGAACTTGATCCTACACAGCACGAATTGTCATCTTTATCATTATCATCACTCTCATTATCGCTTGCAGTTTTCCACTTGTTTGTCCTACTTGCATTTTCTCGCCATTCAAACCCGTATGTGGATTGTTCAGAAGAAGATCCCCGCATATTGCTGAAGGACCAGGTATACCATTTGTTACCAAATGTTGCCTGAAATATTTGTTCAGGATGGCCATCATCGTCCTCACAGAAACTTTCTCTTCTGATTTTTCCTGAACATAGATTGGAGATCAATAGTTAGGGAAGTGAACAAAATTTAAGAAACATTCAGAGGAACAAGTGGCATAACAAAACTTCTTTAATCCATGTTCAGATTATTTACTGGTCTAGAATATACAGATAATAAATTGAGTGACGACTAAAATGTGTGCCAAATCGTAATTAATTTTTAACTATAATGATTTCACTCTAAAGCTATATATTTCGCTGGAAGTGTGTACTTTCCTAACTTCGAGATCATGAAATAAAAATTGAGTGAATTTGTCATAGTTTCAGCGATTCGAAATGTTATCAATATTGCTCAAAATGGAGAAACTTACTAACACAATCTTTGACTGAGAAAGTAAAGGTAGCCTTTTCATATTAAACTTCATAGCAAGAGAATTCTAGTAATTTGTCTCAATGACAAGAGTTTTATGCATTTTTATCAAAATAATTTAAACAAGATCCTCAACTTATAACCAGAAATAGAAAATGTAAACCGAAAGGAACTCACTTTTAGTTTTCTTTTGTGGTTTTCCACCAAACCGTTGGCCAGATTTTGGTTGACCATTATTAGAATAGCTATTTGAACGATCCCCAGAGTTTCCATCAAGTTTCCATTTTGTTTCTTTGTCCTAGGAGAATGTACACCATTAAAACACTGCCATTGCAGTTTTTTTACAGTAATTCTAATATATAAAATATTAGAACAGAACACAGTATGAGGTGTTAAGGTGCAAGTAAGAACATTATCCATATGTTTGAAAAAGGACAGGCTGCACTTTATTCAGATAAAAATTAGTTCATAAGCATCTCTATGATTGTTAGTGGGAGCCGGGAGAGCATGAATATGCAGCCACTGCTTGTCAAATCAGGGAAATAAGCCTTTACTTTTCCAATTAATATCCAAATTGATTGACAGGCTATACTCAGCATATATATTTTTAGCTTTAAACTGCAATTATCGGTTAAACATTCTAGCATTATTTGATGCTTGTATCATGCACGCGTGCATATACACGCAGACACGCAGAGAGAATGCATATTTGTTCTTGATTCTGTTCATAATTTCCCGTCCTACATTTCTTATCTATGACTATGGGCAATGCTGACAAACTCATGATGAAAATCCCATCTAAACAGTACAAAAATATTATTTGAAAAGGGATAAGTTCTTGCATCTGCAGTCCATCTTACTTTAATCCACAAACTATGCCCACATCATGCACAAACAATTAAGCAATCATTGCAACAGAAAATAAAATAAAAGATAATAAAAATAGTAACATAAAATGACAAAGTTGCTTTGTAGAGAGCATACCTCAAATGAAAATTTAGAGGATCCACCATTGTAAAGGAGATGTTTTAGAGCTTTCTTTGCATCAGCACGCTTTTGACGGGTAACGAATTTGATTTGATTCTGAAATTGACATTTCCAGAATTGGTGAGAACTATATCAATAATTACAAGGATGTCAAATAAGCAAGGTTTTCCGACAAGAGTTGCATGAAGAGCAATAAAGAATCAACTATATATCAGTCCCAAGCTACATGCAAAACAAATTCCTTCCCAAACTCCTCACGAGTTCCAACGGAGATTACAGAATACAGATCATAGCTCAAAATTGCTTGAGCTTGAGAAATGAGAAATCTATAAAACTGAACCACTGATTCGCATAGAATAAAATTTCTTGGAAATGAATTGTACAAAGAAATATTTGTTCAAAGCTTATGCGAAGCATGGGAATGTTGTATTCACAACTTCACTTCCCAAGGAACAAACACACTACAGATTTTTGTAGTGCTTTGAGTAATCAGCCATTGCTTAATTATGATTTACTATATCAGAAAAATATCAACCAGAACACTCGAGCTATTGAAAATCCAAGGATTCGTAAAAAAAGTAAGTACGCCAAAGACATCATACATTGAATAAGCAGTCCACACTCTATATAGTGAATAAAACAGGAAATGATGAAGAAAAAAAATATAGTACAACATGTGCGTGTTCTTCCACAGTTCCACCACTGTACCCCTCCCCCCATTTTCTTTTATTTTAATTAGAGCTTGAACCCATCATCTATAAAGGGAAATTGCATTTTCAATGCATGCCTAGTGTAAGGGGCAGAAAATATTAAATTTACAGAAATAGTTTAATAAGTTCTGCAAAACTCAGGTGGCATCGTGTGTTAATGTGTATGACAGTATAGAGGCACACAACTGGAAGTGCCCAAATTGCTCTATCCAATTACAGATTGATGCAATTCATTCACTTGTTTTGTTCTGATTTCAGATAAGTTCTTATTAGGAAATTTAGTAAGACCCAGATTCAGACCATTCGCACATGGCACCTGTCATGGTATTAAATAATGACCTTTAAAAAATATGTTGCATATTGTTCATAAGTAGATATAAAAAATAAGGGAAATGCTAACAAGTGCCCAAAGGATACTTGTTAAGAGTTTAAATGTAGAAAAAATATGTATTGGAATTTGTGTAATTCATATTTTGAATTTGTAAAAAGTGTGATTTTTTACTCAAAAGTTATTTTTTATTTCCTTTTTGGTTTCCTCAACAAGTGCAGTATCACTTGGGCACTTGTTAGCACGACCCAAAAAATAATTAACCATATGCGACTGGAAGCCTAGAATAATTGAATCTATGCATAGCCACAGAAACTTCTTCAATTCAAATTGCACTGAGGCTTCAAGATCTCATTCAAAGTTGAGGTGATATGCAAACATGACAACCAATATACTAATGGAGAAAAATAAAAAATAACAATAGACTGCCTTGCATAATTTACTCTAGCTGACTGCTTGATAACCTATAAAATGCTTCCTTTTTTTTGTTTTCATAAATTGCTTGTACTTAACAACACAAAAACAAATCATAAATATGCACCATATCACCTACAGAAAATGAAGCTAAGTAGTCGTGATTTTTCTTCTAAAATTAAATGCTGCAAGGCATACCTTAGATGGTTTCTGTCCTCCTATATCCTGCAAGGATCCCAAAAACAAAACATTGCATTAGTTTCCAACCTTTTCAGCCAAAGTTGCAGATAATCATAACAAATTCACAACAAAAAAAAGTTCCAAATTTGCAATGCAGTCCACTAAAATAAAATAGAATTATGCCAGCAGAGTTTGTAACTGTAAGTATGTATGTAAAACTTCTCCTATTTTGTAACTGTTTCTAACTAATCAATATACTATTACAGAATTAAATTATACCCTATTTTCCTCATTACACAAGAAACAATGCGAAATGCGAAAATTGAAAACTCACGGGGTTACTCTTCCATTTATGACAGGAACAAGGAGTGGAATGAAAAGCAGAGAAATGCGAAACGGAGGGAATAATGTGATTCTTCATGGACAAAAAGTTTCGCCATCGCGTTATTTGCATATTGACGGATATCAAACAAAAGCGCTTTGCTATTTTCTATGGTTTAGTTGAAGGAATCTGAAGTCTAGTGCTGTGGCTACCTTATACAACGATGTCGTTTAAAAGGAATAAGGTGTTTGAGGGAAGATCATAACCACGCCGTGGTTGTCTCCGTGACATCTCTCCTTCTGGTTCTCCTCGATCATAGGGAATGTGCAGGCCTCATGTCCATCAACGAAAAACACTGGGCCTTTTAATGTTGTTTATAAGTTTAAGTGCTGCCTACACCACCGTTTTTACTACTACCTACATTCACCCCTTTACTATAATTTAGTACCCCTCCACCCACACCCCTCGACCCTCCTTATAAAATGAAATTTCAATTCAAATTCAAATATTAGTTTCGCAAAATATTTTCTTGTAAAATTTTATTGACCGGTGT
The DNA here is from genome assembly GCA_037974735.1 of Cicer chorassanicum. Classification (NCBI taxonomy): domain Eukaryota; kingdom Viridiplantae; phylum Streptophyta; class Magnoliopsida; order Fabales; family Fabaceae; genus Cicer; species Cicer chorassanicum. The sequence goes on along the minus strand of JBBPBP010009777.1, from coordinate 61,062,012 downwards.
ACCACTACCCAGCTGTTATTTTTTTTTCACGTCAGAATAGTCCATATCTAATATACGATTAATTTTTTAAATTTGAATTTGGTCTACGTCATATCAGAAACAATCTTTTGGTTCGACTTCTTTAAAAGTTTGACATATCTTAAAATCTATTTCACATTAAAGTATTTAAATAGTATATTTTACATTTTTTTAAAGTAAGCTAAACTAGGCATTTATATACAACTAAAGTTAATAAAATAATAAATATAAAAACAACTAATAAAATTTACTTAATAATAAATATAAAATAATAAATATAAAAACAACTAATGTCAAACAATTTTATAAAATAGATTAAGTCAAACTAAATTTTAAGTAGGTCAAACTACAAATCCATAACGAACGACCTAGCATCAAATTAAAAAGTTGTTAAAAAGGTTTAATAAAGTTTTAATCCATCGAAAGCATCAAATTTGAACTTTAACTAAAATAATTTTTGATTAACCTATATTTACAATTTAGCTGGATTTCAAAACTACAATACAAACTTAGAAACTAAAATCCTTTTTTTTTTTAAAATCAAAAGATTAAAATAATATATAAATATAGAATTATGTCAATCTACGCACAAATAAAAAGTTATTCTACAAAAGTGAATCTAAAGTCGAATGTGTAAAAGATATGTATTTGAAATTTTTTAAATAAATAGAGAATAATGACCAACGAATATAGATTGTTTACATTCTTTTTTTACTATTATTACAAATAATATTAATAATCTAGTAAAAACTCCACGAATAATATCATAACCCAATATTTTACTCTATTTTCTTTTAAAAGAAAAAGAACAATGTTTATATTTCGAGGACTTTTGTAATAAATAATAGTACTCTTTTAATATGTCTCCTTAGATTCTACAAGGCTAAAAGTATTTTTAAACCCAAAAATTGTACATCTCCACAGGCTTAACGTAAGCATGCACCATGAGTCCGATTGTAAGCAAAATTTTGGCAATATTGCTAACTAGTACTATATCATACTTATTTTGTGACAATTTAGCTTACACTGTATTAAAAAACACACATGTAGCATACGAATCAACCCACAATTGATAATAAGGTGTAATTGGTAGCTCGTTCCATTCTAACCCGATGCCCGTTGTTCCAAATCTAGCGGAGTTTTTTGTGTTTGCTCTTTGTTCTTTCCCCACAGCACGCTGTATAGTCCTACAACTAACATGAATCCACCTAATACACTGAACATCAAAATCACCCAATAATCGAGTTAGTTAATTAATTGTTAATTTTAAAAAAGGACACTACCATAATACTATTCATATGTTATTTTAATTAGTTCTTGCACACGATGAATTGAATTATTTAGTGTTGAAAATAAATAAATTTCAATTTTTGAATTAATAACCACAAAAATTAGTTGTGGAGTTACCTTCCCAAATGTATTATATCGCCGAAGAAAATTATAGAGGAGAAGACTGTAATAACCAGAGAAAGTGGTGTTGACATAGCAAGAAACACAGGTCCTTTCTTTTCAACTACCCATGTCTGTAAGTAATATGTCAACCCTGTGACAACAATTCCCTACCAAAACAAATTCATTATTGTCAGTCATTACTATAATTAAGATTAGTAATTAATCTCTTGGAATGTATATAAATGTAATGTTATATATTAACCAAAATAATAGTGAAATTAAGAGGATTACACAGTATAGTACAGCGAGGAGATCAACATTCCAACCCAACTTCCACTGCTCAATGTCCCTTTCTATGACCAATGCAATCAATAAAGATTGAATTGAGCTTAAGAAACACTGAAGTGTTGTAAACATCAGCTTTGACGGGTAGTTTTTTATTACAAAAGCCTAATTAGTCAAAACGAAAAAATTAATTATATGGCTTAAGTAATAAATTCATAGTATATATTTAAGTAATTAAAGATATATTCATCTTTTTTTAAAGATTATTTACACAAAATAAAAATAAAAAGCTAATAAACTTTGATGATATTATTTACTATTATTTTCTTTTAAAATAATATACTTTAATTATTTATTATCTAATTTCACAATAAATAATTAGAGATAATTTTAACAAAATAATAATTAACACTATTTTGAATTTTGAAACAACAATATGAAAAGTGACAATTTTTTTCTTCTAAAAAGCGACACATAAAAAAGAATGGTGAGGGTATTAATTTACGTCATTATGGCTTAATTAATTATAAGTTGATCAGGGGAAGAGTTGATGTTAATTACCTGTAGCACCAACCATAGACCCCAAAACACGTTGGAGAGAAGCACGAGGAAGCAACCTTTTACCCATGTACCAGATGGAACATGATTTTGATCATGTTGTTGGGTTTTATGGTATCTTAGAAGGTGATGATGGCTTAAAAGTTTCCAATGAGGACCTTTATAAAAGGCAAGGGTCGCTGCACCACCCATACATGCTACAATGCCTACCAACTTAGCAATCCCAGCTCCTGTCTTTATTTTCAAACTTTCAACCCTGAAATTAAATACGATATTCTCACATGGATTAATAGTGCAATAATTAATTTAGATGGTCACAATGTGATTTGTTTTGCTGGAGTTGACGCCAAAACAGCACTGTGACATCATTTTTGTACCGAAAATTTATCTGATCACATGATCGATTATGTCTTTGTTTTATATTTATTTTTGACGAAACACCATCGATCGATTGTAACATTAGCGACATTTTGTTTCTAATTCTTAGAATTGAATTGCAAAATCTCTCTTATCAAGCATAGCCATCGTTAAGATTAATTTCAAGTGAGCACCTCCCTAATCTTCAAAGTTATTCTTAAATTTTTGAGATTGTTACATTGTGTATAAAGTTAGCAGCGACGAACCTTTTTTGGGGTCAACAACGTACTTATACTATGTGTACGTTTTCATGAGTAGAGCTAGAATAGAGAAAAATTAACCTATACCTCTACCCCTTATTTCTATCCCACATATTCATATAAACCCGATTTTTGTCCTAACAATTTATAAAAAAATCAAGATTTTATTTTAAATTCCGGCTAATTTTCTCACCACCGCAAAACTTCCAATATCATAAATAATTTTTGAAATATAAAATACGTACCGAAAAATTAAGAATGGAAATTTCCGATTTTTGACTTTCCAATAAACATTTACATACTCAACATTTCAAATTTCCAAAATTCCGGTACACTTGCATACAATTTCATAAAAATTACGGTACTTAGCTTATAAAAATTTCAGGTAGACTTCATGACCTCATAAACTCGTGTTCTGAAAATTTATCATATACAAAATTCACGGCCTCCTATATTGTGTTCTTGAAATTTCAATTTTGAAAATTTTGGATTTCCAGAAATACAATTTTCTATTTCTGAAATGTGTTTACGAAATATTTGTAAAAATGGTTATTTAATATTTTTTTGTTAATTTATTACTATGATTATGATTAAAGATAAATTAAATTAGTAGTTTGGACTCAATGTGGTTAAGAAGTATATAGTGAGATATAGCATTGAGGTGTTAAATGTGTAAATTTGGTCATCTAAACTAACTCAATATTTATTTTGACTTAACTTCTTTAAGTTTTAGTATAATCTAAACCATTCTATTTAAATTTAACGATGTTTGGTTCGTGTAGCGAATTTCACATTTTGAATTCATTGACATGATATATATATATATTCTATTTTCAGTGTATAGTTATAATTTAGTTATTGAATTTTATTTGAAAATTTATTGTTAATTTAAGTGTTTTGTTGTGTTTATAGATGCATTCTAAATATTGAAAGATATATTGTGATAATTTTTTTTTAGCTTTTTTATGTGAAGTATTTAAATTTAATTGTACTTTTTTATAATAATGTTTTTTTCTTAATAACCGACGAACTCAACTCAACTCAATCTTCTCTTATTCGGGTTAGGTCGGTTTGGATTTGAAGAAAAAACACACGGGTAGAGAACTCAATCCAAATAAAATTGATCGGTTCGAAAATCAAATTTGGTTAAAATCGACTCAATCAAACATGTGAACAGTCCGAGATATATGGGGTTAATTTTCTAGAATATAAAAATGCGTTGGGCCAGCTCAAGCCCATTATAACACCTTTGCGCAGAATCAGGTCAGAATCACTAGAAAATTAACTTTGCTTAAAAAAGTAACTGGAAAACTTTACAAGAGCTGCTGGAAATATATGAATGGAATCTTAATCTGATATGTCTACTTTTAATATTTAAGTGTCTTATCTTTATCTTTTTCTTGTTTTAGTGTTACTAATCAAGGTACCTTCATATTATATTTATAGTATATACCTGTCGTTCTTTTGTCTGAAAAAAGTTACATATGTGATCTATATATACTAGTAATAACTACATAAAATTCATGCCTTTTCTAGTTGCTTCCAAAAAAGGAAGGGTAGTGCGCTCCGAATCTTATTCATAGAAAATCAGAAATTAATTTAAAATGTGCAACTGGAATAATAATGTCCTGAAAAAATCAGTTAAAGTTAGTTTTGACAAGGAATAGGGATAGACAATATATACCAATTACCAAGGTTTCCTTTTTTTGCGTAAGCGTTTTTAATAATTAATTAAGCCATAATAATTGAATAAATTAATGGAAAGCTATAGTGTGTAAGCTTAACACTCTGTTCTCTACCTGAGTAGGAGTGCTAAGAAGAAGGTGATACTTGGAAGACAGTTTGTGGTAGCAGCAGCCAAAGTTGGTGAAGTGTAAATGAGACCAACACCATTTATATCCAAGCTCAAAGTAATCCTGAAATTTTAGGATTGAAGACACGATATTTTAATCAATGAAGTTGGAAAAACAGTTTTTATATCCTCTATAATTATTGTATAGTGCATTGAGCTTACTAAATACTAGATTTAGTTAGACATACAACATTTTTTCGTTAAATATAGTAGTTCTGCTGACTGTTGCACTATATAAAAGATGTAGAGAATTTATCTGTGAGAAAAAAACATATAGCACCCTTATTTAAATCACATAAATAATAGGATACGTAAAACATGTAAAGTATAAACATTTCAACCTATTTCAATATATAGTGTATGGTTTATACACGTTGCATGTCACTTTAATAATGAGAAGCATCTTGTTTATTCGATCCAAATCAGATCGAACAAATTTTAAGACAAATTTTAATTTTTTTAACAAAAATTTCGATCTTAAAATTTGATCTGTTTATCATGATCAGACAACCAAAATAGAGTGACTACATGAATGTGATAGCACACGACCCAGATCCATTAAATGGACGTACCCACATAAAGAAAGGAAGAAAATTTTGCAGAAGGTCTTGAAAGACAAAGGAGGTGAACTTTTCCTGAAAAAAAAAATGAAAATATATCATATATTCATATGAACTTATCAAGCAAAGAAATTAGTTTAGTACTACATAATTAGACATGCATTTCCACACACACCATTCGAAAAAGAAAGCAAAAGGGATGAGGAAAAGGGTTGCTACTGCTTGTCTATAGAAGACAAAGATGAAATTGTTCAAGCCATTATCAAATGCAGCTTTTGAGAGTATAAACATAGCTGCGTATATAATTTGTATGACAACCACAACCACATATGGTTTTTTTCCTTTCATTACGTTTTCCTTGGCTTTGTGTTTGACAGTTGATACAAATATACTATGATGATATAAGTAAACACGTTCTGCTTATGTCTATTAAGGCAATGAAAACAACCATTAAGTCGTTGAGTGAATGAAAAGAACACTGAATGAATCTTCTCTATCTATATATATATGGACGATCAAGGACGGTTGTGCGGATCTCAAGATGATCATATATATATATATAAAAGCTGCTTTATATGTTTGGGGACCACAAACTTGTAAGGAGTTTTTAAAACTAGTAAATAACCACATCGTATCTAATCTATGTTATTCAAATATTTCTTAGTTTAGTTTGTTAAATTAATTAATTGCATAATTTACTTAATTGTTTATCTAATTGACAGTATAGATTTATGTAATTTTTTTGATGTAAATAACATTTTTTTCAATTATTAATATCATTCAATAATTTGAATCAAAAATTATAATGTAATATATATATAGATACAAAACTAATCTATCTAATATATATCTAAGAAAGGAAGATACCAATTAAAATATACTACTAACCTTTTCTATAAATAATTGATGCGTAATTAAAAGTATAGACAACTTTGTTATTTCAAGAACTTTTTTTTTTCAATACTCTCTTTTTTAAAATAAATTATCAAAATATTTTATTTTCAAAATTATATACTAAAATATCTCATTTTTATACTCACTTACAAGTCATTTTTACAAATGACGACTTCCTTAAGAAAGCGCGCGTTTGCAGATGCGACTTTCTTAAGGAATTTTTATAATAAAAAAAATTCAATCTTTTTTCAAATTAACAAAAAAAAAGTATATATATATATATATATATATATATATATATATATATATATATATAATTAAATAATTCATAAAAAGGCACACACAAATTTAAATTACATAGATTGACAAGAGATCTCTATAACATTTGGACAATGTTTTCGAGTATAACCGGTTAACCGACATAGTCCGTATTTTCTAGATACTTTTTCTCTAACGTCCGTTTCAGTTCTAATATGAGTGCTATTTGGACGAAAATGCGGACTATATCGGTTAATTGATCATACTTGATTTTTTTATCTATTTTTCTGAATTTTTATTACATTAAATAATTTTTTTAAAATATAGATTCAATGTTAGACATTTGTTTATAATATTTATATTTAATTTTAAAATTAAATATTAATTATATTTTTAAAAACATAAATACCTTTAAAAAATGGGTAAAATCTAATACACAATATATATATATATATATATATATATATATATATATATATATATATATATATGAGAGAGAAGATACCCATGAAAATATACTCTTGACCTTCTATAAACATTTTAGTCAAAAAAAACCTTCTATAAATATTATTTGACTCATAACCAGAAATGAAGACAACTTTGCCTTTTCAAAAACTGCTTCCACTACTTCTTTTTTATTCTCTCTCATGTCACTATTTCTTCTTCTAAAAGATGTCCACTCGCAATAGTTTGTAGTGAGTGAGAGAAAGTGTAGTCTCCAACTCATCTAATTTTTATGTTGTTTGTTGCGTTGTGATCTACAGATCTTTGTGCTTGATTTTTCTATACATTTGTCTAAATTTTTATTGCATTAAAATATACTACTAATTTTTTTAATAAATATTTGACACCTAACCAAAAATGAGTCACTCTAAACAAAACTACTGTAACACGTTAAATTCATATTTCACTCCAAATGAATCACAAAAGGTTAAAGTATAAAATTATATATGAAATAAATATTTGTTATTAATCAATTAGTTCAATTTAGATATTTTTTATACTTTTTAAACTTTTAAATAAAAATAATTATAATATATTAATTATAATTATTATAAAAATCATACACGAGACAATTGTCTTTATTAAAAAAATAAATTACAATGATGTTTTATTAATATTATCGACGTAAAAATATATAAGAATAACTAAACGAAATAAGTATAG
>JBBPBP010009777.1:61043353-61054146 GCA_037974735.1 Cicer chorassanicum | reverse complement strand
AAGGACTAAAACTATATATATCTGCTCTATATTACATAGATAAAAAATACTATTAATCCAAAAAAACATATCAAACAAAATAAATTACAATAATTTAACAAATACTTTTACATTCTAAAACATATGAAAAATAAAATTTATACAAAACATAGTAATTTTATTAAAATATTATTATGGACATTAAATAAATCTCATATTAAAATTTACATTAAATAAATCTCATATTAAAATTTACATTATACTTCAACACGTGTTGAATTGACCCGGATTTGAGACACTAAAAAAGTATTAAGAAAGAGGTTTGATGTTTGATACTTATTGTCTATTGCTAACAAATCCCCCTTTTTAAAAAAAATCAATCACCTAAAAAAAAGTGAAATATTATCTGTTCACAAATGTTAGAAATATAGTTTTAGTTATTACGTCATTCCTTATATGTAAGATCTTCATGATCAATGCAAAAAAATTAAGAATGTGTTGACAATATACACTTTCTTTTCAAAATTATTCTTCAATTAGTAACATATAGAAATGAATTGTCTTTTAAATCTTTTTACTTAATTAAGGACAATAATATTTTACATGGCCATCTTCCATATATGGAAAAAAATGGTATTAGATTAACATCTAAATCTCTAGCTTGCAAGATTGATATAGGGTATCTTTCAGACGGATTATAAAAAAAATGATATTTAATAATTATAAACAATTATTTTTTATTAAATAAAAATAAATAAGAGTAAAATATTTTAAACACTAAATATTTAAAAGAAATTTTGTATTTCTTCCTCTTCCATAAAAACGATTTTCTTGGAATGCTAATCAAAACAACTGTATCATTTTCGACATAAAAATTATTTTTGAAAAAAATAGGTTAGACACAAACACAACTAAAACATAAAAAAAAAAAAAATGTTTTTTTTAATGTTATTTCTTATAATCATTTTTTTCATTTCTAAATTCTAACACAATTTTCATTTTATAGTATCTGCACTTTTCCCACTTTTATGGATTTTACCATATCATTTTCCTCCGATTTGGGTAAAAACATAAGACAAATCACACTTTCAAAGTAACATCTTTTCCCCAATTTAGTCTAAGACAATTTTTAATATAATGATAGATTTTTTTTGTTTCGAATTTCTTGTACAGTATAGATCAGCACAAAAAGAAAAGGCTTTGCTTATTGATAATGTGTATATTAGCTCCAAAAAATAAAAACTATGCTCATTACGGTGTTTTGCTACATGCATCCTCTGTTTTCACCTCTGCACATTCTTTATATGCTTGTTGTATAGGTAAAGAATTTTGATTAGGCATTCCTTCTTTGCTTTTTGCCCACAAAACACTGTACAGACTTAAAACCAGCAAAATCCCACCCAAAACACTGAAAAGCAGATGAATAAGCATCTAAGTATATAGTTGCATATTTGGGTCCAAATAAAAAAAGTATACAGTTGCATAACAGATCTATTATTGTGTAGTGTCTTCTGCATAAGATGTTCTAGTGATTAGTATTGCTTACTTTGTTGTTTTTTTATTTTGGCTTTTGCAAATAATTATTTAATTTTTTGTTGAATAGTTTATAATCCATGTTCTTATACAATCCTCCATCTATAATTAAATATAAATAAATAAAAAATTTGAAAATTTAATATATTTAGTCTAAATGTAGACAAGATATATTAACTTTTTAAATATTTTTTAATTATATTTTATTTTAAATGAGATATATATTATAAATTTATTCAATAAAAGTATCTGAATTATCTTTATCAAAAGTGTCAGCAAAATAATATTTAAATAATTTCTAAATTTATTATTATTAATAATAATGAATGTTGAGTATTTTTTTAAAGAAAATATATAAATAATGAAATAATATTTTTTTTTCTATAAAATGATTTTTTTTTTAAGTATAGAAGTTTACTAATAGATTTTCAATTCACAAAACCATTATGAATTTAGTAATTAAGAAACCAATTATATTGAAACATAGAAACTCCCAAAATTTATCCTTGACAAATTAATAGTTATTATGATTTGAATCTCACCTCCCTAAAAATAGTGGCTCGCCCAAGAGCAACACAGAACCAATGGTTGCAATTATAAAACTTAGTGGGTTCCAAGTTGCTGGAAAAACTGGTCCTCTCTTCTCAATCACCAATGCTTGCAAGTAGTATGCAATCGCAGTCACCAGTGCCCCCTATTACATTTAACATATAAATTTCATAATCATCAAATATTTTATTTAATGCATTACTTTAATACTTACACAGTAAACAACTGCTAGGAGTCTCATGTTCCAACCCAATTTCCACTGCTCAATATCTCTTTCAAAAACTATGGCAATGCCAAATGACTGAACTGCACTTGATACACTCTGAATGCTTGTGAATGTTAACTTTGAAGGGTAACTTTTTAGTAACTGTGCCTGTTTTTATTTTTAAAGTCATGAGCCAACAACAGCAGTAAAAGAGACTATAATAAAGTAAGATTAAACAATTCTAAAAAAACTTTCTTCATATTCATTATTCTTATAATAATTATCGCATTCATCATTTCTCTACTTATGTAAAACTAAAGATAACAAAAGCTAAAATATTCTTATAAACTAATCAATAATGTAACACCTAAGTAACCCCTAAGTGTTTTCTGATCATTCTAGACATTATAGCACAAATTGGTATTAAATTAAATAAATGGCACAAATATGCAATGTGAGTTGCTACCTGAATTACAAGCCAAAGACTCCACATGATGGTGGCTAGGAACAGGAGTAAAGAGCCCAATATCCATTTTTGTCCAGATGAAAAATGATCTTCATGTTGTTGAATGTTGTGATGATATCTAAATAGGAGATGATACACAATCCTTATTTGGGGGCCCTTGTAAAATGCCAGTGTCGCTACACCAGCCATACACAATAATACACTTACTATCTTTGTACTTCCAGATTTTGTCTTTATATTTACCTTCTCCACTCTGCAATATATCATGACCATATATGAGAATCATATTTGCCAATCGCTCTAATCAATTAAACGTAGAACTCATCAATATCAATCATCAAAGGTTTAAATTGGTCATATTGGACTATAATTTTTGTAATATCAACCGTAACACCCATGCAATCATAATTCAAACATTGATAGGTTATACGAGTTGTTAGTATGATTTGATCCACTATAGGTACTACCCACTGTTATATCTATATTCCGTCAAATTCACTTTTTCTTTTTTATCATTTAAAGATTTTCAGACCAATTAATCCAAGTTTTTCAGTATGTAAAAGATTTTTGAACTACTAAGAAATTTTTTATAAGTTTTCCAGTACGAAAAGTTGAAAAGGTGTGTATCGGAAAATATGATTTCAAGTTTTTTTGTAATTACCGGAAACCTTTAAGTTTTTCGATATCGAAATATTTGAAGAAAAAAAATTCAGTGGTTTCAGAAATTTTAAAATTATCAGACACTATAATACATCTTTAATCAGAGATGTTGGTGCTAGATATTCAGATGTAACTAGTTTGCATTGGAAAATTTTATTTTATCTTTTTAGTTTAAATTCAAGGGTAATAGAACAAAATGTGATTTTACAAAATTGACCTGAGCAGAACTGCAAAGAAGAATGTAGAGGCAGGGAGGCAATTAACAATTGCAGCAGCCAACATAGCAGACGTGTAAGAAAGGGCAATACCATGCACATTCAGAGCTAAAGTAAGTCTGTAAAGCAAAAAATTAAGTAGGATTATACACCTAATAAGTCCAAATATTATTTCTCAATGTAGCATCCATCAAGAAATCGCATAAAGATTATGAATAATAATATAATAATAATATAATGCACTATACCCAAATAGTGAAAGCATAAAAATCTTGAACACGGTCATAAATGAGAATGGCACTGGCACGGCTTGTTTGCTAGATCATATAATAATAGAAAAATGTTAGTCAATTATATAACACACTATAGAAAATCAAGTAAAAACTAACCTAAAAAAATTCAATCAAAATGAAAACTATAGGGAAGAAAAACAAATCATATTTTGAACATTACCGTTCAAATATTAAAGCCAGAGGGACCATAATAATGGCTCCAATCAGTTGTCTATAAAATACAAAAACAGAGGTTTTCATTCCACCATTAAACGCAGCCTTGGACAACAAAGTCATCCCTGAATATATTAATTGTATTATAAACACTCCTAAATATGGACTTAGTTCACCCATAGTGAAAATATATGGATGATTAATTGCTTTATCAATATATCAAGTGCATATATATATAGTCCCAAATTAGTGCTTGCTAAGTCTCAATTCCCCAAAATGGAAATAGTGCACGAGAAATGTGAGGGGAAATATTTATGCTTTGATAAGAAATCTCAGTGGTGTATCTATTCTCATAGCACATTTATTTTTTTAATAATTGTTTCATATAGCATCTCATCTTTCGGTTTTTCTGTCCAAAAGTAATAATTTAATACAAACAACTAGTAACATTCCTCAACAATTTCGTTGGAAGGAAATTTTAATTATTTGTCCCTTTTGTTTGTGTTCTTTGCCTTCTTTTTTTTTCTTCTTCTTTTGAGAGTGTTTTAAAATTGCATTCTTTTTACTTGAAAATGTGTATGTTAATTATTTTATTAAAAAAGTAAGACATAAAGCATGTTCAGATGTGGACCTCTCATGACGTTCGGAAATGGTCTCACACATTGGTGCAATGGTAGAGCTTGAACTGAAATATTGAGATGACCAAATTTTTAAAATTTTAACATATAAATAAAAAAATAATAATATTGTATCAAAATTACAACAACATACACTACAGTATTATTGTTATGTAATTCATAATTAGTTAAGTATAAAAATCAATTAGTTAGTGTGTGTGGCAATTATGAGACAATTAGTTAGTTGCTATAATGTCATGTATAAGAAGCAAACTAAAGAGCAATCATATAATATATAATACAAAATCAATAAAGGCATATTTTGATTCTCATCAATTTTCCTCTCAATCTTTTCTCCCCCTCTCAATGTTTGTAAACTAAGTAAATAACCTCCATTATCTTCAACAAGTGGAATAACAGAGCTTGGACGATTGCTTCCATATCAAGATGTCAAATTTGAACACAAACATTATTGGTCATTTTCCTGCAAATCTTCCAATCTTCAAACGTCATAATTATGAACGATGGCGTGCGCAGATGAAAGTGATATTCAGATTTCAAGATGTGCTTGAAATTGTGAATGAAGGAGTTCATGAAATTTTAGAAAATGCTGAAGCACAAAAAACCATTATTAAAGAACAAATGAAGAAAGATTGCAAGGATCTATTCTTGATTCACCAATGTGTTGATCCAAATATTTTTGAAAATATTGTGGATGAAGAAACAACTAAAAGAGCATGGGATGTATTATTGAAGAATTGATATGGTGGTGGTGACAAGTTAAAAAATGTGAAGTTGCAAGCTCTGCGTCGCCAATATGAGTTGCTACAAATGACAGATCAAGAAACAATTGTTGAGTTCTTTACAAGGTTGATAACCTTGACAAATCATATGAAATTTTGTGGTGAAAAGGTTAATGATTTGATGCAGATAGAGAAAGTGCTTAGAACATTAACTTCTAACTTTGATCATATTGTGGTAACAATAGAAGAGTCTGAAGATTTGGAAAAGATGAAGTTGGAGGAATTACAAGGATCCTTATAAGCTCATGAGTTGAAAATTAAAGAGTGGCTGGAAAGGCTCAATAAAAGGTGACATGACAAGCACTATTGATACAAGCTCACAAGAAAAGTGGAAATGAAGGCTGGAAAATGGAAGAACAACAAGCAAAAACACTATGGAAATAAGAAATGTGGGAATTCTTAGCATGATTAAAAAGGGAATAGCAAGAAATATGAAAGCAGTGGCACTACTGGTAGGAAGAAATTCAACAAAGACAAGATTCAATGCTACAATTGTCAAAAGTGGAGTCACTTTGCTGGTGAATGCAAAAATAACAAGGTCCTAAGGAAAAAGGATGATAAGGTCCAATTTGTTCATGATGATGACTCAGATTCTGATGTTGTAATACTAATGGCCATCACAAAATCAAATGTTGAATCTGTAGAATGGTGGTATCTTGACACATGCTGCTCAAATCACATGACTGGTCATAGGGAAAGGTTTTGTGAACTTGATGAAAAACTGAAGAGAAATGTAATATTTGCAGACAATAGGGTTGTAATGGCAAAAGAGAATGGTAAAGTGGATATCCAAAGGAAAGATGGAAAGAAATCTTTGATAAGTGAAGTATTGTATGTGCCTGAAATGAAGTGTAATCTCTTGAGCCTAGGTCAATTGTTAGAAAATGGATATTCTATGAGAATGAAGGAGAATAACATGAAGATGTATGATGAGAAAAGAAACTTGATCTTGAAGGTACCTCTGTCCAAAAATAGGACCTTCAAGGTTGGTATTACAGTGCTAGAAAATGAATGTCATGTTGCTGAATTTGATGATGAGGAGTGAAAATGGCATAGAAGGTTTGAGCATCTCAATTTCAAGAGCCTAAGTTTTCTTGAGAAGAAAGGAATAGTGAAGGGACTACCTTCAATAAGCATACAAAGATAAGTGTGTGGAGGATGTTGTGCAGCCAAGCAGTCCAGAAAGTCATTAAAATCCACAATTCCCACTAGAACCACGATGAAGCTAGAGGTGATATATTCAGATGTATGTGGTTCTTTTGAAGTGAAATCATAAGGAGGTAATATGTACTTTGTTTCATTCATTGATGACTATATTAGAAAAATTTGGATTCATTTGTTGAAAAAGAAAAGTGAAGTTTTTGAGGTTTTTAAAGAATTTAAGTTATTTGCTGAGAAACAAGCTAGTAATGTGATTAAAATGCTGAGAATTGATGGTGGAGGTGAATACAGATCCTTAGAATTCAATTTTTTTTGTAAAAATAAAGGTATAGATCATGAAATAATGGCACCATATACTTCTCAACACAATGGTACTGCAGAAAGAAAAAATAGGACTCTGCTCAACATGGTGAGAAACATGTTAAAAGAGAAGAACTTGCCAAGTAGTTTGTGGGTTGAAGCTGTGTCAACAGCTACATACATTCTCAATAGGAGTCCAACATAGAGACTTGGTGAAATGACTTTTGAGGAAGCTTGGTCAGGAAGAAATCCCAATGTGAATCACATGAGAATTTTTGGTTGTTTGTGCTATAGACATATCCCTGAACAAAATAGAAGAAAGCTGGATGCAATAGATCAACCTATGACAAATTGACAATGATTGGATATCATGTAACTGGTGCATGCAGATTATTGGATCCTATTCAGAAGAATGTTGTCATCAGTAATGATGTGGTGTTTGATGAGAATAAGAGCTGGGAATGGAAAGCTGATGAAACAACTAGTAGGGATAAAAATGTGATAGTTGACTTAGAAGATTAAAATGATAGTGATCTTGAGAAAAATGAAGAAGTCAATAAAGAAGGTGATAATGAGGAAGTAACTTAGCAACCAAGAAGGTCAACAAGAGAAAGACAACCACCTCAAAGGTTGAATGACTATGAAGTGCTTTCTAATTGTGTCATAGAAGCTGATGGTGATTTGTTGCAACTAGTATTAATGGTTGAAGTTGATTCCTTGTAAGCACAAATTGGAAAAAGGCAATGAAGGAATAAATTAAATCAATTGAAAAGAATGGGACTTGGGAATTGGTATAGCTACTTTCAAAGAAGAAAACAATTGAAGTTAAATGAGTATTCAAGACAAAATTGAAGCCAAATGGTGAAGTTGCAAAGTACAAGGCCAAACTAGTAGCAAAGGGATTTATGCAAAATCCTGGCCTATATTTTAATGAAGTATATGCTCCAGTAGCTAGAATTGAGACCATAAGATCGGTGGTAGCACTAGCTAGTCAGAAGGGATGGTCATTAAGCCAACTTGATGTAAAGTCAACATTTCTTAATGGTTCGTTGGAGGAAGAAGTGTTTTTCAAACAAACTCCAAGTTTGGATGGAAACCAAGGTGTGTAAGTTGAGAAAAGCATTATATGGGCTGAAGCAAGCCCCTAGGGCTTGGAACAAGAGAATTGATGGGTTTCTCTTGAGGCTAAAGTTTATTAAGGGCCTAATTGAACATGGTGTGTATGTAAAGAACTCAGTAGCCACATGAATGATGCTTATATGCCTATATGTTGAAGATTTACTGGTCACTAGAGATAATGAAACTGAAATTGCTGAATTCAAGAGGAAAATCATGTGCGAGTTTGAATTGATTGACTTAGGAAATTAGTTATATTTCCTAGGTATGGAGTTTGTGACAGCAAAGAATGGTATATTTCTTCACTATAGGAAATATGCCATTGAAATTTTGAACAGGTTTAACATGTGGGGATGTAACTCAGCCCCAACACCAGTTGAGACATGAACAAAGCTGGTAACATAGATGGATGAACCATGAGTAGATGCCACCATGTACAAACAATTGATATGTTGATTAAGGTACCTTTGCAACACTAGACCTAATTTTGCATATAGTGTTGGTATGGTTAGTAGGTTTATGGAGGAGCCAAGAAAGTCACACATGACAGCAGCCAAAAGAGTACTAAAATACATCAAATGGATTGTGAGCTACATAATTCTATTTTCAAGAAATCAAAACAATGCAAAAGTAAATGTATTGGTTTTTATTGATTTCGATTGGAGTGAAGATGGTGAAGACAGGAAAAACACTTCAGGATATATATTCATGATTTGAAGTGCACCAGCTTCTTGGTGCTCAAGGAGACAAAATATTGTTGCATTATCAAGCTGTGAGGCCGAATATATAGCAGCTGCACACGGAGCTAGCCAAGCACAATGGCTAGAAATGTTGATGAAAAAGATGAGCATACAAGAGAAGGAAGTGATGAAGTTGAAAGTGGACAATAAATTTGCAATCAATAGCAAAACACCCAGTTGCACATGGAAGAAGCAAACATATAGAGATCGATTATCATTTCTTAAGAGATCAAGGTAATAAAGGGAAGCTTGAGCTGAGTAACTGCAAATCAGAGGAGAATGTGGCTGACATTCTGACTAAAGCATTGAAGACAAGCAAATTTGAAGACTTAAGAAGCAAATTAGGAGTTTGTAACTTAGCTAGTTTGAATTAAGACGGTGTGTTGTTATGTAATTCATAATTAGCTAAGTATAAAAAACAGTTAGTTAGTTAGTTAGTTAGTGTGGCTGTTATGGGACAGTTAGTTAGTTCCACAAATTTCATGTATAAGAAGCAAGCTAAAGAGTCGTCATAGAATATATAATACAAAATCAATAAAGGCAGATTTTGATTTTCAACAATTTTCCTCTCAATCTTTTATCCCTTCTTAATGTTTGTACACTATATATATATATATATATATATATATTAACATATGTCATATCAAGCCTAGTTGAAATTCATCACAACCGATTAGCATATATCAAACCATGCTAACCGCAATTATCTTATAGACTTATATAATTTGGTTTTTACAACCTTGTCACAATTAATAATAATTTCTTTTTAATTTTTTTTAACATAAATATTTTTTTCTTATAAAATTTTTCTACTTCCATATATTCAATCAAATTCATATATAAAACTTTCCTCAAAATCATATGTTAGATCATAATTTTACTTTTGAGACAATTATTATATGTTCATCCACATCAATATCATTTCAGATGGTCAAAAGGAGATGAGAGAAGTAGCTGACTCGGGATGGGTGTCAAGAGGGGATGAGAGAAATAAGGTTACTATGTTTAGAGGTATAAGGAGAAAATAAAGAAAAGACAGATATAAATGTATATTGAGCTAACAAAAGTAATTTCATAACCTGAGTATTCAAGTGCAAATATAAATTTTTAGGGTAGTTAGAGTGTAAAAATTCAAGGATATCAATATAATTTTTAAAAGTTAAATTATACTATAAAAATAATCAGGATCTCCCTAAGTGCCTAATTGCACAGGGTTAATGATCAGTCTCATGATCAAATAGATTAATGTTTGTTGATCAAATTATAACTTAAATATCTCTTAAAAAAAATAAAAAATAGTAGTATTTTTTAAAAAAATATTAGAGACTTTGGAGTAGCTGTGATCACCGTATATCCTAAAGAAACTCTGCCAGTGCATTGATGCACGGTGGAACACGACTGTTCAATTGTTGCGCACATGTATTAGACTCATGCAATGGCAGGATTTCTAGATCCGTGGTGTATGGTGGTGTATTGAGTTGAGGCCCGAAAAAGAGTATTGCGGGCTAGAGTTTACTCATAACAAAATATGTTGTGTCTCTTATTATTATTAATATTAATATTATTACTATTATTATTTTAATTGTAAATTTTGTTTTCTTAATCTTATCCATTCGTAAAATCGGTTTTCTTATTTCAAAATCCGACAATGTTGATCTCTTTATCAGATTCTTGAACTAAAAATAATGATATGACAAATTTCAAATGGTGTGGCATACATCTCATGATTCAAAACCTTTTAAATACATTAATTATTTATATATCATTAATTAAATTAACTAAGGTTTTTATAGGATTTTATTGCAATTTCACTAGTGTTACTCATTTCATATTATCATATCATATGTTATATTATTTAAAATAAGTCAAATCGTCATTTTTTATTTAAAAAATCATAAAAATGAATCAAAATTGTCAAATTTTAAAATAAATAAATAAATTTCTTCAATCGGTAAAAATAAAGAATGAAAATTGCAATAATTTTTTTTTACCAAATCTCTTAT
>JBBPBP010009777.1:61029996-61040141 GCA_037974735.1 Cicer chorassanicum | reverse complement strand
TTTTTTCTCTTCCCACCCTTTATATTTTTAAAAGCCTTCTAAAATCTTTTTTTTTTATTTTATTTTATTATAATTCTATATGGAGTAATCAATCCATAAGAGATTTGTCCAAAAATGTAAAATAATTTATAATTTTTTATACTTTCACGACAACCAGTTTAGAAATGTAAAATGTTAATTTTAAATTTTTTTTGCACCTTCAATTCAGAGATGTAAAAAATCTTTAAAAAAAATTTAAAGTTAGTATTTGCATTTTAAATAAATTTAATTTAAATTTGTTAATCGAAAGAGCATTAAAATAAGAAATAAAAAATTGATTTTGGAAAACTTATAGAATAAGAAATCTCGAAAAAGAGAAAATTAGTTTTTGTACCCCCACAATTCGTTTTGTACTCCCTCATTTTAATTTTTTTTGAGTGAAAGTACTAAAATAACCCTCAAATTTCAGTAAAATCCAAACACTTTCCTCATACCCCTCGTTCTGAAATTTTTGGAAAAATTTTTCACCTGAAATTTCAAATTAATTGAAAAATCCGGTAGTTTGTTTTCAATACCGAAAATTTCAAATTTCCGGGTACAACTCCCGGAAATTTCAAAAAATTTCGGTATTGACTCATAACTACCGGAAATTTCAATTTTCTGGTATCAAAATTAATTAAATTATTTTAAAAAAATAAAAATACTAATAATAAATTAAAATAAAATATATTAATAAATTATAAATTAATTTTATATTTTAATTATAATTAATAATTATAATTATAATTAAAAATGATTATAATTAAAATGATTAAATTATATTATAAATTTTAATAATATTATTAATATTAATAATAATAAAAAGAAAATTATATTAATAAAATAAAATAAAAATACATTAAATTAAATTGAAGAAACAAGATGCGGTTGACTAAATGTGCTTAACTAACTAACTAACGTGTTATATTATTTTAACATTTTTTTCCCTATTTTGTAGATAAATTTTAATTAGAACGGTTGACTATGGCAAAACAAATAACCTATTCCTAATATTTTGTAGATAAAATAGCAACACAATTTGATTTTGTTAACAACTCCCTCCTATTTTTAGTCCGATCTAATAAATAATAATAACAAAAATAAAATATTGTCAATTTAATTAACAAAATAATAATAAATTTTTTAAAAATCAAAATATATTTATTAGAAAAATAAGAGGGTGTGTCCAAGAAAAATACATTAAATTAAATTAAATTAAAAAAAAATACAAACCGGATTTTTGAAATTTCCGGTCAAGAAAAAGTAACTATTGGAAGTTTGAAAATTTTGAAATTTCCGGTAGTATAAATAAGGTACTGGAAATTTTCCAATTTTGAAATTTCCGATAGTACAATTTGTTAACCCGAAATTTCTCCGTTTTGAAATTTCCGGTAGTACAATTTGTTAATCGAAAATTTCCCAGTTATAAAATTTGGGTAGTTATAAATTGTGTACCGGATTTTTTAGAGAAAATGATTACGTATCGAAAATTTGGTTGAGGGGGTGGAATTTTAGAGTAATTTTTTTTTTACCATTTATTGAATAAAAATAAAGGAGTAATTTTGGATTTTTAATAAATTGAGGGTACAAAAACTAATTTTCCGAAAACTTTAGATCCATGAAATGTGCCGTGAGCCCAAATCTTTAAGCCCAACAAGTTTTCCGTACTAAACCCCCAAATTTGGAATGGAAAATGCAAGGGTTTTAGTTTTCTTCCTTTCAACTCATAAACCCTTCTACTTCCATTTCCATTTTATTTTACTCCACGCAGATCTTGAGTACTTCCAACGATGAGACCTTTTATCCGAAAGAACCTTTTGTTTTTCACTTATTCTCATTGTTCATCATGTTCATCATCGCAACCTCGCACGCTTCTTGTTCGGTTTCAATTGTGCGAATTCTCATCTTCTCCAACTCCGTACTCTCACTGGAAGCGTCTCGACGAAGAGTCACGCAATGTTAGGGTTTCGGTGTGGTGGGATTTCGAGAACTGCAACGTGCCCGCAGGCGTTAACGTTACCAAAGTTGCACCTGCAATCACTGACGCCGTCAGAGCTAACGGAATTAAAGGTCCTCTTCATATTACGGCTTTTGGCGATGTTTTGCAGCTTTCTAGGGCTAATCAAGAAGCACTTGCTTTCACCGGGATTCATCTCACTCACATTCCCAACGGTTCCTTCCAATTCCTTCTCTTATTTTTTTTCTTCTTAATTTGTTAGTTTTATTATAATTTGAAACCTAGATTGTAAGATTTATGGTCCGTATTATGTTTAGGGTGCATTTCTTATAGGTTTTTTCTAGTAAAATAATCATTAAAAAAAAGACTTTTTGAAAGTCTTTATCTATTTATAGCAGTTTTTTTTATTAAAATGAAAATCTGAAAATAATCTAATAAACGTCTTAAAATGATAAGCTGTTTTTATTAGTTTTTTTTTTAAAATCATTTTTTTTATAATCGGATTTTTTTTAATAGTGATTTTTACTACATAGACAAATATAAATAATCAGCATCTTATTTTGTTAAAAATCTCTAAATTATGGAATACCAAAATCACATTGTTTAATATTTATAATGAACGGGCCCTTAATTCCTTACATTTGATCACTAATGTTGTAAGTTTTATTTTTATTGGCAACTAATGTAAAAAGGTTTTAGAGTCAACCGATCACAACTTATCATTAATGTGACTTTTACAAGTAGTTCTAATTAAAGTCAAATGTTTTAGTGACTTGCCAGTTATGATTGGTAAAAAAAAATTTAACATCGTATATGTCTCCTTTGAAAGCATTGGAGCTTTTGAAAGTTTGGTAAAAAAGAGAACAATTCATTCTTTTGGTGAATGGAAAAAAATTGCCACACCTTTGATCATTTTCTTTTAGAAAGACTATTACATGCTCCATGGATAGTGCACTCAATTTCTCCTGCTAGTATGTTTAAGAAAATTAGTCTAAATGCATTTTTATGACCTCCCCAGTTTTGGCAAAAACTA
Organism: Cicer chorassanicum; assembly: GCA_037974735.1. Taxonomy (NCBI): domain Eukaryota; kingdom Viridiplantae; phylum Streptophyta; class Magnoliopsida; order Fabales; family Fabaceae; genus Cicer; species Cicer chorassanicum. The sequence goes on along the minus strand of JBBPBP010009777.1, from coordinate 61,037,133 downwards.
TATGATTTTCAATGTTTCCGAATATATTCAAGAGGCTGAAACGTGTGCTATGAACAATTTGTGTGCATATATCGAGAGGATTTAGTAATCCTTGCTCTGAAGTTTGAGTAAAACCTTGGATGGAGTGAAGTGAAATTTATCTTCTTTTTTATGTGAACAGCAGTTCCATGCCATTTCATATTTGAGATGGTGGTGCAGCTAATAAATCACGGAAAATGGTTTACAACTAATAATCTTAGTATCATGCAAATATAGCTTCAGGACTTTCTGAAATGTTTCATTCACCTACATTTTTATCTTTTCAAAATTGTAATGTCTTTGAGTACTTTGTTGCAGGTGGAAAGAATAGTGCTGATAGATCTCTTCTTGTTGATCTTTTGTATTGGGTTTCCCAAAATCCTCCACCTGCACATCTCTTTCTGATATCTGGTGATAGAGACTTTGCTGGCATATTGCACCGGTTAAGAATGAATAACTACAACATCTTGCTTGCAATTCCAGGTAAGGCTCCTGATGTTCTCTGCAGTGCTGCAACTATAATGTGGCAGTGGACTTCATTGCTCAAGGGAGAAGATCTTACTGGAAAACATTTCAATCATCCTCCTGATGGTCCGTTTGGTTCTTGGTATGGAAACTCGAAAGTGCCTCTTGAAAACCCCTTCTCAGCTGCTGATCAGTCTACATCTTCACCAAATGTGGAGATCCATGAGCCTTCTCCCGGTGGAATTCCAAAATCATTTATGAGGCGAGTTAGGCATATATTGAGATCACATCCAAATGGTATATCCATTTCAGATCTTCGCACAGAGTTGGCAAAATGTGATGTGTCTTTAGGTAAAAGCATGTTTGGATATAAAAGCCTTTCCCGATTACTATTATCAATACCACATGTACAACTCAAGCATTTAGGACACGGTAATTTTTGTGTGCATTTGGTCACCTCAGAGTCCCCCGAAGCCTTTGAGAGAAGCACTGCACCATCATCGGCATCTGCTGTTGAGAATGACGAGAGTGGCTATACAATAACTCCAAAGCTACACAACGAGGGCAAAAACATTGACAGGGATACACATAGGACTCCCTCAATCTCCTCATTGCATGAAAAGACCGTTCATGATGATTCAAAATCATTACAATCTATCCCTTCACAAGGAAAACCTATAGAGGAAATTGTGTCACGTAAATCATCTGTGGGCAGTGAGAAGGTTGTAGATGTGGCTAATGCACAATTGTCGGAGAGTCAAATCTCACCAAATGACAATGATGTTTCCAAAAATGAGACTGGTTCCTTTGAAATGGGATCTAAAATGTTGTCTGATGATGACATTGTTAGATCTGAGGATGTAAGTCCCAAAGCTCTTGAAAAAAATACCCCTTCAGGCAATCCCTCTGCTGGTACTGATTACACAATCTTGGAAAACAATTATATCGCAAATTGTGAATCTGGAAAATCTACAGCAAAGAGCAAACTTGAGATTCAATCTAGAAAGGAGGTTGATGAAGTTTGTCATAGTCCAGATTCTTCCGCAGCTAATGACTCTCTGGTTGAGAAAAGACCTGATGGTTGTGCTGAAACTCACAGCAAAAGATCACCTTTCTTTAGCTGGATTAGAGGTTGGTGGCCGTTTTCAAAAAGCAATGCAAAGGCTGATGATTTGACTGCTCATCAGAACAAGGTGACTAGTAATTTTGAGGGTTCCAAATCATCTGAACTGGACCAGACTGCTAGTCAACTTGAAGAGCTCAAGCCATCAGAACCACGCCATGATGTCAGTCATTCTGGAAAGCCCGAGTTGTTTTCTAGTGGTTCCTTTTGGAATGACATGGAATATTTTGTTCGCACCCCCAAAGGATCACTTCTTATTTCCCAGTCTAGAAGCAGGTTTGTGTGATAGTTTCGGACAGATCTTTTGAAATTTTTTTACCCTGTTTACTGTGATCATTCCTTCCTTGTTCTAATATGAATCTCAATTGTAATACATCAATTGTATCATACAAACCCATATCTTATGATCATCATTATTGAGCTACTTTTTAAAAAATTAATTTAGTAATATTTTGACATATGTTAATTGTGTCAGGGAGGATTTGGCTCATAAATTACTGAAGCATGGACCCATGGATCTTAAATCTCTCACCGAAAATTATATCTTTCAATTGGTGGAATTGTTAATAGCTGAGAAAAAATGGTTGGCCGAAAGCCCCTCACAAGCATTTCCTTTCCAGCTAACTCAATCAGTTCAAAAGAGCTCACTGTCCGGCAAGTCTAATGGTGCTAATGGTTTGAGATCTCTCTTTCTAAGTAGAATCTCACAATCCAACTTGCAAAAATCATTTGAACATGATGTGGAGAAACAATGTCAGAGTATTCAGCAAACAAGAGTTTCCAGACCTGCCACTGAAACGAAATATACTGAGATGTCTAGAAATGATATATTAGTAGACTGTCAGAAACTGGTAACTGAGATGTTGAAGCAACACCCAGAGGGATATAATATAGGTTGTTTTCGAAAACAATTTGTTGATAGATATGGCTATCACCTTGATATCAAGAAGCTTGGTTATCAGAAGTTGGCATACTTGATGCAGATAATGCCTGGAGTTAAATTAGAATCTACTTATATTTATCCTTCTGTCCCTGGTTTTTGTAACTCAGAAACTTCAATCCTCAAAACTCAAGCAACCAATGATAGTCATGAAGACTTCAACTCCGATAATGAATTATCTGATACCGCCCCAAAAGAGAATAACATGGAATCTCCTTGGGAGGAATTAGGCCCTGTTTCTGTTAAAAAAACCAGTCAGAATGATAAGGAATCATACTTTACTCAGAAAGCCATTGAACTGGATACACCGAAGCATCCCGACTACGAACCCATTATCTCTGATTACGATTCTTCCGAATCTGAAGGGGATAGCTCTTGTGTAACTCAACCAGAAGAGCACGAGCAAGGAAAGCCAAAATATGATGAGCAAGACAGTTCTTTTTGGCAAGCTTTGGATTCCTGGCATAGCAGCAAGGAAGGAGAGACTAATGTGAAGAAATCCGAAAATGTTGATGTCAATGGCAATTCTCTGCTTGATATCTTAAATTTATCCCCCAACTCAACACGGGGTACCATTTCCAAAAATAGTTCAGGGAACTTTAGAGAAAAGCAAAGACCTCAAAAGTATTCATTTGTTGCTGACTCTGACTTACCTGACAAGGACAAGTTGATTGGTGGGATATTAGATGGGTTCAAGAAAATAGATGAGTCGAAGATTCAAAACTGAGGATTTCTTCGTAGTAAAGTTAAGGATTCTTATCACTCAAGGAAATGTAGTTTTAGCTGCCCGTAGTACTGATTTTTCAACATAGGATGATTTATATGCTCGGAGGTCGATCCAAAATATCGAGGAGAGCAACAAATATTAATTAAAATATTATAATTGAAATTCATAAAAGTCATATAGTTTTATCAATGATTCAACATAATATCAATACAAAATGAAAATATAATATGTGATAAGAGATATTTACATCGAATTAAACTTGTGTTATTCATTCTTCTAAAGCTGTGAAATAATCGATAATTGAATTAGAACTAAAGCTTTCATATATTTCTTTTTCAATATAAAACATCATATTTGTAGACATCGGAAGAGTTAAAATAAATGCGGATTAGTTGATCAATCAAATAATTTGACAACATCAATAATAAATTGTTTCAATTGAAATATCAAATTAATTTTTTCTTCATAATTAAAATTCAGGTGATAAAATTTGTTTACAAGAGCACGGATATTATTATTATTTGCACACAAAATTTGTGATTCAATTCCTACAAATCAATTGTAACACAAGATATTAACTCTATATTGTTGTCACAGTGATGTGATCATGTTGATGAAGAACGCGCATTTCGCGTTCTATATAAATAGCAGTGCAATTGAGGGAATTAATATTATGTTGTTCATAAAATATCACATTTTTTAATAAATCATTCTAATCATCATCTCTCAACTTTTGAATTAATGTTTTTGTATTGTTGACTAATTGCATTGCATTAAGTATATCTTGAGATTTATGTTGTAAAGCTTGACAAAGATGATCGGTAATTGTCATCATCTCTTTCATCATGTGCAAAATAAATCTAAACTTAAATGATTTCACAAGCTTATGAGCAGCATTAGCATTACCACGTGTAGAATAACATGTTCCATTTCTTCTAATATCTTGAAGAACGACACAAGTTGGATTATACAAATTTATCATATTACAAGCAAAAGAAAATGTGAGCTCCAACGAATATCTCCGACTCGTTTCAAATTGCAAATATGATTTTGTCCACTACCACTTTCAAGTTCACCAATCTGCAACAAAGCTGAAATCTCCTTTAATATGACACTTTGCAATTTATCATGATGCTTATTAGAGGAAAACAAAATGGGAAAAATTTCTCAAGAAGCAGTAACCAAAGCAAGTTGTAATCTATGTGCAAAATAATGTATATAATAAGCATAAGGACAATCTTTGAGACATAATGCTTGTAATTCATTTCACTCCCCTCTCATATTAGTAGTACCATTGTACCATTGTCCACATATATTTAAAACGTCAAGACCATGTTGAAAAAGAATATCAGAAATGGCATTTTTAAGAGTGATAGTCATAGTGTCTTAAGAGATTCATTACACAATTCATCAATAATTATGCAAAATTCAGAATTTTCAATCTCTTCTCGAATATAACTTTTCACTTTACTAGACATGATATGCAAACATTTCTTTTGAATTTTAGGAGAGCTATACTTTGAATTATACGGAGCATTCTCTAGCACTATTTTTGCAAGTTCATCATTGTATGATGCTAAGAGTTTGACCGTTTCTAGAAAGTTACCTCTATTTTTGTATCCTACTATTTCGTCATGGCCTTGAAAAACACAAACTTGAAATATGAGGCAAACGAACTGAATCAACAAGCTCTTGAGACGAAGTAACAAGTAACAAAACAAACAATAAGCAACATTATTGTTGGAGAGTACTCTAGCTATTAAGGATCATTTTGAACCAAGATGCTTGAAATATTCTTGGATGCTTATCTTCATTTATGGGATACTTTTCAACCATATTTTGATAGGACCCCAATAAGATAAGCTCTTCGAACTTCATCTTTGATTCGTCGGACATTCCCAAATTTGGAGACGTTTTTCGGAGTCACATTTTAAACAATTGACATAAAATTTATCCATGGTGATTTTTTGAATCTTGCTAGGTTGCTCATCCGATTGAATTGTTTGATCACCGGAAGAATATTTTCAAGTGTCGATATTGAATCTTTACAATTTTCATCTTTGTTAGAAACTTTCTTTTTGAAAAATGCGTCAATTTTCATATGTTTAAACATTGTGTCACTCCTAAAAAAATACACTAAGTAATTAAATCAGTTCATAAATTAATTAAAACAATTCACAATTTAAGGTTACAACTCATATTCATAAAGTAATACTGTTCACAAATTAATTAAAATATCGTATCACAATTCTCAAGATTACAATTTACATTCACAAAGTAAAACAATACACAATCTCACATCCATACTACATTAATCAAAAAATAGTAAACAAACAACACAATCACAAAGTCAAATTTCACACACTAAAGTTCTCAATTCACCAATTTGCACACTAACTGTTCACAATTCACAAAGTCACAAATACAATTTACATTTCACATGCTACTACTAGTTCACAATCCTAAACTAAAACAATTCACAATTAACCAATAACGTAAAAGGAAAAGAGTAAGAATTTGAAATCGACGTCGGATGCGAGAAGAGAAAGACTGATTGTCTGAGTGAGAAACCGTCAAACCGACACCGTCGAGCGCCGTATCGCACGTGGAAGAAGAGAGAGGGGCTGAGAAGGAGAGACCGTCGAGTGTCGCGTGGATGGTTGAGCTTGAGAGGGAGAGACAAAAGAAAGTCACCGGTTGGGTCGTGTGGAGTCAATGGAGGCCAGCCGTAAATGAAATAGACAAGAGTGTTGCTTCGTGTGGTCTGTGGAGCCAGGAGGCTGACCGCGAATGAGAGGGAGAGACGAGAAAGAGTGGTCCGTGGAGGTGGAACTCATGGAGGTCAGCGGCCCTGAATAAGAGAGAGAGACGAGAGAGTCATGGAGACTTGCCATTTGAAACATAGAAATTCTTTCTATTTGATCATTTATTATTGTAAGTATATATTTTTTTAAAGAAAAAATGGTACATACTACATAAATTCATACACAATTATGAAATCCGAATGTTCAGATTTGAGACAAGACATTGAACCTAACAATACAAATATTTCTCAGTTTGAATTGTGACTTAAAGACGGTAACTAAATCATTTTAAGGATAGAAATAAATAAATATAATTATTAAAATTATAGTTTCAAATTTTGAATCTCTAAATATTTTAAAAACAATTTCAAATTTCAAATGTTAGTTTATCTTAATAATAATGATATGGGAGCAAACTCTACTCTAAGTTATAATGTGATTGGTAGAATTTGCGGTTTCAATAAAGAGATAGATATTAGTTAAAGATACAGCTACTCTTACTAAAACACGATGGATTTCTTTGAGTTGCTTCTCGATAAACTTATCTCTAGAGTTAAAAAATATAAAGAGAAGAGATGTCTATATTAAAGTATTATAGCACCGAATTTAGAGACATTCCCTCTTGAATGAAAGTAAAACTATCCGTCGCACGTTTTGAGTCCATTCAAAATCTACCTCTGCTTAATTATTGATAGTTAACCACATGTTAATGTAATTGCTTATAGCTATTATATATAATAATGTCATTTATAGTGTTTTTGAAGGGATTTATATTTTTTTTATCAATGCTTAGTAAAAAGAAATTGAATGAAGTTATATTACAGTAAGAGAACAAATTTAAGAAACTATGTAATAATTATCTTATTGATTAATTTTTGAAAAATTTCATGTTATTATTTTAAACGGTCTAAAATTGAAATGACACTTCAACATTTGAAAATATAAAAATTTATTAGAAAATTTCAAAAAATAAAGTGATCTTGAAACTAAACTAGTCTATCCATTTAAGTTTCTAATTGAGTACAGCCAGTCAACATGTATCTAACTCATTATTGAATTT
>JBBPBP010009777.1:61006262-61018676 GCA_037974735.1 Cicer chorassanicum | reverse complement strand
AAACTAATATAATAGAATACTCCAAAAAAGGTAATGGTCCGTTTGGAATGGTTTTTTGTTTTGAAATTTTCAAAAATTAAAATTAATGTCAGTTTTGAATTTTAAATTTCAGTTCAGATTTATGAGTTTCAGTTTTTTATTTTTGAATTTAATTTTACTATATATTTACCAAGATATAAAAAAATATTGATAAATAAAAATAACAATAATAATAATAATTATTATTATTATTAATTTTTATGATGATAATAATAATAATAATTATTATTATTATTGTAATTATACATAAATAATAAAAATATATGGATTTTAAACATTCCAAAATATCAATCATTCACGACAAGAAAAAAAAAATGTTTTGCGGCGATTGCAAAGAAGACCCAGGCGGTTATAACCGCCTCTAAAAGATGATTGCGACGGTTCTGCAACTGTCGCAGATTCATGCGTCGCGAGACCAGTTTGCAACGGTTCATAAAACCGTCGTTCCAACTGTCGGCAATATTTGCGACGGTTCCTAACCGCCTCTAAATATAGTTTGCGACAATTAGAACCGTCGCTAACCACACTCAAATTTTTTTGTTCTAAACAAATGCGACAGTTGTCAACCGTCGCTATATTTATTTTGAGGCAGTTTGAACCGTCGCAAACCTAATAATTTAAAATAAAAAAAAAATATATCTTACAATTTTTCCTATTTTTTATTAATGAAAATAAAAAATATTCATAAATATCATCCACATTATTTAAACACATAATTAAGGAATCAGTTGTGGTACAAACAAAAGGATGATAGACACAGTAAACATGAATACAAAGTACACAAAAAGAAATAAGCTAAGCAAACCTCGGTTTTTTTCATTTTACAACAATATGTCAACTAGGTGAGAACGAATAAAACCAGCTCCTCCAGTGACCAAAATTTTCATATTGGACTAGTTCAAAAATTAAAAAACCATGAATAAAAAAGAACTAATATAATGAATGATCCTGGCCACATCATTAGTATGGGAATCACAACTTAAATATAAGGAACCAAAACAACAAACACATAGCACGAAAACAACAAACACAAAGCCAATTTTGATGTAACCCACCATTCAATATCATACCCACCATCATCAACAACAACAAACACATAGCACTATGGTGTTAATTTTAGCGTTACTTACAAATGGGATGTGTTACGACGTCGTTGATGGAGAAGCGTTGCACCGTCACCGGAGATAGGTAGAAAACAGCCCCGCACCGGAGATAGGAAGCAACCCCACGCCGAAGAGAGGAAGCAGCACCGCGATTGAAGACGACGACGAAGCAAGCTAAGACGGAGGAAGGCCGCAAAGAGAAAATTTGAGATGGAGAGAGGTCACAAATGAAGAGGAACCTGAGATGGAGGGTGGTCGCGAATGGGGAGGAATCTGAGATGGAGGATGGAACGCGAATTGGGGGAAATAAATTTGAGATGGAGATTGAAGGTTAGGTTGCGAATTTGGGGAAAATGAAAATAAAACAAGGGCGCTAAGGGTTTAGGAGGGAACTGAAACACGTTGGGAATTTGGGGGTTTTTGAAGCGGGATGCAAAAATGAGAATTATGGCCACAATTAGAAAAAAAATGTTGCAGAAACCGTCGCAATTAGAGATCAAGGGCGATTTTCTTACAACCGCCGCAACCTAAGTGTCGCAATTTTTGAAATTTCTTGCAGTAATTTACTAATAATGATTATTGTGTTTCAATCGATCTCGAAAGTTTGTCATTCGACGGCACTTGTGGTGGCATGGTAGTACACATTGCTCAATTGGATTGTTCTCGTTTAAATCTTCATCTTTTAATTCAACATTTTCTTATGATATTGTCTAAATAGAAGACTATCTTGCATCTTCATTTTAATAAAATTATAAAAAATACAAAATGTAAGTAGTATATATTTTTGTCTTCTCTAGGCATGTAGCAAGCTTTAAAAATGAGAAAAAAAGTGCTTTTCTAAGACTCCAAAACACTTTTCAAAAATAAATTAAGAAAAAACTATTTTTTAACACTTGTCGTGATATGTTCTTGACAATATAGTGAAAAAAAGGCAAACATATTGGTGTATTTAGGTCCACAAAATAATCCACGATACTCCCATCATCATCTGAATCGTCCGCCAAACTTCTAATAAAATCATTCATCACATGCAAATTAACATTCTTTAGCATTCATAATTCCAATAATTCATACCATTAGCAGTTTATTAAATGCAATATATATATATATATATATATATATATATATATATATATATATATATATATATATATATATATATATATATATATATATATATATATATATATATATATATATTAAAGACGTGACCATTACTTGAATGCAATAAGAGAATAACTATCATTTCTCAACCATGACCTAAGATCATACAGAGAAGAATAGTATTAAAATATAAGTTTATATTAATCAATATCAAAGTTCTACATCTATTCTTACACTTAAAGACTCTTTTAATATATATATAAAAATTAAAAAATATATATTAAAGTTGTCATTAATATTATTTTTTTTCAAAATCCTTTTTTAATTATGAAGAGAAAAAAATAGTTAATTTTTTAATTTTTATATTTAACTAAAGATATTTTTATGAAAAACTAATTAATATTTTTTATAATTTGAAATTTTATATAAAAAGATTTACAAAATAGTTTTATATATTGGGACGAGGTAGAACAAAAATAAATTTATATAAAAAACTTGCCTAGCATAAACTATAAAAAATAAAAATAAAAAACTTGACTTGTATTGCATGCATGGTTTACTCCCACTTGGCCGACAAGGACTCGTGTGTCTTAAATACTAGATAAGATTGAATTTATTGTCGAAAGAAATTCATATACTTCCTCTAACACGAAGCACAAACAAAATTTGACATTTATATTGACTTTGAAAAAATGGGAATAAGTTATTTGCAATTAATTAAAATAATTTATCTGTATTTTTTAAATTATATATTAAACTTAAAATTGCAAAAAAAGTTATTTGTGTACACTTAATAAAAGTTTAATCTTAAAAAAAGTTAACAGAATACACACAATTGATTTTAATTGGTTGTCAATAATCTATCTGCAATTTTTAAAAGACAATATATAATTTAGCTAAACAAAAATGTATATGAATATTTGACGTATTATTTAGTCTCATATATAAAAAAATATTAACAAAATTTGTATTTTGTGCAAAATTTAGTTTAAATATATCTATTTTTGGATCAATAAAAGTATATATTATTAAAAGAATTTAAATAAATATTAATCTTATTCGATAGCTAACAATATAAAAATATTTTTAATTGTCTTTCGTTCAGTGTCATCATCTATAAAAAAAAAATATAGTTTCTAATTTTCGTTTAACAAAAGATAATTTTTCTAATTTATTAGTAGTAACATCTTAACGTGTACATCTTATATTGATGTTCCAAAAAAATTAGCTCGCCTTCTTTATTTATTTAATTTTCATAGGATACGTATTCACGATTATCCGTGAAGTATTGGAGAAATATCAAATATATTAATTTAAAAATAATAATAATAATTGTGATACTTCAATGATATGTATCCACAAGTATCTCATAACTATCGTTATCAGATACGTGTCGGATACAGGTATGCAAGGACAGATCTTCTTAGGATTGGAGGAGACCACGATTAACACAAAATTTTCTTCTTATAGATAAAGATAGGTATACACCTAATAATATTTATCTTTATTGTATGGTATACATATCGAATATTTCGTTAACTATGTCAAATTGTGAAGTATCTTAGTGGTAACATAGACTTTTATCAACCTTATGTTCGCGGTTTTCTCTAATTTGTCCACATGGACATTACTATAGTATCTATTTTCTCTAATTTGTCCACATGAGTATTACTGTATTATTTATTAAAGTTGACTAACACTACAAGAAAATTCACATTTAGTGACAGTCAAAATCTGTAGGGAAAAGTATAAAAACCGTAGGGATAGCCAAAAAAACCTATACCGACGGGTTTTTTTTCGTGGTACATAATTACCCAATGCCTACGGAATTTTTGCCGTTGCTATAGGGTATAGCGACAGAATTGTTTCCGTTGCTGTAAAAAACATTTGATTTTACCTACGGACATTTCACCATTGGTATATAGTTTATCCATAATTTTTAAAAGTTATACCTACGGTTTTGATTCTGTTGCTATACATTTAAGTGACAACTTATTTCTGTTGGTATAAGTTTTAACGGTAACAAATTTGCTATAAATTTTAATTTTTTGTTATTAATAAAAATTATATAATAATTTAAAATTTTATTTTATAAAATTAACCAAATATAAATATACAATCAAATATATATATATATATTTAAGAGTCAAAATAAAATAAAAGGTGTTCCTCATATATATTAAAAATTAGCATAAATGTCTTACAACGATAACAATAGCTAAACAATGTTCACTATAGTGCAACGTAGAGTATTTTAACTTAGTAGTGGAATACATTGTCTTACTAATAGTTGAAATAGACATATTATGTCATACAAAACAATCTCAAAAAACATTAAGAAATTGAGTCCCACCAAATTGCCTAGATTCCATCTTCAACAACAAATTAGCTTTTAATCTTCACCTACAATCAATAAAACAACAAATGAATAAATACACGATTCAATATAAAAATATTACTAGTAAAACAGTGAAAATATTAATGATTTTAATCAAAATTAACTAATACTATCTAATTACCATTTTCATTATTTTTGTTGTTGTTTTGACTAAGTGAATTCAAATGGTTTTGAGCACTAGTAGCATCAGGAACCTATCACAAAAAATAGAAAGTATTACTTGTGAAAAATATGAGTATGGAACTTATGAAGCTAGTTGGGTAAGATTAATAACTTATGATATACCTGTCTTGTAGTTTGTATTATATCATTCAAATCTTCTCCAGAAAATCAATTTTGAATTAAAGTCATCACATTTGCTAAAATTCAGCACTTTGTCAAACTTAATTTATACACATTTTATATATTGGTACCGTTTAATTATTATCAAAACTTACAATCAATCTTGCAGCCTTTTCATTGACAATTGTTCCGTCCTTACGAGTGCGTGTATCAACACTCCTTTGCCCTTTTTTATCTACAACCAAACAAACAAGTTAAATGCATTTTATTTTTTAATTCAAATTAAAGCCATGAAAATACAAATAGAAATAAACCTTCTCATCAATAAGCTTTGGGAGACTTTTTGAACCCATACAATGAACATCTTCAAACTTAGCACGATTTTGCCTATTAATTTTACTTATTTTCTGCAATTGATACAAAATATTAGTCTAAATAATAAACTCTTTAATATATTACTCAAAATATATATGACTTACTTGTCCTTCATCAGAAAACCAATGACGAACCAGAAATGACTGAATGATGCAAAAATGTCAAGCATTGATAGCTGCTTCTTCACCCAGCGTTATAGACAAATTAGAAGCCTTAACAACTCGGCTCAACACATAGGTGATTCCAACAGCAAACCGAAATAGTTTTTGACATATAATGACAAAGTGCGTATTGCATCAAGGTGATTAACAAAATTTTGGATGAGAAGATTTACATTTTGTAAGTAACTATCCGATTAGGTAATTCTAACTTTTTGTCTTCTTTCAGCCAGACAAAAAAAATAATACCTGTTAAAGAAGTGTGTAGGTGAGAGGATTCCAAAAGGAGACCCAACTGCCAGAAGAAAATCACCCCTTTTATTCATGGAAGATTTTTTATAGTTCAGCAAGTCCTATGTTACAAGCATCAAGCTGTTATTCTCATGAGTCTAGATAGACTAAAAAAGAAAGAGCACCAATAGAAAAACAATTCCATGTGCAATCATTATATTATGTTATAACTGTTAAATGGCATCAGACTAAGCTAGTCATTTACCTTGATGAGTCTCACTAACTAAGCACATGACATTCAATCAAAGAGATGAACATGCTATAAAACTGAATTAGGAAACTAAAGCTGTAAACTACCAGATACACCATATTATTAATTGTCATTTGTCAAGAAGACCACTAAGCAAGGAACAACATAAAGAGATACAAAATGCCTGCTAATGACAAAAGCTGCCCCACAAGCCAACAAGGAGTTCCTTGATCAGATTCTTCATTGGTTTTCTCAGTCATAATATCAATCCGAACACCAGAAATCAAGTCAGGCCTACCCTGAAAATCATAAAATAGAAACTCAAAACACATAAAAAACAAAATAAATATAATAAAGATGAAAGCAAATAAAGTTAGCATATTTTTATCTATCAGAAATATTGTTGAACATCAATTTGACAGCAAAATTCAACAACTTTTTTACCGGTTAACGCAGTTCACACACGTGGTTAATGAAGTGTTACATTTGGTTAGTAAATATATCAGGTATCACAACTTAATAACTATCTACTAAACTTTATTAAACACAAATTTAAACATGATTAATCTTAATTTTTCAAGTTTTCAAATCTACATGTAGTTCGAACACTTAAAATCATAGTTAATAATAATCAAATTTGTGTTAATTAAATTCAGTTGATGGTTAAATAATGTGTTATCCAATCTTAATATATTCACAAATCACTCATTAAATTGCATTAACCGTGTGTGTACTACCTTAACCATAAAAAAAGTTGTAGAATTTTGTTTTCCCAAATAATCAAATAACATTTCTGTGAATCCATAAGCACCAACCTGAGGAATATTCTCTCGGTGTTGAGGAGATAAAAAAGGCTCAACAACTGAAGCAACCGTGACAACCAATACCCTATCCTCGAAGTTATCACCATATAGACGCTTAACTAATTGAGTATCACAAAGGGTATCAGGTACAAGCAACCCAGAAGCTGAAAGTGTTGTTTCACTAGAACTATACATACCCAGAAGAAGAAAAGAAAACCCACATAACCATAAATGCATAAAAATCGAAATTGGTAATTAATTCCTATGTATCAAAAATTCAAAATTAATCCCTAAAATGAACCCTAACTCTCAATCAAACTCGCGAAAAATTCAAAACAACACAAAAATTACAAAGAACTAAGGTCACAGGTTCAGGTTGTGCGAAATTCAAAACAGTACAGAACGGCGGTGCGAGAAATTACATAAACAGTACAGAAATTTAAAATTTACTGGTGGTGCGAGAACGGTGGTCACAGATTCAGCCTCCACGGTGGCGCTGGTGGTGCGATGGTCACAGATTGCTGAACGATGGTGCGATGGTCACAGCGAGAAAGATGGTGCGATGGTCACGTCGAGAACGATGGTGCGAGATTCAACGACGGCGAGAGGCAACAGATTCCAGCTCTGGATCGACAGCGAGAAGGAGAAGGGTTACGTGTTTTGCGTTTTAGGAGTTCTGAGGAGAAAGGGTTTGTTGGTAGTAATTTACAATTTGGTTCTATTAATTTTGTTTTTGGCTCCTTAAATTTTGTTTTTGGCTCCATTGAAAAATTTGAATTTTAGTTCAATTGAAATTTTTTTTTGCCTCCATTGAAAAAATTATGATTTTGGTTCTATTGAAATTGAGTGCATTAAAAAAAATTAGATTTTGCCTCCATTGAAATTTTTTTGGCTTACATTATGAAAAATTTGTACAAAATTATTTTCACAAACAATTAAGATTTTGGCTCCTTTAAAAAATATATATTTTTCAATTTTGATGTCTATTAGCTACAGATTTAAGTGTGTAACTATAACCATTAACGACAAATTTAAATCACCGAAGGTATAAGACACCTATACCAACAACAAATAGTTTATCCGTGGGTATAACTTTTCTTTACCTACAGTTTTTAATTTTGTCATTATAAGCTTCTGTAGGTATATGTCTATTTTCTTGTAGTGTAAATTAATAATTTTGGTACATTTATCTATTCAATTTTGACACCAGTGTTTAAATAGAATGTTTTCATAATTGAAATTAAAATTTTATTTTTAATTAAAATCGTAACAAAAAAGTTATTTCAAAATAAACTCATAAGATAATACTTAAAAATTTGGCGGTGTTAAATTTAAAATATAGTCAAACTCATTCATAGATGAAATGTCATTTAAATATTGGTGATTTAATTTAATAGTACCAAAACATATTGATTTTCAAATGTACCATAAAATTTTTCGTATGTAATCTATTTTGTATTGGCTTATTCCATAAAACTTATCAAGATCCGTCACTAAAGATATGTCTCTATTTTTGGAGTATTCGTGTTTCATAGCCCCTAAATAACTACTATTTATTTGTCAATTAACGAAAATTGATCGTATAACTTAAATATTTCGAGGCCTAATACAGTAACTTCACTTGCAGTGGGCTTGAGCCAACCCTGATGTTGTCTATATTTTAAATCAGTCATATCAATTTTTTAGATACATTTTTGCTTATATTTTATTTTGGACAATTTTATTTTGGAGAGAATAATATATTTATCCAACTTTTAGATTTTATATTGTTTTGTTTTTTCAAATAAATATGTGAAAACTCACCGAGAAAAGAAGTGAATTCATCCATACACGGAAGTTAGAAGCCAAAATCCACTCTTAGAATTTCCAAAAAAAATTATGACAAACCAAAATAAATTATATTCATACTTTAACTTAAACTATTTGCTATATAAAATACCTTTTAGGCCTATCAGATCGATAATTTAAATAAATATGTGTAATATTTTTTCTTAATATTATAATTTGGATTTTTGTTTAATATTAAATTTTTCGTAATTTAAGTATATTAGTCTTATTTAATTTTTAAAGTAAGATATCATACAAAATCAAATTCTTTTAAAACATTGTGTTAAATATCAAAATAGCTTAATTTCATTGACATGCTAGCTCGTTAATTTAATTAAAGATATGTCTAATTATTTATTCAAATATATTAAAATAAAATAGACTTTTAAGTAAACTAACATGTCTATAAATTACCGAGGTCTTACAAAACAAATATATGACATGTTACATGTAAATTTAAACTTTAAATTTATTGACACATTAAACTAAAGTTTACAAATTTTAAGTTGGTTCAACTTATTTTTACCTGTATTTCGAATTTTGCACCTAATTTTTTTGCAAATTATTATTTATCAAAACCATCATCGTCTGCCTCAGCCATCGTTGATCTCCCATAAAAATTATCCGGTTAAGAAAGTTCGTTTTTCTCAAATACATCAGTATATCAAAAAATTTGAAGAAAAAAAAAATTGATATATAGTTTAAATTTTTTCAAAGAATTTAATTTGAATTTAGTCTAATAAAAAAAATATAAAATAGATAGTTTTTATAAAATATAGGATATAAATATAAACGTGGGATAAAAGTTTCCACTTTCATCTATATTCCTTGCAAAAGATATTTTTATTGTACTTCTGTACTTTCAACATGATAAACAGTACGATAACTACTATTTAACTATTTGTGTATGTGAATATCCAATTTTTTCTTTCAGTTTACGTATGTGAATATCAATTAACATCCCTACTTTTACTCTATAAGTACGTCGGTTAAAGATTAAAATAGTAGGACATACTAGATTTAATCTTCTAAACATTTTTTTTACATATTTTACATAAAAATTGTTTCGTGTTAAATAATAATAGTAACCATCATTTTATGATTTTGAATTAAAAATTAATTTATCTATAAACTTTTTGCAATAAATGAGTTCTGTATATAGCAAATGTGTTTTATACGTCATCCGGCAAGATTGCCTACCACTTCTATTCTATCTATTCAATGCATGCATTTCTATTGCTAAGAAATGGTTAATTGTAATTTTCTTTTATAGAATTAACTTTTTCTATAAACAAATAATTAATAAATAGTATTTATGTTAGTTTTTTGAGTTTAGATTTAATATCTTTTTTCTAAAATTTAAATTTTTTAGTCTTCATTCATATTGTAAATCCAAAAATAATGATAATGTGAGACTATATATTTACTTTCAGAAGGAGTAAAAATTAGTAGAATCAAAACTAAAATAAATAAAGTATATATTTTCTTTTAAATTTTAATATTTTATTTATTTATCTGTCATTCGGAAGGGAATGGTGGACACAAAATCTGCCCCTCCCTCACTTTTATATATATATATATATATATATATATTTAATTAAATATTTAATTGTAATATAATTTAAAATAAGTGTCAATATTAATATATAATGTGATATTAATTTATTTTATTTCAATTGTTCTTTTTACTTAATTTGTGTATAAAATAAATAAATGTTATTTGTTGTGAGACAAAGAAAATAATATATACACATAACTCTTCGTATCGACCAATGTAATAGTTTCTGGATCCATCTCTACCGTGGTTTTTTCAACTCATTGATATAATTGAACCACTTGAACCGTCACGGTGTAATTTTGTGGGTTGATCTTCTTAAATCATCGCTTCATCGGTTCTATTGACCTATATATATTCCTAGGCACATCAATGTAGCACAATGAAACCTCTTCGGTCTTCAGGGGAAAAAATAACACAAGTCTTCTTCCATCTGAAATAATGTCACTATTACCAATTTTGCACTTGACCCTTTTACCATTAATCATCGATCAAACCATCTCTGCCTCAGCTGCCATTGATCCCACACAAGGGTTCACCCCTGTTTCCTTAGATACCTCAAACTTTGTCATTCAAAAGCCTTATGATGTTTCAGTAAGACAGCGTTACAGCTTTACAAATGGAGTGCACAAATTTTGGATATACCCCACAGACAAACCTTTCATGCTTGGAAGCAATACACAACCACGAACCGAAATTCGTATCCGTGTAAGCAACAACTCAAATTAATCGTTAATTAAAATAACATTAATGATAATTTCATAATTATTTTGACAAAATTTGAACTTAGTCTTGATATCTGTTGTTTTTAGTTAATTTGTATTAGACACAATACTTAGTTATACTTGTTAGTTTATATATTATACTAGTTAGTCGCATTAATTAGTTAGTTACACAAGTAAATTGTTAAATTGATCAACTATATAAATCTTATTATGGATTATTTGATGTAATTGATTTTTTATTATGAATTCAATTTCTATACAGGGATTCGATTATACATATGGTATATGGCAATTTGAAGGGTATGGTTATGTTCCTAGTGGTACAAACGGAGTGTGTATTATGCAAGTGTTTGGTGGAAGTTCTACTTCGACAACATCACAGCTTAGGATCTAGTGAATCTACTATGGTTCGTTAATATATTATAGGTCCCCAGTTCTGTCTCAGAATATCTATAATAGGTGGTTTAAGGTGAACGTGATTCATGATGTGGGTGCTAACAATGTTAAGGTTTATATCGATGGGGATCTCAAGTATGATGGAGCTGGTCGTGGAGCTGACACTCACTACTTCAAGTTTGGGGTTTATGTACAGAATGATCCTTCTAGTTACATTGAATCTCGTTGGAAAGATATCAAAGTTTTTAAAAAGTAGAGAATAGAATGCTTTTGGTTTGAGTTTAGTACTAAATAAATAAAATAAAATTGAATAAGACAATACGAACCAACACTCGTTTACATTGACATTTAATAATACTTGAGTTCTGTTTGAAACTATTGCGGTGCATTTGTTTCTTATATTTGATTAGTATAGGTACGATACGAGACCCAGTATTTAAAATAATAAATGGAGGTGTAATTACATCAATAAAAATATAAATTTTTAATATAATTTAATTAAAAGAGTTAAATTATTTATTTAAATCAATTCATAATACAAAATCAGAATAAAAATCTAAAATATTATAAATTATATTGATAATAAATAAACTGAAATACATAAATAATATTATATTAATAGATAAGAAAATTATTAATTTAACTCACAATAACATAATAAAAAAAACATAATATTTATAAATACGGTACAAATACTGATACCAGATAAATATTCATATGATTATTTCATCATTTTAAAGTTACTCATTCTTTGTACGTAGTTGGTTCCTAACTTTAATAGGAATTTTTGCAGCTAATTTGTAATTATTACAAAAATGCTAAAACACCACAAATGTGTCTATTCCCTGATTTTATGTGTTTATTTATTATTTAAAATATTTTTTATCATACAATAAAAAGACTCTTTTATTAAGTATCTTATTTTTAATATTAATTTGTCTTAAATTATTTATCTTTATATAATACTGATTGAAAATTAATTTTTATTTATTTACTAATATATTTTTATTTATGCATCTTAATTCTTTTAACTATTTCACTAACTACTTAATAAAAAAAACCTATTTCACTAGCTACTACTATCTCCGTCACAAATTATTTGTCACTTAGCAACGATAAAAAAATAATTAAAATTATATGTTATTTTACAATATCAATCATATATTAA
>JBBPBP010009777.1:60971042-60992807 GCA_037974735.1 Cicer chorassanicum | reverse complement strand
AAAAAAAAACAGATCATTAGGAGTGTCTGTAACATTAGAAATCAAAACAATATAAGAATTGATAACCATTTGAAGAAGCACCGTGCATAAGCATTTAAAAAAAAATTAAGAATTGTAAAAGAAAATAAAAGGAAATTGAAATAAAGTTGAAAAGGGACAAATTAAAACTTGGTAGCATATATCTAGTACAATTGCATCTTGAATGATGATGGAAATTAGGGTTTTAACTATTAAGGCTCCTATGTGGCCCAATTTAGTTTTTTTTTTTTTAGCTTGTGTCTTTTGATCTTCACCGTCTATATTTTTTATTTTATTTTAAAGGTTTATTTTTCCAATTTCCAAAAAACAAAATTGAAAATGTCTTTGTACATCTACTTCAATTTGTTCAAAAACTGTTGTAAAAATGTGGTTAATATTAATAACTATTAATGATGATGTGATTTAGGTCAAGCAATTGAAAATTATTAATTGTGAATAAAAAAAATTGAGAATTACAAAAATGAGTATTTAGATGTGTTTTTGTCTACGTTCATTTGAAAATATGATTAATAAAAAAAATATTTCTATGGATTGAGGATTATTGTCAAGCATGTATTTACAATTACTACTATCCAAATTCTTTCAACCAAACACATCATAAATCGCCTTATAAAAAATTAGTTACAACAAATATGAGTTTTTGAAAAATATTTTTGGAATAAGCATAAATTACTTTTGTTTTTCATATTTTTACAAGTTCTTAAATTTTTCTAACAATCCTATGTAATATCAAGTATTATTAATAAAATAAAATACAAAATACAAAAAGAAGTAAGAGAAGCATCATCCAAATCGAAAAACATTAAAAAAAAATTAAAATTAGTCAGATGAATCTTATTTCTAAAAAATTTGTTTGCGATAAAAGAAAATAGTATGCTCTATCAAATAATCACTAGCTAAAAATACCAAAATTACCAACAAGTTAGGGCAAAGATTTTTCTCTCTTCAAATACGAGAACAATTATACCTCGTTTGTGAGGTAAGAGAAATACAAATTTTTTCGTCTACTTTTAAGTCTCTAAATGACAAGTTGAATATTATGAAAAACAACAAAAACTAAACTCGAACAACATTCTAACAAAATGTTACGTCACTCTTGCTCAAAAGTTGTCTCAATCACCAATATGACACTCATTATTTCTACAATAAAGCATTGCGAGTACCAAGAGTCGTAGTAAATGCCCAAAATAAGTGGCACTATGTTCTTAAAAAGTCCACCACGAACGAAAGGTTCAAGGTTGTCTTTAGTATTTTATTTGTATTACACTTAATCTTTTAGCAAATAGGGAGCTCTTAGATGACCTACATAATTCTAAAAGCTTTAAATAAGTGATAGATGACAGATAAGTAATGTACCACATAAAACTTAGAGAAAGGAAGAATATGTGAGTTGAGAGATACATTTTCCCATACATAGACATATTAGAAACAACCAGATAAATTGCTTATTGAAGAACATTGTCCTTGTTGAAAAATATATTGATTCCGACAAAACCAAATAGACCATAAGACATTAACCAGGAGATATTTGACATCATTGCACATTTGAAGGCTCCAACTACACTTGCACAATGCAAAACTTTTCTATAAAACAATTTTTTTTTAAGAATCTATGAATATGAATAAATTTAAAGTTTATATTATGTAAAACAATATTTTTTTAGGAATCTATGAACGTGAATAAACTTAAAGTTTAATTTATATGTAGAGGTGTTAGTAAAAAAATTATACACATATTAAATTAGATCTCGTAATTTAAATATAATTTGATATTATTTCTAGAAATATTTTATAGTATCAACTATCTAGGTTTTAAGAGAAATGAGGACTAATAACTTAGAGTTTGACTAAGAGGTAAATAAAGTTAGAGAATAATTATTTCAGTTAAAATTTAAATTCGAGTTCGTTTAAACAATGTGTTTAATTGAAGTTCATTAACAAAATCAGTTAAACCACTCAATTACTTCTAAAAATGTCTATATAAGCATCTAAATGATAATAAAATGTAGTTTAATATTTATGTAAAACTATTTTACCATTATACAAACTAAATTCGTAAATTAATTTTTTTCGTCTATAAATAAGATGATATAGTTACAGCAAAAAAATTACATACATCTGCAATATTTTATATTCGAATCCGACATTCAACTTAACGTTATCGACATTTGTCAATTAAACTATGACTTACTGACAATTAACAAAATAATTTTTTCCACAAATAAAATACCGTATTTTAATTATAATAAAAACTAATTAATTACCAACAACAACAAAAAAACTAATTAGACCTAAGTCTCGGTAGGAAAGCTCCGTGCTAAAAGAGTAAAATGATGTTTTGCACTTGCAAGGCAGTGGCAATGAACTGGCACCCTGTTTACAGCTAAATGGCCCATTGATACAATACAACGTGACAAATATGCTCGAATTTTCTTTATCTATTTCGGATATTTGATTTGAGGTTTACTGTGGCTGTGTGGTTCACACAAAGTTCATTTCACTTCACTTGCATGACTTCACCTTTACAACGAATATCAACATTCAACGCCCCAGCTGTAGCCTCTCCTTCTTATTGTCCCATTCCAAAATTTGAATGCACGGATCAATATGGGTCCCCACACCGCTTATAACTTGTATACTTTACTTGCTGTCAGAATCTTCGATTGCACGTATTTCTACAGCAATTTCTATCGCATCATTCTCAATTGTTACATTCATCCATAGACTGAGACGTTTAACTTAAAACAAAGTATAAAAATGTAAAAATAATTATCCTCCCTTCAATTGTTTGGAGAAATTATGTTTATTTTATTTTTTTATTTAAGCCTTTGTTTCCAAACCAACAATCTAATATTTCAAAGTTCAATCAAGAGATAAATAAAGTTTGATAAAAAGTCATTTTCGGTCATAATTTGAACTAAGATTTTCATGAACGATTCATTAACTGAAACTTATTAATCATTTGAACTCTATTACTTAATTTATAGAGAAATGACGTTTAGACACAATTAAACATCGACGTCGTATAAAATATAGTTTTCTATTTTTTATTTTTTATTCGTCATACACTCGTGATCATTGATATACGGTGTTGATTTTGACGTGTTTAAATAACACAATGTTGTTTAGGTTTCCTTTTTGTACTATAAAAATACATGTGCATTCATTCATACATGACATGGCAACATGTGTGACTGATTTTTTACCGTGGATCAAAATGTTAATTATGAAATTGATAAATTTCACAATTTTCTCTCTATTTTTGTTATATAAATCTAAACTAAAGTGAAATAGATAAAACTTAAACATAATTGCATAAGCAATATTTATTAAATGTTCGATTTCATCATTGACAACTTGCATTGTATATGATACTTAGTTTGAAATTATTATCAGTGAAAATTTGTCATGTGTATAATAATTATTTTGAGACTTAATTGCAGTTTTAATTCCTCTATTTTTATTGATTCATTAAATTGGTCCTTTATTTTAAAAGTCGATAGTTCTGTTCTCTTTATCCGATTTTTTAACCAAAAAATGATGAAGTAGAATGCTTAAAATAACGTGACATATGATATGCATAATGATTAGCACCCATGAAATTAGAATAAAACACTGGAAAAACTTAGATTTCAACTTCAGAGTTTTTTTTCTTCATATTTTTAATTTAATTAATGACATATGGATAATTAAGACATCTATACAGTTCTATTTCATAAAATTGTATGTCAATCCATTACAAATATGTCAAATCGTCATTTTTTAGTTCAAAAATCTGAAGAAGATATCAAAATTGTCGGCTTCTAAAATATGGGAATTAATTATGTTAATTAGTTATAATAAATTGACAAAAACTGCAATTAAGCCTTATTTTAAAAAATTTATCAGTGAGAATTTTTTTCGTGTATGATACATCAATCTTATAAGTGACAACTTATCCAGAATATGACAATTATTTTGAAAATTTATCAACAAAATCTCGTTATGTCTATGATAATTCAATCTCATTAGTGACAAATTGTCATGTCTATGATAATTATTTTTAATTTTTATTAATGATAATTTGTCTCGCGTGTGATAGTTCAATCTCATTAGTGATAAACTCTTTTCGTGTATGATACTTATTTTAAAATTTTATTAATGAGAATTTTCTCTATGTATGATAGATCGACATTATAAGTGTCAATTTGTTTCTTGATAGTTCAATCTCGTACATGACAACTTGTATATGATTGTTATTTTGAAATTTTTTTCGGTGGAAATTTTTATTGGCGTCAACTTGTCCCATGTAATTATTCTATTTGTTTAGTTAAATTATATATATATAAAAAAAAAAAAGAAAGAATAATTAAAATTTTAAATTTTACATTAATTAGTTTTGTTTACATATTCTTATTAAAAATGGTGAACTAAAAAAAAATGAAATTGGCTTAAAAATTTAGGGGAATATATAAAATAAATAAAAATGATCTAAGATGGATGAAGGAAATTTATATAACTACAATTTTTGTTTCTTGATAATCTTTCTTCTTGAGTGATTATAGAAGAGAATGGAGAACTAAACTAATGAGAAAATAAGGGAAGGGTAGAGAAAATACATAAAGTTGCCTACAGAAATGGAGAATGAGTAGTTTTATGCCATACATGCAATTATATAGTATACACATACTTTATTACCCCTAAAATTAATTATGTATCGAAAATTGAGTTAAGGGCAATGTAAATCTTTTTATAATATATCATTTAAGTTGATATTATTAAATTAAATGTATTGTTTTGGATTCGGATTAAGACCTCATTGTTATATGAGTTAATTGTGATAAAATTTATTATATTATAGAGAAATAGTATACATATAAATACTTTTCTAAATAATGTATAAACTGTTTGTTGAGACGCTCCAAATTTGTTCTCAGAGTTTTTAAGAAATAATGTAGTACCGTTGTATATTAATCATGTTGGTTCGAGAGAATTCGAGTTTCATACGCTCATTACATTCGTGTCTAGCATAATATAATAGTTGGAGCTTGCTTTTTATGTGGGCACAATCAATTTTCCTTAATAATTAAGATATGACACATAACATTGAAGTATATGTATAGTAGAGAAGACAAAAGTACCATTATAATAGGAGTTGATACAAATGGTTAAATTTTGCAATCACATATGTGGTGATTTGGGTTGGATTTCAGAATTTTGCATTTATATTATATATAAATTACATTATAAATAATGAGATTTGTACTTCTCTTTAATCTTGCATCAAAGTGTATATTGTATAATCTAAATTTTATATTTTATATTGTGTATAACTTATAACCAGTTTTGATGATGTTATAATTCTTCTTCTCTTTCAGTTGTTGCACTATTTCCGTCAACTTAAAATTGTCGTTGAAGTTATCTTAAATAGATATCCGTGATATAATTGTTGGAATATATTGTTGACATCTAGTGATAGTCAATAAATAGCTGATGCAATCCATAAACTTGACGTATACTTTCAAGGTTGTTATGCACGAAAGGTTGAATCTTTAGAAGCTTCGATATTTGAGTTCAGTCTTTGTTGACTTCTATAATTTTCATTTGATAACTTCGTCCGATCTGATGAAAACTTTGGCAAATGATGTCTTTACCTAGTTGAACTTTCCAATCAATGTACTTATACTGATTAGAAGATAACCCCATCTTGTACCAAATGATGCTTTATATTATGCGTCAAATACTATTGGGTGACAGATTCAATCTATGTAACTTGATCATAACTAGCTGATGGTTACTGAACAACTTGTTATTTCGTCACAATGTTACATATTACAAGTTGTTCATTTTTTTTTGCTTATCAAATGCTAAATGCACATTTTTACAAACATCATATGATGAATTATTGTGTTGTTTTGTTATCATTGAATCAATAAATTATTGTCTTTCGCGAAGGGTGCAGCCCTTCCTTGCACCATTCCCTTAATCCTTTTGGAATTGGGTTTGGCACATTCAACCTCCTCAAAATGTCAAATTTCTCTTTTGGTTGGCTTGTCATAATTATGTCCATACTTGCATGTTGCTCTATCACCATGGTCTCCTTCATTCTAGCACTTGCCCAATATGTAGTAGCCATGAGAAAACTTTCTTCCATTGTATTGGAGAATATTGTCCTCTTAAGAGGACATGTATTGCCCTTGCTTTTGGAAATGATGTATTTTTCAATAATTGAATGTGGTTCGGTTTTTAAAATATGGCTTTAAGGACTAGGATGCCTCTCTTTTATTGCAGGTGTGTGGTGGGCTAGGAACTATCAATGTCTTGGTCATGAAGTTTTCTCTTTGCATAAGTTTCTTTATGTTGTAGATGAATTGCACACAACTATTATTGGCTATTATTTATGAGTAATTTATCCTCCTCACGATATGTTGATCTCATGGCACCCTTTTGAGAAGATTGTTTCATAATCAATGTAGATGGTAGTTAGGAGTGTTCAAAAAACAAAAAATTGAACAAAATTGTTGAATTGAACCGAATTATTTTTTAATTGAACTAATTTATAAAAATTGAGAATCAAACTGTTTTCGAATTGATTTTTTTAAGCTAGAACCGAACTGGTTTTCATTTTGAAAAACCGAATCGAACCGGTTTTCAGTTCAAAAAACTGAACGAACCAGTTTTTAGTTCGGAAAAACTAGTTCGGTTCGGTTCAAAATAATAAACTGGTTCACCAGTTTATTAAACAATTTGGTTCGATTTTTTGAACTAAAAATCGGTTTGGTTCAATTTTTCAAACTAAAAACCGATTCGGTTCAATTTTCAAACAATTCGAATTCATAACTGAACTTTGCCCACCTCTAAGTAGTAGTATTGACAATTCCAATATCGTTGGTTTTATACGTCTTATCTAAATTGCTCATTGGGTTGGATTACTAGTTTTCACAATCACATATACTATTTCAACGTGCTTCACACTGAACTTTTGGATTTGTTTAATGTTCTGAGTATGACTTATAGAGGAGACTACTCGTATATTTTATGTTATTCAAAGTATTTGAATGTCATCAAGTTGATTAAGTATAATCCATCTCCTTTCCACCTTTACATTGATATTATGAAGGAAATTCGCCATCTTCTTAGCTTCAATTAGATTATTCAAATTAAATTAACTGACGTCTTCTTTCGATTGCTATACTTCCTTTTTGTTGATAGGAGTAAAATTTATTTTGTTAGACCTTAGTTTCTTTTGTTACTGTTGCTTTTCTATTTTGTTTCCCCTGACTTGTTGGCTAAATAAAAAAAAAAAAATCAGGATGAGATATTTTTGAATTATTTTTAAATAAAAATATATTTAAATAAAAAATTCATAAACATAAAGTCTTTTTAGAGAAAAATATAAAGCTCTCATTATTAAAAGAAAAAATAAATATAAAGCTATAGGATGTAGCAAAAGGCAAAAGTCTGAGGATCCAAAATCCAAATAAAATAGTAAAAGTGGTACAGTGTACATACATACGATTCGCCACTCCACTTCATTACAAAGTACAAAGTACAAACTATACGTACTGTATGTAACAAAAAAAACTATACACGCACTGTGATTGTAGGCCGTATAACCTAGAGATTAGAGTACTTTAGACTTTTTAAAGGAAAGACATAATTTATATCGCGTGAACATCCCCGGTACTTTCTTTCTCTCTCTCCTCAACCTTCAACCGATACTTAAAAGGTTTTTCCGTTTAATAACCCGTGAAATAAAAACCCTACCCTTGATACTCCTTTTCCGTTTAATCCGAATTTTTAATTCCAGCTCAGCTTAACTTATCTCCGAAAAAACAATGAATCAATAAAAATACCATACTGACGTGTTAATTTTGATGAATTCAATTTAGTAGAAAAATCAGTATATTCCAACCAACAATCCAAAAAGTAAAAAGTTTTCACCAAACTCCAAAGTTTTCACCAAACTCCGTTGGGGGCAAACCCCCGCGCCCGCGCCACCACCTCACCCTGGGCCCCATCCAGTCGCTTCCCTCCCCCCCTCTCTAATCTATGCTTCATTTTTAATTAATTTAATTTAATTTAATCACTAAACATATTAGTTTCCCTCGTCCCTTTTTTCTATAAACCAATAATAATCTCTCTCTCTCACACTCACTTTCATTGATCCTCCTGGATCTCTTTTCACCATCTTCTCTCTTACGCGCCTTCGTCTCCCCCCCCACACACACACACTATTATCTACTCCCTCCACATTATTTCTCTCTCTAAATTTTCCACAGAGAATGAGACTTGGCGTGTGAACGAATCCAAACACAAGCACGCCTAATTCACAAACCCTTGCATTTTAGTTTTAATTTAAACAAACATTCACTCTTTTTTTTTAAATTAATAACAGTCATTTCGGATCCGTTTCGGTTCGGAGTCTTATCCGTCGTACAAAAGTGGCGGAGCATTGGTTTTGAGTTAATTTCGGAGACTGCGTTGTGAGTGATGAATACTGGAGGACGACTCGTTGCTGGTTCCCATAATCGGAACGAGTTCGTGCTCATCAATGCCGAAGAAAATGGAAAGGTAACTCCCAAATATCCATCCCTCCTTTTCATCTTCTGGGTTTATCGTTAATGCAAAACCACAATCAATCTCTCTACATTTTTCTCCGATCTGCACGGAGATTTCCCTTTAAATTGTTTAATTTTTGCTTTCTTCGCCGTCGGTGGTCTGTGATACACATGGTAGGGCATGTATTGTGTTTTGATGGAGCTTCGGTGGTTACTTTACTGCTATTTTGTTTTTATGCAAAGTTTTTTAACAATTGGGGGTTAAAGGGTTTTGCCCATTTGTTTTTTTTTTTTTTAACAATTTGGTTTCTTTTACAGTTCAAAGCCGAATTGATTGTTGTACAGTTTTACCGTTGTGGAGTTTATAGTGATGCATAAAAGTGTGTGGGAATTTTTTAGTTAAATTTCAACACTAGTTGATTGGAAAGGGTGAATCGATTGTCATGATTTTGTCACACATATTTGGAGATTTCCTATTTTCCTTGGCGATATATGAGTATAGCTTATGTAAGATCAATGAAGAGTATGGACATGAATTTGTCGTCTTCTCTGTCTTATAGTGGACATTTTATTAATCTTAATTGCAATTTTGTATCATTTTGAACGCATTTGGCAGCTCAGGCATCCAAGGTGCAAGGACATGTAGCATTTCGTACTTGGTTTGACTTAGATGCCTTCCCAAGCATGTATATGATATGTATTTGTTTGATTTCACTCAGCAAATTTAGATAGAGTACTAAAACACAATCTCCTTAGGGTATCTGTAATTAACAAAACGTGTTTATGTTGGATTTTCCCGATAATACATTTGAATTATTTTTTAATTATAGATTAGTGACTAAAAAATTAGTAGGCTTGTATAGATAGAAGAAATGAAATTGGCTGCGAGGTAGTATTTGCCATGGATCTGAAAGGTCATTACATAGATGCTTATGGTTATTGAATGTTCCCTCACAATTAGCACATTGTTTAATTTATGCCTATGGTAATGGCGCTCTCTGGATGTCGAATGGCAGGGCATGCTTGTGTTCCAAAAGCCATTCTTAGTTTTTACAAAGATTGGCACTTAGAAAACCTCAGATAGCAATAACTTCTATTTTTCTTTTGTTTGGTTTTTATCAGATTAAGTCTGTCCAAGAATTGAGTGGACAAATATGTCAGATTTGTGGGGACGAGATAGAGATCATGGACAAAGAGGAGATATTTGTTGCCTGCAATGAGTGTGCTTTCCCAATTTGTCGACCTTGCTATGAGTACGAGAGACGAGAGGGGAATCAGGCTTGTCCCCAGTGTAAGACCAGATTCAAACGCATCAGAGGTAATTTATTTCTACATTATCCTTTTTGAGTTTTATAACATACTGTCATACCCTACTATAGGCTTACAATTAACAAATAAATGAAATCACAGGCAGTCCCAGGGTTGAAGGTGATGAAGAAGAGATTGAGACTGATGACTTAGACAAAGAGTTTGGTTATGAATATCCTGATGCTTTGGGCCAGCAATCTACTTCAGATTCTAATTCTAATACATCTGGCATCCCCACAAATTCGGAACATGATGCTCATCACAATCCCAAAATCCCACTTTTGACTTATGGGGAGGAGGTATGTTTGTGAATTGTCCCTTTGCTGTGTTTTTGCTTTTCTCAATGTGCATTACTGTATATGCTAGCGACAACAATAACTATTGGTATTGTTTTTTATTCTTTTTAGGATCCTGATATATCTTCTGATCGACACGCTCTAATTGTCCCCCCATACACGAATAATGGAAGCAGGGTTCATCCCATGTCTTATACTGATCAGCCAATTTCATGTAAGTCTAACAAAACTGTTACATTCTACAGTTCTACAATTTATATTAATCTGTATAAATCCTCATCCTGGTGCTTCTGCCGTCATAGTGAAACCCAAGTCAATGGTTCAGGGGAAAGATATTGCTGTGTATGGGTATGGAAGTGTGGCTTGGAAATATCGGATGGAAGAGTGGAAGAGAAGGCAGAATGAAAAATTTCAGGTGGTAAATCTTGAAGGGAGTAACCATAGTGGAAATTTTGGTGATGAGTTGGACGACCCTGATTTCCCCATGTAACAAATCTCTTACTTTTGTTCCCTTATATCTTTGTAAATAACACTTGTACTCTTTGAAGTTATGAGTTTTAGATAATGGAAGGAGAGAGAATTGCGACCAAAATATGATTATGATTGATGATTAAATGATTCAAAAAGATTAAGCACGTTTTAACAGAGTGCTTCTCTGCATGTGGTTCTATTTAATGTTGAGGCAACACATTTTGCCATATATATTTAGTTTATTTGATTTTAAACATTCTTTTGTCTATATACTCTATTAGGATGGATGAAGGCAGGCAGCCACTGTCACGGAAGATACCCATCCCTTCAAGCAAGATAAATCCATACAGAATAATTATAATCCTCCGTCTTGTAATCCTTGGAATCTTCTTTCATTATAGAATTCTTCATCCAGTTAATGATGCATTTGGCTTGTGGTTAACATCAGTCATCTGTGAAATATGGTTTGCTGTTTCATGGATAATGGATCAGTTTCCAAAATGGTGCCCGATAGTTCGAGAAACATACCTTGATCGTCTGTCGCTGAGGTACCTGAGACTTATGCTTTTGTTGCATAGTTTGTTTAGTTTGTTTTAAGTCCTTACTCATTGTTATGCTTAATATTAACATATTTTGTGCTGTTTTTCATAATCAAATTCCTAGTGTGTTGCCTCATTATTTACTTCATATACACGCTGCAGGTATGAAAAAGAAGGGAAGCCATCTGAGTTATCCAGTGTGGACGTCTTTGTCAGCACAGTTGATCCTATGAAAGAACCTCCACTGATAACCGCAAACACTGTTTTGTCTATCCTTGCAGTTGATTATCCAGTTGATAAAGTTGCATGCTATGTCTCAGATGACGGTGCTGCCATGCTTACTTTTGAGGCACTCTCTGAGACATCTGAATTCGCTAGGAGATGGGTACCATTCTGTAAAAAATACAATATTGAACCTCGGGCTCCAGAATGGTATTTCAATCAAAAGATGGATTATCTGAAAAATAAAGTTCATCCAGCATTTGTCAAAGAAAGGAGAGAAATGAAGGTTTCTATTTTCTTTCTATTTTGACTTCTCCCCTATATTGAGCCCTAATCAACTTTTTAGTTCCATTTTTATAATTAATTTTAGCCTCTGCTTTTTCAGTATGTTCACTCTATAAACATATTACACCCAATATGGTAAAAAACCTTGTCCGATATTTTTTGTAAAATGGTGGCTAGTCATTTTGAAAATTTCTTTCATCTAAACCAATTACATCATCGACTATTGGTGCATTACCATTTGGCAAACCAAATGATTTGGATTGAAAATCATAGCAAGGACAGCATTGCGCGTGGTTGGTAAATTGAAAGAGACTAGCAAATTGAAAAACTAAAGACTAAAATGAAAAGATAAAAATTTCAATTAAACCACACATAGATGTGTATGTCTACAACTTGCACTCAAGGTTGTAAATGATAATAAAATACTTGAAACTACTAACCCTTTATTCAATTATATTACAGCGAGAATATGAAGAGTTTAAGGTGAGGATAAACAGTTTGGTTGCAACTGCACAAAAGGTTCCTGAAGATGGATGGACAATGCAGGATGGAACACCATGGCCTGGAAATAATGTGAGGGATCATCCTGGCATGATTCAGGTAAGATTATATCTGTCAAATGGATACCTTCAGTGGTTTATTTTAAATTAGTTTTGGGTGCTTGGGATCTGGTGAGATGCTGAGGTTTAGATCCTCTAAATGCCAGTATATGATTCCTAGAATTTTAAGAAATGGGGTAACAAGGGAGAGGCACAACCATGTGAAAAGTTTGTGTTTCAAAGGGTCTAAATCCTAATGTTTTACAATATTCTTTCTATGATTTTTGTTTTAATCATAAGAATTTGCTTCTGTAAAGGTTTGAAGAGTTACACGGCGGTTATCAATACCCGTTTTTCGTTGTAGTTAAACTGATTTGCAGATTAGACTTATGGTCTGTTTGTTACGGATTATAAAAAAAGTGATTTTGAAATTCAATAATTATGAATGAAGATTTTTACCTTTACCCGCATTTTGAGTGAGATATCTCCATCAATAATTATTTGAATAAAATTGGTAAGAGTAAGATATTTTAAGCGCTCAACGTTTGAAAGAGATTTTGTATGTCTCCCTCTTCAATTAAAAATGATTTTCTATAAAAGCTAATCAAAATAGTTATTTTATTTTCAGCATAAAAATCATTTTTTAACAAAATGATTTTTGAAAAAAGCTTACACACAAACATTACTAACACTTGAAAAATGATTTTTTAGAATCTTAAACAAAAGGACCCTGACTTAAGCCTTTATTTAGATGACTTGGATTCTAGTAATAACTTTGCACTGACTTTTGAAGTTGGAAAATTGTAATTTTTTTACAGGTCTTTCTTGGTCATGATGGTGTTCGCGATATTGAAGGAAATGAGTTGCCTCGCTTGTTATATGTATCTAGAGAAAAGCGACCAGGCTTTGATCATCACAAAAAAGCCGGGGCAATGAATTCTCTGGTAAGCCTAATCTTATTTTGGTTCTGATTCTAGTCAACTGACGATTCAGTGATCTCAAATATGTTCTTTTTTTTTGTTGTAAAAATATTAAAAAAAAATATTTGAAGATACGAGTGTCCTCAATAATCTCAAATGCGCCTTATCTTCTGAATGTTGATTGTGATCACTACATCAACAATAGCAAGGCACTTAGAGAAGCCATGTGTTTCATGATGGACCCTCAACTTGGGAAAAAAGTTTGCTATGTACAATTTCCTCAAAGATTTGATGGAATTGATCGCCATGATAGATACTCAAATCGGAATGTTGTATTTTTTGATGTAAGTTCTAAATTGCTTTGCTTGTTTTGATTTTTTTCGGCTTTTCTTTTTATTCTGATTTGTTCTAACTCCTGAATTGAAAACAGATCAACATGAAAGGATTGGATGGAATACAAGGACCAATTTATGTTGGAACTGGATGTGTTTTCAGAAGGCATGCACTCTATGGATATGATGCACCTGCCAAGAAGAAGGCCCCAAGCAAAACCTGTAATTGTTGGCCAAAATGGTGCTGCCTTTGCTGCGGCTCTCGGAAGAAAAAGAATGGGAGCACCAAGGAGAGAAAAAAGGTGAAGCACAGGGATTCATCAAGGCAGATACATGCACTTGAAAATATTGAAAATGGATTTCAAGGTGAGAAATTTGGATCATCTAGTTGTCTTTGCAGACTTAAACTCTATCAGGTTAGAAAGTTTCTTGATAGTAACACTTAGTTGATTCTGTTTTAGGAACCATTGTGGATAAGCCATCCAACTTGACTCAAATGAAGTTGGAGAAGAGGTTTGGGCAGTCTCCTGTGTTTGTAGCCTCCACTCTTCTTGAAAATGGTGGAGTTCCACTTGGCATAAGTCCAGCATCACTCTTAAATGAAGCAATCCAAGTCATCAGCTGCGGTTATGAAGACAAAACCGAATGGGGAAAAGAAGTAATGGCGAATGACTGTTTTTTATTTTTGAAAAAGTATTGTTTATCTAATTATTACATTTCTTCCTTTTTTTGTGCTCTAATTTTGGGTTATCATCACCAGGTTGGCTGGATATATGGTTCGGTGACAGAGGATATCTTGACTGGATTTAAAATGCATTGCCATGGTTGGAGGTCTGTGTATTGCATCCCTAATCGGCCTGCATTCAAGGGGTCGGCACCTATCAATCTTTCAGATCGTTTGCACCAGGTTCTTCGGTGGGCCCTTGGATCTGTTGAGATATTGTTGAGTAAACATTGTCCTATCTGGTATGGTTATGGTGGCGGGCTGAAATGGCTGGAACGGTTTTCGTACATAAATTCAGTCATATATCCTTTGACTTCCATTCCGCTGATAGCTTACTGTACTCTACCGGCTATATGTCTTCTGACTGGAAAATTTATTGTACCTGAGGTATGCTTGCATGCAGTATCTAAGTCTGTGCCTATGAAAAGAAACCACTTTGAATTACCCCTTCCTTGGCTCTGTTAATAGTTTTTTTAGACATATCTACATATTTGTGACTTTGACTTTTCGAGATACCAAGTGCATGCACTTTTCATTAATTAGTGCATTTTTTTCTCTCAATAGGTTGGTTCCTTTTAACAAAACCTTTTTCTTATAGTTCAATGATATTGGTTGTTATTATGTCATTTTTTGGTCCCTTTCGCAATTACATTCAACTTAAATAATTAGCTAAATTGTAGGTATGACTTCTAACATGCATTTTTATATTTTGATGTGCAGATTAGCAATTATGCGAGTATTGTGTTCATGGCCCTCTTCATATCTATTGCAGCTACTGGTATTCTTGAGATGCAGTGGGGTGGTGTTGGTATAGATGATTGGTGGAGGAATGAACAGTTTTGGGTGATTGGAGGTGCTTCTTCACATCTTTTTGCCCTTTTTCAGGGTTTACTAAAGGTTTTAGGTGGTGTCGACACTAATTTCACAGTTACTTCGAAAGCAGCTGATGATGGAGAATTCACGGAGCTCTATATTTTTAAATGGACATCGCTATTGATTCCTCCAACTACTCTATTAATCATAAATATTGTTGGGGTTGTGGTTGGAATATCAGATGCCATCAACAATGGGTACGACTCGTGGGGTCCACTTTTCGGTAGATTGTTCTTTTCCTTATGGGTGATCCTCCATCTTTACCCATTCCTCAAGGGATTACTTGGTAAACAAGATAGGATGCCTACCATAGTATTGGTTTGGTCAATCCTACTGGCCTCCATATTGACTCTCATGTGGGTGCGAGTCAACCCATTTGTGTCAAGAGATGGTCCTGTGTTAGAAATCTGTGGATTGAATTGTGATGATACATGAATTAAGAGGCAAACAAGATTTTCCGGCTACATTTGGTTGCATCGTGGAAGAAGCAAATTCATTGGATACGGCACATTTACCGAAGTTGCACGAATTTTTGGATGGTAGTTTTATTTTTAGGATGTGTAGATACAGGGTGGAGAGCTGAACAAATTGTTACCTATAATTAGAGGTTTTTCATTTATTCTTTCATTACATTACTGTGAGTCTTAAGTGTTATCCTTTTTCCTGTTTTATGCATTCTTTTAAGAAAGTGAAGTGAATCATAAGTTATTCCCTCCTCAAAATGAGGGATCATCAGTATCAAGAATTAGTTACGATCAAGTCTTGAGATGTTCTTGCTTAAAAACTTTGAAGTTTAGGAACAATGGCATATAACTTCCTCATTTGTAACAGCAACAATTATGGATATTAAAGCTTCTCTCTCAATGATGTAATTGTCCTTCAGGACTTGTATTAAGTTTGCAATTGTAAAGAGACCAAGGTTTTAGACTCTGATCACCTTTGTTAAGTCTGTTTTGCATTTATGGAAACATAAAAAAGTATGATGTTGTGGTTTAGATTGCAATCCAAGACAATTGTCATTTATATACCAACATTAATGTAGAATTGGAATTAAAATGGAAAATAAGTGCAAGGTGAGAATGTAATGGTTTCCTAGGTAAACTTGTGGACAGTTGAATTACTACCAACCGATCAAGAGATGCAATGCAACACATCTACAAGTTAAGCTTGGAGTACTAAAGAAGATTACTTATTTGATCAACCAAATTATCAGGAAAATAAGAAGTGGAAAGAAATAAAGTGCCATAGGTATGTTCACAATGAAAGTCCTAAGATTTTTTTGGTAAACAAGACTGGTCCGTTCCTTCGAAATGATGAATGAATTCATGTTCTCAGCCTAACTTATTTCCGTTTGTGTGTTAGTACTTTGTTTGAAGTCAATTCAAGCTTTAAAGTCATTTTGTAATAGCGAATGAAGACAAATCTGAATTATCATTGACCGGTCAATGACAATGATACTTTATTGTTACGGTAATAATGCAGTAATAAAAGAAATACCTTCGCAAAGTAAACCTGTATTGCTTAGCATAGAAGTTTCAATTTGTCTTGTCATTCACTCTAGTATACATATAATACTTGTCACAAGTTTATTTTTTATCATTATTAATTACGATATACCTCATAAATTAGCCATATTAACAATTTTTATCTGCTTTTGTAATTTCCCAAAAGAAAAGTTGATTGGTTGATAACTGTTTTTTTGTCACGAGTTTATAATAATTTCTGAAATATTAGTTTAATTAGCATTTGAGTTTATATCGTATAAGATATATTTTCTTTTATTTTTACTTTTATTAACATAATTAGAATATAAATATTTTTTTTAAAATTATATAATTTTATATTGATTAACTAATTCAACTACTAAATTTATAAAATACTTTATTTTCAATCAATTAATCTATCAGATATGCATTATTCAATGGATTATTCGCCATCCTTTTACCAATCAGAACTTTGTTTTACCAATTTCAATTTTCAGATTCCTTTCCTTCTCTTTTTATTTTAAAAAAAAATGTCAGCTTCAATTTGAAGGTTTCCCCTAGTGGTAAAAGTGGACTGCCCTCTCCTGATGAAACCAAAATCTTTTTACAGGAAATAAATTGAAGAGGAATTATGAATATAGACCCACCCATCTGAGACCAATGTAACAAACAGTATTAGAAGCGTTTCCAAGTTTCTATAAAAGAAGAAGAAGAAGCGTTTCCAAATTCCAAAAGCAACAAAATTCCAATTTCCATGACTAACTGCTACGGTCAATTAGGAAACAATAACATTAGAAGAAATTCTATAGTCTCCTTCCAAAAAAACAATTGACCATTCAGTTTTTTTGGTAAAACACTAGGACTAAATTTTTTCTTTTTAAAAAATCAGATAAACTAAAATAACACAATTCAGTTTTGTGGCTTTTGAAATTACTTTATACCTAAATACATAGAAATTATGCAAAAATTGTAAATACTAAAATATAAATAAATTAAAAATTAGTATTTAATACATGTAATAGTTAGTCCAATTGACAATACCAACTTATTAAACGAGACATTTTTTATAGTTATCCAATTCAAATCCAAGATATCTACTTTATACGTGATTTTATTAATGATTTTTTCCACATTATTTTCAAACTCAAAAAAATTTATCTTTAATATCTTAAATACTATTTAAATAAATATTTAATTTATATATATTTTTATAAATAATTTTTTTCTTTATCATGTAAACACAATTGTATTAATTGAATGATTAATAAAAATTGATATATTTAATGATATACCAAATATATCAATCGACTAAATTAAAGCACACTTATCTTTATAAGAAGATTGGAATAATAATAAAACAAAACAAATGTTTGATTATTGCCTTAAATAGAAACACGTGTATAATATTCTTTCTTAGAACCAATTTCCTTCTTATTTATTTCTCTTCTCACAAATTAATTAACCAAATCAAACGGACGAAGCACCGTGGAAAACGAAAACGCGGTTGACACCAAAACCAAAAGCACGTATTAAAAAGAGTTGAAAATTAACATCAAGCAACGTTCACTATTCCATCCATCATCATCAAATGGCAGAAGCGCGTTCTGATAATTTGTGCAAAAGCAGAAACGAGAATGAGATAAGTGAATCAGACATGGAAGTTGCTCGGCAGCTTATTGAGCTCAGCGATGAAGATAAAATCAGACGCAAGAGAAATAGGACATTGGAGGAAGAATTAAAGGTTGTTCAACAAGCAATAAGTAATAATAAGATTAAATCTCAGCCGAAGAATCAGAGGAAATATCGGTCTCTTGTGAATATATACAATGCCACAAAGGAATCAAAACCCTAATTCAAGGTAGGTAGCTACTTTAAACATCTAATTCATCATGGTATTGTTAATTAACCGAGTTACTGCTACATTTTTCTTTGTATATATACTCAAATACTTAAGCGTTTGTTAATTATTAATTAGTTATTACTGTTGTTAGTTTTGTGATAAGCAATTAATTGGAAACCCAAAATATCATGTTTGTTTCATGAAGAGAAAGACCTTTGATCTCACAATTGGGTTGGGAGGAGAGTCTAAAAACCA
This sequence comes from Cicer chorassanicum, assembly GCA_037974735.1. Lineage (NCBI taxonomy): Eukaryota > Viridiplantae > Streptophyta > Magnoliopsida > Fabales > Fabaceae > Cicer > Cicer chorassanicum. The sequence goes on along the minus strand of JBBPBP010009777.1, from coordinate 60,974,140 downwards.
CATGGGATCATCACATTATGCTATAGGAGGAGCTACTATGCTATATATCTCATTCGAACGCATATTCAACCAACCAAAACCTTAAGACATTAGATATATAAAAAACTCTTACTCTTATTTATATGTTGTCCAATATTCTTTAATTATTCAGTGTCGGACAACGGTGCTACTGTCCTATATATGCGATGTATGATGTATTAGGATGTCTTGTCTTAATTATTACAGTACCATAACCATTTTATATTCCGTTTAATAAATTTAGTTATAAAAAAATAAATCAAAACAAGATAGAAAAATGTTAACCGGTATATTTGAGATAGTTGTTAATGAACTAAATATATAATTTTTTTTTATTAAAAATGTATTGAAATTTGTGTATTCAAAATTTTTAAAGTTTAGATTTTTCTATTTTTAAAATAAAATTACTATTTTTGATTCTTTAGTGAGTATTTTAAGGCCAATTGTTAGTATATGACACTTAGAAAAATTATCTATAAATACTAAAACACTTTAATAACACTTTGAGAAAAAAAAAGAAATAGAGAGAATGATGTGATAAAAGAAATATATAAAGAAAAAATATACCGTTAAATGAATCTAGAAAAATGATAAACGTACAAATATTATTATTGCTATAATTACCGGTACTTCAGTTCTGTCAACATATGGTTTAGATACATACTTGGTTCTTTACAAACTATAGATTATTGAGTACCTGGAGTTAGAGATTGAAGCAAATTATAGCACGTTAGCATAAATGCTGTTAGCCTGTTAGTACTTGATATAGGAGTATTATTACTTTTTTTCCTTTCTTTTTTTCTCGATCCAGTGCATTTCAATCCCATCCACTTGTGTTTTCTGTTTAAACAAGTGTCTGATTTCAAAATATTTCGTGAAAGGTTAATCTCGTACTATTAAGTGGTGGCTATTGAATGAGAATCATGCTACCAAACCAATATGTAACTTTAACTTTTCAATATAAACTTTGCTATATCTTATAATTCATGTGAATTAATCCAACAAGATGATTATATGAGTTTCAACTATATTTAGTATAATTCATATGAATTTTAATCAATGTAATTAAATACTTCTTTTAAGATAATTTTTTTAAAAAAACTAGATAAATAAAGATTTATTATATATAAGCGAAAAGAAATACAAAAAAGTAGCATAATTTTTTTAGATAATGAAATGGTGATTTGTTAAATGATATTTCTTAATCAAACATGATGTGATAGTAGACAATTGTATCTCTTTAAATATGCGGTCATACATTCAATTTGATGGATGAAATCTGATTTTTAAATAGATTTTCACATTTCAAATGATTATTTTTTAACTTATATGATTGATATAAAAGATCATTGATATATATAATGTATCAAAACCAAGTTATGAAGTTACCATATAAATTCCCATATAATATATAGTCTTACTGTCCCCACTTATTATAGACATCCAATCACCCAATTACACATTGAGTAAGAATAAAATAGAGAAAATGGTGTGAGTAAGAATAAAATAGAGAAAATGGTGTGATAGATATGATATATTAATGATAAGAAAGAAAAGATAAAGAGAAAATAAAATATTAAACAAATATATAAAAATGTAAATATACATATATTATTGTTGTATTCTTTATTATGTTCTTAATTAATCAACTTTTTTAGTTTATAAGGAAAATAAGTCATAATAATTTAAAATCTGTCATAGAGGAAAGTAAAATTCTCACAAAAAAAATTGTTTAAAATAAAATTCAAATTCGAATTCTCTAAACAATTGGTCCTTAATTGAATTATCAGAAGAAAAATAGTTGGGCACAGATACAACTTTGCTTCTTGACAATTGTCTGCTTCCATGAACGCCATCATATGGACTCCTTTGATCTTGCAGCCTTCACAAATAAAATAGAACGATTGAAAATAATCAAACGGCCGGAATGCAATCTAAAAAGCATGGACCCTATACACCGTCCATATATTATAATAGTATGTATCACTATCTGGTACATTCCAAAGACTTGAAATCATGGTTAATTGATTTCTTCCATCATGACGTATAAAGTTGGACCAACATATAACACCATATTGCAAAGCCTAATATTGACTGAAACCAGTTTGGTATCATTTAGAAATGAAAAAGAAAACATGAATACAAAAATTAAATAGAAAAACAATAATATTATTAAGTAAAACTATCTAAAATTTAACAATATTAGTATAAATTTATTTTTGCTTACGCGCAATCATATTATAAATATTTTAAAGAAAAACAAACGTACCGGTTATAAGGTAGTTTGGATTACTGGATTTAATTTTTTTTTAACAAAATTAACAATTAATTATTAGTATTGACTATTTAAAAAATAACATTTAAAAAAAAGAACACTATTTCAAAATTTAAATACAAACAATTTTTTAAAATTAATATATTTTATCTAAAATTTAAATAAATTATCAATTACATTTTTTTAATTAATATTTCATTCGGAGGAGTACTAAATTTGACCAAAGAGACTAGAATGGTTGAAAGACAATAAAAAATCATGTAATAATTAGTTAAAAAAGGAATACAATACACGATGTATTGGCTTTGAAGCACACATAAATAATGTACCCTATGTGATTCAATTATAAGCAAAAAATACTTACTTTTATCTTTATTAAAGAAGACAGGTATGTGTTTCTTATATTTAATTTAATCGACAAATATTGATATTATTAAATTAGATTTTATGTCTCTGTTTCGAACCAAACACTTTGCAATTGTGTGTGACTTCTTTGCGACCACTTTATCTATAGAAAAAAATAATAGTTAATATATTGATTTTTTTGAATTCATTTATAAAAAGAAATATATAAATTAACCTTAAATGTTAATAAATTAGTTGACATTTGATGTATAAAAAAAACTTAATTGACATTTGCTTATATTTAAGTCATATAAGAGTATTCATTTTTTTTAACTAAGGCTGAAGTGAGCATACATCAAATACAAATACAAAGTGATTTTAATTAATACATAAGTAGTTTCTTTTTTTCTTCAATAAATAATAATTAAAAATATATATATATATATTATTAATTCCCCGT
>JBBPBP010009777.1:60925411-60970801 GCA_037974735.1 Cicer chorassanicum | reverse complement strand
CATATTAATAATTAATGCATATAAATGGTTTTATATCATAAAATTACATGCCACATCATTTAAAATATGTCATATCGTCATTTTTTAGTTAAAAAATATGAAAGAGATAAAAATTGTCGACTTTTAAAATAAGGGACCAAAACTGCAATTAAACTCAAAAAAAATTAGTGCACCAAATAAAGGTAGAAATATAATATGAAGACTTCTACAATACATTTGCAAATTGATATATTCTGGTATTATCAAATTAATTGACCAATAGTTAAATATATGATATGACTTTAATGAATTAATGTGACTAAGTTATAGATTTAACACCATAAAAACTTTTAAGTTTTACACTTTATATTTACTATAATTTTAATTATAAAAATAATTTATATAATTATTGAGAACTAAAATTAATATATAAATATATCAGTATTATTGATTTAATCAAATTTTAATATGCAATATATGTTAGAAACTAGCTTAATTATTGATTAATGTTTTGATAATATCAATACATTCTTTTTTTACTATAGAAGTTATTATATAATATACATGAATCAAATTGTAATTATACTAGAATAAATGTATTAAATCATGTCGGAGGTCTCAGGTTAAGCGTGTTTGTATTTGAAGAACTGAGGTGAATGATCTGATGATAAATTTTGGTAATGCAGCTCCTCTTCCATATAGATGAAAAAATTATGAATGAATAATATCTACTTTGAAATATGTTCATAGAACCAATTAAGCTTGAAGTATCTTCCGCAGGGTGAGGGCCCACTTAAGAATCATGACGTTCTGATGCGGCTCAAAAGCTTATGCAACTCAAGAAAGAGAACACCCATTGATACTGAAAATTAAGCAACAAAGGTGAGAGCTTTGATTGAATTTCAAAAAATTGTTTATAGTATTTATTAAACTATGATGGTAGAGGAGGGGTTTCTATCTCTCTCAATCTCTCTCATCAATTTTCTTTATCTCTCTTGTACATTTTCTTAGGAGTGTAGGGGAATTATGAGAGCACCTTAATTATATATTATTAGCTTAATCATCATCAATTTGAGTACCATTATATATAACAATATGTCTATATGTGTGTGGATATTGTTGTTTTTGAGTTTATGGTATATTATAAAAACCTTTCAATTTTTGGTTATATTTTATGATTTCCATTTGTGCATAATATGGTCGATTTTCTTGCTCAAAATCTGATATTGGTGATGGTATATAATACTAGAACTTCATCATTTTTTATGATGAAAATCAATGGGAGACAACTTATATGTATATTCATTTCAAAAGTTGAGGTAAAATTGCATTCTGAGTAGTTCATGTTACTCATGCTGGATTGATCTTTTATAGTGCTAGTCCCATAATAATTAAATAATTTAATTAAAAAAAATATAAATAAAAGTGAATATTATTTTTATTAAATTATTATTATAAATATTGATACATTATCAATATCACAACTACATAATGAAATATATTATTTTGAAAACGATGCAAGTAATATAATTAATTAAATGGTACAACTAAAAAAAAGTGCATAAAAATTGAAAGAGTCATTTGTTTCGAAACAAATTATTTTGCAAATGAGTTCCTTATTATGGGACGAAGGGAGGATGAAATGTATATGTACATATGTACTTCACCCATCTGCCTTGTAAGTTATAACTAACTATTAACTACTAAGTATTTTTTTTTTGGTACAAAGGAGGACCGACGACTCAAAGAAAAAAAATGAAAAAAAATTAAGTCATTCAACCTACATTCTTAGGCATCTAAGCCCCAAAAATTTAATTTTGTTGCCTTCACGCCAAGTGTGAGTAAATTGAATGTGCCAATCATTTTGAAGAAATTCTTGGATATGCCAAATTAGAGGAGGAACGTGCCTCTTGAAACTATACTTATTTGTGACCATGTTAATAAACACCTTTGAGTCGCATTCTACGATTAGGTGAAATAAACCCCAACGCCATGATAAGTCCCATGTACATAACCTACATCTCAATATGCAGAGAATCACATGCTCCAATATTTCACCTAAAACATTGATCCACCTGCATCTGAGTCACGGGGAAAACCGCCACACCCTGCAATATTACCATGCTCCTTACCCTCCCCATCACAATTAAGCTTCATCTAACCATATTGAGGTCTCTTCCATCCAACATAGACAATTTCTTGATTTTGGGGAGAGCTCTATAGATGAGTATAAGTGTTTTCAACAGTAGTCCTGACGAAACTTTGGATGACATTGGTAGGGTTTTTAGGCTGTTGGAACCATTCTTCAAAAACAGCTTTATTTCGGTTATTCCACAAATGCCAACATGTTATTATGAAAGTTGATTGCCACCAGTTGATGTTGAGATGAAGAAATACCCAATCCTACAATTAAATGAAAAAAATGAGTCATTAAATTTGGAGGAACAAGTCTAACCTACACCTGTTTTGCAAAATTGCAATCACGAAGCACGTGGAGAACCTTCTCGTCGTTCGTACCACAACAAGGCATAAGGAAGATATATCCACCCCACCTACTTCTACGATAGTTGGTGAGAATACGCTCATGAACCACTAGCCACATGAAGGTTTGAATCTACAAAGGGTCATTCCAATTACAAAGAACTTTCCAGTTCCCCTCCATAGTGTTCGTGTTTTCAAAACTCAAGTTGTAGGCCCTGTGCACAGTAAAGTGATGGTACTAGTGCCTCCCCTTTCTAAAGTGTTTGCTCCATTCGCGTCGTTGGGAGTTGAGAAAGCTATGATCCTGATCACAATGTTAGTAGACAAGTTATCAAAAAGAAAATTGAAGTCCCAATTACCATAATAATTTACCATATCTTTAACAGTAAGCATGATACCAAGTAAAGACGAATTAACAACATTGATGATAGGAGTGTTGCTAGGCTCTCATCTATACAGCCAAAAGTTGGTATGAGTACCATCCTCAATTTTTTGCTCAACATTCCTTTGAAATTTATCCCAAACCCCTACTAGAGTTTTCCAAAGAGGAGAGTCATAAGTTTGAGAGCTAATATAATCAAGCAAATCATTGTTCCTACCATATTTACTATGAAGAACCTTACACCAAAGGTTATCTTGATTAGTATGGTTATCCTGATTAGTAGTGAGGTTCCAAAGCATCTTCATGAGAAAAGTCTCATTCATTTGTTGTTGACTCTTGAAGCCCATGCCACCATCCTTTTTAGGCTAGCAACACACGCCTCAACTGATTAAATGAGGTTTACGATAGTATCTCCCCAAGTAAAACATGTTGATTCTTTTCCATTACAACACAAATGGTCGTCGATTTTTTTTCCATATTGTATGTAATAATATGGGAGAGAACTCAACACAGACTTGGAGAGTGTGATTCTACCAGCTAAGCTTAAACATTGTTGTTTCTATCCGCTCAATTTATTTTAAATCTTGTTCGCAATATTGCTAAAGTGAGCTCTTAAGTTTCTCCCCGAGACTATGTTCGCTCCTATATACCTTCCCAAACTATTTGTATGAGTAAATCCCGTATGTTGCAAAATGTCTTCTTTGAGCTGATTGTCATTATTCTTAGAGAAATACACCTATATCTTCTGATAATTAATTCGTTGTATAGAAGTTTGATATAACATATCCAAACGGTGCAAAATACAATGGGCTTATTCAACAAAAGAAGATTGTCAGCAAAAAGGTGTGAAATTTGAAGACCGCGTATATTTATAGAGGTGGATCTTCTTAGAAGCAGGGTGGCCATGGTCACTCCAAAAGTTTTCTTATTCTATATAAAGAAAGTCATACCTACACTAATATCTATGAATTATATGTATTATATATATGAAATGTTTTACCCAATAAATTAAAATGCGAAGTGGTAACGTACAAATCATATATACGTGTGTGCTACTCTCTCCTGATGATTGATGGTGGGTGGAACATTACTCTATAATGTTATACATAACACAAGGAATAGGCATCAAGGATTCAAGGGGTTATGTCGTAATTGAAAAAGTTTCCCGATTTCTATTGAGAAGTAATTTAATAAGCTACTATTGATATGAAGAATAAGTGTTTCGTTAATGCATCAAATTTCATACTACGGATATTTAGTTTGAAGGGTATATCTCCGATCTTTCAGATACTCAACTTTGTATATTACCCCTTAACATAAACGGTACTATTTTTTATATCTAAATATAAGACTTTGTTAATTAAATTATGAGAAATTAAGAAAATTGATAATAATAATAATAATAATAATAATAATAATATTAAATTTATTAATAACTCATTGTTTTTATTTGTTTATCTTTTAAGATAGAGAGTTAGTTTAGGTTATCATCATATTATTTATTGTTGATTGTAGAAAAAATGTAAAATAATTAGAGATAAATTGATAAAAATAATAATTAATTCAATTGGAAATCTAAAGAGAGTCTTTTTAGTACTATAAAATTTCTCAAAAAGATATGATATTTAAGGAGAATTGTAGTGAAAGTTATCATGTGACGGATTAGAATATAATAATTACAGCATGTATATTACATAAATAAGGATCAAGAATATGTGTACTTTTTGATCTATGATAAAGTTTTGATAGAGTAAGCAAGAGGGAAATGTGCGCTAAAAATTGACTCATATGTGGTTGTATGAGTGTTTTCTCCTCCCTAAGTTTCTTGAGGAAGAGATTGAGCGCAAAAAATGGTACTAGAGCTAGTAACAGGATCAGGTGAGATACGCTTACTATGAGGAAGGAGTTTGCAGGATTTAGTTTTTTCAATTTGAATGACTTTAATATAGCAATACTAGGGAAACAAGGGTTGAAAATTTATGACCAACGTGAATGTTATGGTTACTCAAATTTTCAAAAGTCAAATATTACCCGATAGGCTATTGTTGGAGAATTGACAATGATATAAATTTGGGAATTTGAAATAATTCCTAGCTTTGGTGCATGGGGGATCTATATATCAAAATTGTATCACCTATACATTATCAATATTTGCTAGTGAGCCACCTTATTTATCATGATGTTGAGGGATGGAATGAGCAGCTAATTCGATCTATATTAATCACTAGAGATGATGAAATTCTTAGAATCCTTTTGCTCAACTTGGCTTACAATAATACTATGCTTTGAATATTTGACAAACGAGGCATGCATTGGGCGAATAGCGTTTATAACGTGTATGTGAAGAGGATTATAAACAGAGACTAGTTGATCTTACATTTAGTCTTTTCTGGTGCTACCAAAAGTTCGTACTTTTCTTTGGCGACTTGTTCGAAATTGCTTGCCTAACCGTACTTATTTGCAAAGTATAGGAGTCCATTGTCCTTATGGTGTGTTGGTTGTGATAAGTCACTTGAAAACAATTGGCACATATTTCTTGTTTACCCTTGTAGTGTTGCATGTTGGCGAAGGTTGGGTCTTCTTGATAGTTTGCATGATATTATGGCTATAGTCGAGAGCTTTGAGCAAAAAAATGTCATGGTTTGTCAACTGTTTGATAAGGAGCAACTAGTCCTTTTTGCCATGAATTTGTGGAGTCTTTGGAAGAGAATATACACAGCTTTGGGAGAGTATGCTTGTGGAGAGTTCGTAATGCTTTTGCACAAACATCTACCCATTACACTATTCACAATGTTTTGCCGAGAATTGCTCATTGTAATTGGAAGAATATTTAATGATATGACTTTGATTTTGCTTGCGTAAAAAAAACCAGTGAAACATGGAAAAACTTGCTGCAAATTTGCAATAATTTCTATAAGAGAAAATTGACAATTTCGACTTCTTTTTTTTCAAAGTCTAAACATTCCGCCTAACTCAACCTGCCGAGCTTAAAATTATAGATGTTACAAAGGAAAAAACTGCAAAAACAAAACTGCAGTGGCAGCAACACTAAACGCTTCAAATGATATATCAAAAGTCCAAAGTAAAAGTAGATCTAACAATTAACTAAGCAGAGAGGCAACCCTCCTCATCTAACGGAACATATACACGACAACCAACACTTAAGTGATCAAGCAGCTGCTTCACGGCCTGCATTGCGACCACGACCACGGCCCCTTCCCCTTCCACGACCACGGCCTGCACATCATCAAAAAAAATTACTATATCATCCTTAAGTAACTTTCAGGACAAGTTTAAAATGTTGAAACAAAGCATACAAGAGACAAACAATTACTACAGGGAAAACAATTGGGGAATTCAAATTAAGTAATTTTCCCATGAAGCCTGATTTAATTGGTAGCAGCGTGTAATGCAAATAGCACAACAAAATATTAGAGTGGACTACAAGAAGCACAAATCTATTCAAGGCCAACACATAACTGTATTAATCACATTTGATCAGTTAAACAATGGTAATTTACACATAACTTATCTATATATCCTTAAACCTGAATTTAATGAACTCATTGTGCTTACCGCGTAGGGCAGGTGGTGCATCATATTCACCGTAGTCATAGTTCGTAACCGGCTGGGCACCATAGCTTTGTCCTCGTCCCCGAAAAGCACGACCCCAAGCACGGCCGCGCCCTCTGCCACCATAGCCGCGTCCACCATCCCAACCATCACCATATTCCATACCCCCGTTGTACATTTCTAAAAAGAATAGATTGGGTAGTAATAAGCAAATTTTTTTTTAATAAAAACATAAAGGAGTTCAAGAAAGCACTACTGATCATTCTATTGTCTATACTGCATCCAGTTACAGTTAGTAGCAAAACAAAGTAAGCAGTACCTCTACCTCTACCCCTACCCCTTCCACGACCTCGCCCCCTTCCTTGCATCCTTGGTGAGCCTTCTGTTTCAAAATTATATTTAACAACTAAATATGCATAATAATAATAAGTATTCACTCTTTGGAAATATGTAAAGAAAAGGCATTTAATTCACCTCCTTCATCTTCATACTCGTTCAAGGGTTTCACTTGATCAACTGGAAGAGGAGGTTGATATCTGCGTGAGGAAAAACAATTTGGATCTTGCCAACAGAGAATACAATTAAAAATAAAAACAAAAAAAGAAACTTTAAATTATAACATGGAAGCCATCCAAACATGTAAATCATGACTGGGTCTTAATACTTAACAGAAGCTATGCATTAGTATGAGTCAAAAATTGGTAAAGCAAAAAATGAAAAGCGTCCAGTTATAAACACCACAGTGTGATAAACTACAAAGCTAATGAAATCAAACCCTATCATTAGTCCACAACAAAGTCAGGTAACAATAAGTACAGCAGCACGATAGACATAGTATTTACCACACTCCTAAAAGTCAAAGGTCTAACATGTTCCATTGTCCTCAATGCAGTTTTTGAAAAACCAAGTACAAATTAAAAGTCAAATGCAAAAGGACACATGTAGGTAAATCTTTATGAACTTATACAAAGCCACCTTGTTTGTAAAATACCACTCCGATCTCAAACATAAGCAAAAGTATGGTTAAAAAAAAATTGATGTATCTAGTTTAAAATTTGGACTAGATACATCAATTTTCTTTGACCTACTTTTGCTTATATTTGAGAGCAGAGGGAGTAGCATAAACAACACTAGATTTTGAATTTGAAGATACAAAGGGGGATAAGAGATAAAATTTAAGAAAAAACCTCTCATATTTTAGAAACTTGGAAATTGTGATTGAATTATTGAAATAAGGAAGTTAAAACCACACAAATTACATAATGGATTCAAATGTGCTTCAATAAAACCTTAGTGCTTTCTCATTTCCGATTACACAAGCTATATAAAACTTGTGTGACAAGAAAAGGGTAAAAATTATTCTGGACATCCATAGCTAGTTATAATGATGTATTTACTTCAAAAACAAAGTAACACAATGGAAGTTACTAAATTTTAGCACTTCATTTCCACCCCAAAACTTACAGAAGTACAACAGCAAAAAGAGAGATGCTCACCAACCTATTATAATTGTATTGATTATAGAAACAAATAAACTTTGAATAAGTGATTTAGCACCGGGGAGGGAGGCACTTATAAGTGAGTACAACTCAGCAAAATCATAAAGTTCATAATTTCTAGTTCAAAAAAATAATGAAAGTTTGTAAATTTAAAAGAGACTAATTAAGCCAAACGTAACAAGTGATGAGGTAGTTTTCTTCAAAAATAACTAAGCCCATTAAAAGATAAAGCATCTAACCACATAACTTAGAGAAAAGATGTCATACAATATCATGAAAGTTCTTACCCTGTGGAGGATGTATCCAGCTCTTTCTTTGACAAGGTAATTGTGACCATTGAAACATGACGTGTAGTCTCCAAACTGAGCAAGTAAAACACAACAAAAACAATCACACCCATGCACACATATATTAAATTATTTGACAAGGCAGCATAGAGGACACAATGACTCATACGGAAGAAGGCCTTCTTCTAATGGTTCCCATGTGTCGGTTATATCAGTTGATCCAATTTGAGTGTTCTGATGCAGACCAACAATCCTTCTCTGAAACAAGTAGACAGATCAGTTGAAATAGTAAGACAAATAAAATGCCAACCAACTTAATCCGAAGAGATATTGACACTCCCACCTTTATTAGCTCAGTAATCATTACAGTCTTATTGATTGCTCGTCCCATTGCTTTGAGAATGATGTCATCGGATCCTTTCTCCTACAGAAGATACATGTAGGGCAACATTAAATGTCACATAAAATAGTAAAATATTAGTTAAATCTAGATAAATTGATACTTGCATGCATGGATCACAAATTACAAATTATAAGAGAAAAGTCCAGCATAAAATCATTGTAAAATGATTAAGTAAACATTAAACAAAATAAGGAACTACTAAGGAGGATATTGGAAAAATCAAGTCCCGCGTCAACTCAAAATAGTTTTTTTTTTAAGCCGGTATTCAATCTTTGTCTGGTGCGTATGGAAAAACATATGTCAAGAGAGGTCAACCCTTTAAATGGATCTAGTAACCTCGAGGGATTTATCTCCGTAATTGTGTGCTGGAATACCTTGTCTACCAAAAAAAACCTAAGATGGTATCTAATCTTATCCTAGATCCGTTGTGGGGCCACCTACCATATTATCCACTTGGGCCAATAGTATTTGACATGAGGGAATTTGTTTAGAGAAGGAATACCCCCCTTCCAACACTTACGGCTTTACAAGTCAGGGAATTAATGCCCTCTTCCTACATTCTATCACTCTTGCAATCAGTCTTTGCATTTGAATATACCTTCACTCAGTCTCTCAATAGTCTATCTCGGACTCTGTTTGCTCGTGTTTATCACTATGACTTGTGTGGCCATCTCTTTGTTTTCTCTCTCTTGCATTAGGTTCTTTACCTGAAATTGTTTTTCAATTAATTCTTTTCTAGGTTTAGGGTTTTATTGTAATTCCAATGACGCTACGTTTCAATCAGCTGGTTTTATACAAACGTGAGTCTTTGTAAACATTCCTCCATTCTGATTCGTTCGTATGATATTTTATTCATAAGCATGTAGAACAAAGTATGGATGATTAGGATATATAGATAGTAATACTGACTTGAAAGAGAGTGGTGGCATAAGTGATGTAATTTCTCATCCTTCCTTGAGTAGTAATACGGATCTCGTTCTCGCTTATTGGAGTATCTGCTTTGGGCTTCTCTACCCTTTGATACCTATCCATCTGAACAATCGAACAAAAAATCAATCAATTAATGAAAAACATGAAATTGAAGCATTCAATCTAGGGTTTATATTATTGTTGTAGAGAGAAAGTGATACCGTTTGTGTTATGCGAGGTTGGGTGGGTTTGGGTGAATATGGCAATGTTACTTAATCAGTTAGTTGACAGGTTTTGGGGATATTGATTTTAATTGTGGCTTCAATTTCAGGCAGAGAAGGAAAAAGAGAGAAAATTACACGCAACAATTGCACTCTCTTTCTATGGAATGCAAAAGCAGAACAAAAAGCCTGATGAGTATGATTACGTGGCCGCGGTCTCATCGCCGTTTAGACCGTAATAAGCCCATCTTAAAATTTACCCAATGGGCTTTTATGCACCAGCCCACCAATCACGTCGTACAGTATCTTACTCAACTCAATGGGCTTTTAAACATCATTCAAAAAAATTGTATCTCAACTCAAGAAAGAATAAAGAGAGACTCGTCCTCCACGGATAAGGCAGTGATGTGGGTTAAAAAATGGTGATAATGTGTATACCACATTCGCTAGTCTCAATTTATGATACTTCTTTGTGTATCTATGATAATAATTAATGTATAAAAAATGATTAAAAAAAATTCAAAATTTTGTTAGGCTCGCTTATTTATTTATTTATTATTTTTTCATGCAGAAAAATATCAAACAACTGTTATGCAATAACAAAAAAAATAAGTAAACAAATGAAAATTAAGTGATATCATGATAGTCCTTGAACCTATCAAAATTGTAAATAAATTCAAAAATATATTTTTTTGTTAGTCATTAGTTTGTAAGTTTGGAATATTTACAATATCGTGGTGGTAAAGAACTTATGACTGGTTAGTTGGTCATTTAATTATAGAGACAATGAAATATATTAAAATTTTGCCTTTAGCAACATTTAGGATCAATATGAAAGACAGTATATAATTATTTGGGAATAAACAATAATTTTAGTCTCTATGAGGTGATGTCACTATAGTTTATGAGTGTGTCAAAATTGCAAAAGCATCTATTAATATATTTTTTATTAGTTATATTGGTTTCGGAATATGTTTTTACAAGTTAATTTAGTCATCAAAAATATTTTTCATTGGTATATTTAGTCCATAGAATTATTAACAAAAAAGACATTGTGATATGCGTTTGTAATTTTGATACATTCAAGATTATAATGACAATATCTCAAACATTGAGAGACTAAAATGGTTATTTGATAAATTATTTGATGATACAAACGTTACTTGTTGAATACTTGCAACATCTAGGAGTAACAAACTTCTTGATCAAAATAATTGATGAAAAATAATTATTTTAGTTAATAGAAATTTGGCTTTGAAAATAAAAAGTACTTGCAATTATTGAATTTATAAACTAACAATGATGTTTGAGAACAATAAATCAGAAGCAGTATGGTAAGATATATAGGGTTTTCCACAAATATAAAAGACAAATAAGATAGAGCCAGCAAATATATTTGGCTTTGGCATTGTAAATGATGTTGATCGATAAACAATATAAATTTAAGTTATTTTGTAAATTATAGCCTAAACAATAAATGAGTAGTTGAAGTGTTGACCGATCCACTCTTATATGTATTATGGGCAAAAGGACTATTAAAAACTAATGTGAGAAATATGTTAAAAGTTCGTATAATTATAAAATGATATATCATTCAAAATTATTGAACATAATAGGACTATTAATCCTTTCAAAAACAATCTTTTAAATTTAGTTTCACATCTCTAAAAATGGTCCTATGAAGAAACACAAATCCAAATACGTACGTGGAATGTGATATTTTTTATTGATGCAATTAAGAGTAAAATAGACTAAGTTTTAGAAAGTCCAAGCTTGAGGTGTCATAAGACTTCAACTTAATCTGTCAAACTTTTCTTAGTCTTATGTGTAACTACAATTTTAAACATCATCAATTACGATTTGTAGATTTTCAAATGATATTCATTACCAAATTATGTCTGAATATACAATTGAAATCGTGATTAATAATATTAGTGGCAGATCTTGCACAAAATATTGAGGGCAACGACAAATATGAACTAAAATATTATAATAAAAATTCATAAAAGTCACATAGTTTTATAAAAAATTCAACATAACATCAATACAAAATAAAAATATAATATGTGAAAAGGAATTTTTACATTAACTTAAAGTTGTGTCATTCGTTCTCCTAAAGCCTTGAAATCATCTATAATTAAATTAGAACTAAAGTATCATATTGTTAGCAAGAAATTCATCATCTATCTTGTTACACATTCTTATCTTGATAATCTTCATTGCTGAAAATGATCTTTTTATAGTAGTTGTAGATGAAGTAGCAATGTCAATTACAAGAAATGGAGGTTGAATTGTGATCCTTTTAAATTTTGATTCTTGTCCTTAATTTAAATTAATTCAAGAATGATCTAGGTTTGATACACAATAAAAGGAGAACGTTATTCGTTAGTAATATAACAATAAAAACTTCACGATGTGATCAGTGCTAAGTGAGTGATAAATAAATGGAAATAAGGGAGAGAAAATTCACACAGCAATATATTCTGGTTCACTCAAAGTGGGTTACATTTAATCCTCACAAGCGTGAGATTTTCACTATGTGCTTTAGAACCAAGAATGTTCTCCTTCACGCGTTTTCTCTTGATCACACCTTGATCAATTACAATCTTCACCTTTCAACCTAGAAAAGATTTTTACAATCACCTTTCAGCCTTGAAAGTATTTTTGCAAACACACTCAAACTAACATAAAAGATAGACTTGAGTTACAAATGATGTGTATGATAAAAGTGTTTGGGATCTTGAAACTTCTCAACACTTGTTTGCGATAAATGAAAGACAAACCCAGTAAATAACGATCCACAAATATAGTGAAGAGAGTTGAAGTTTGTTTGAAGAGTTTTTGACTTGTTCTTATTTGAACAAATGTTGGTAGATTTGTAAATTGAAATCTTACTTTCGTCTTCCAATTGATCTTCAATTTATAGATGATAAAAGGCTTTGAATATTCAGTTTAAAATGAATATATCCGTTGGACACACTTTCCACGTGTCAGATATATTTTAAAGCAATTAAACATGTGTTTATATTGTTGTCCAGAACGTTCTTGACAAACGAAGAACGTTCTTGCTTTTGGGTCTCATGGAAAACGTGAATGAGTTGTCATATGTCAGTTGGCACTATTTTGAGTCAGATTTATGAAGAAATTTCTGCAGAATATTGTAAGTACAATGTACTTGTGTCCTTGCTCACAACTCATCAATTTGGAGATCAATCTTGAGGTTGATTTCCTCGTTTGGGCATTCAGCTCAAGTTCTGGGTTTCACCATTGGTTTGAGCAATTTTGATACTCTTTAATATGTGATTTAGACTGTGAAAAATTATTTGTTTTAATTTTGCCTTTTAAAAGAGAATAACTAGAATGTTCTTTTGTAAAACAAGAACATTCTCCATTTTTGTTTTTTATAAGTGCTAGATTTTGACAACTGTTGTGCGTCATGCTTTTCTGCTTTGCACGCGGGTTGCTTTTTGCAGAGATGCAGTGTTGGTATTTATGTCCTTGTTGTACTTTTTAATCATAAATATAGAGATTGATCTTGCTTTTTGTTCTTGATGTTTTGCTTTGCCTTTGTTGATCCTCGTTGAACGAAGTAGATTATTAAATTTCTCTATAATGAATACTAATGATTTGTAGTGTAGATAGATGTACTTTCGTAGCCCAGATTGATCTTTAAATTACAACAGATTTTGTTCTTTGTAAACCAGAAAATGTTTGAATAAAAGTTGTGAAAACAACAACGTTCTTCGTTTCTTTTTTGAGTGATTTGTTGAGGTTTAGGCTTCTTTGACAGTTGTCTTGAAGTGATTCCCTGTTTTTTATCACGTGCACATACTGCTCATAAGTACAGCTGAAGTTTCCAATCAAATCTATCAAATTCGTACTTGATGCTTGCTCAAACTTGGAGAATGATCTTGCTTGATAGATTATGAAGCATAGCTTTTGCCCTTGTTCTTTGGAGAGATTCTTTTACTGATATCATTCTTGTATATTTCTGGTGAAATTTTGGAACAGATTGTAAATAATAAAGCCAGTCTTTTCGTTAAGAATCTGATCATTCTTGTTATCTTGGAACTGTGGAGAACGTTCTTCGTTTTACAGATTCTGTCAAGAACGTTCTTCGTTTCTTTGAATTAACTTGCTTCTTTTTAATATGATTTAGCCATCAATTTTTATGCACTTTGGGAAGTGAATGGCTTCTTCCTTGTTCACTTTTGCAATTCATATTAAAATTTTACTAGTATTCCCAAATTTGGTTCACGTTTTATGGGATTACTTTCTAAACAATTGACATCAAATTTATCCATGGTGTTTTTTTAAATCTTACAAGGCTGCCTTTATCCATGGTGTTTTTTTGAATCTTACAAGGTTGCCTCATCTAGTTGAATCGTTTGGTCATTGGATGTTTTTCAAATGTCGATGTGAAAACTATGCAATTTTCGTCTTTGTTGAAAAATTTCTTCTTAAAAAATGAATCAATTTTCTTATGTTCAAACATCTTATCACTCCTAAAAAAATATGCAGCTAGTGAAGAGGAGTATAAAAATTGAGAATAAATTTCATTTGAGTAAAAATCAAATTACATCAAACTCGAATGCAATTGTGTAAATAGAGCACAAATGGCTGAAGCTACAACTAAACAGTTGCATACCACTAGACTGCGATGGTCAAATTTTTGGACAGAACAATGCTAAACCTGCCGAATTTAAAATTATAGATGTTACAAGGAAGCAAATACAAAAACAAAACTGCAGGAACATGGCTGCAACAGTGAACCCTTCAAATAATACCAAGATAAAACCAAATCTAACAAATAACTAAGAGGCAACCCTCTTCTAACTGAACATATACATGACAACCAACAACCAGGTCATCAAGCAGCTGCTCCTCGGCCTGCATCACGACCACGTCCACGGCCTCTTCCCCTTCCACGACCTCGGCCTGCAAATCATAAAAAGAAAATTAATACAACATCCATGTTAGTTTTTGTAGAAAAAGGGCAAAGAATAATATTAAAACAATAAGCAAACAGCAGCACAAGTGCTTGCAAGTTTCACTGCAACATCCATTAAGTAGCTTGTAGGACAACTTTAAAATGCCTAAACAAGGAAACACAAGGGACAAATGAAACAAACAAATACGATAAGGAAAACAATAGGGAATTCAAATTAAGTAATTTTCATCAGTAACTTGAATTAATAGGAAGAATCATATAATGCAAATAGCACATAGCAAAACTATTTGACTGGACTAAATACACAAATCTATTATGTATGCCAGCACATATCTAGTATTTATCAAATTTCATCTGATAATACAATTAATCAAATTTGTGCCCTCATATGCTTACCACGTGGGGCAGGAGGTGCATCATATTCACCATTGTCATAATACCCAACAGGCTGGGCACCATAACCTCGTCCTCGTCCCTGGAAAGAACGGCCCCATGCACGGCCACGCCCTCTGCCACCATAGCCACGTCCACCATCCCAACCATCGCCATATTCCATACCCCCATTGTACATTCCTACAAAGAATAAATTGTGTAGCAATAAGAAAATTTGGTATTTTAGAGGAAACCATAATAGGGTTCAAGAGAGCATGTATGATCATTCTATAATCCATACTGCATCCAATTACAGTTAAATAAGCAAAACAAAGTACTGAGCAATACCTCTACCTCTACCCCTGCCCCTTCCACGACCACGCCCCCTTCCTCGCATCCTTGGTGAGCCTTCTGTATCAAAATTTTAGTCAACAACTAAACATGCCATAATAATCACAAGTTTTCACTCTTGAAATATCAAAGAAAAGACTATCAAATAACCTCCTTCCTCTTCATATTCATTCAAAGGTTTTACTTGATCAGCTGGAAGAGGAGGTTGATATCTGCATGAGGAACAACTAAGATCTTGACAGCATAGAATACAATTAAAGCAAGATATAATAATATATTTACTACAAAAACAAAGTAACACCATGGAAGTTACTATATATTTAGCAGTTTATCATGACCCCAAAACATACAGAAGTAAAACAGCAAGGAGAAACTGATTACCAGCCTATAGCAGCACTGATTATTGTTAGATTGTTCAGATCTCAGTTTTGAAGATCATGTAAGCAGAGTAAAGAGAAAGAGAGAATGAAGAGTAAAACTTCTAACTGTATTATCTAATCTGTTTTCTCTAGCATGAATAGAAGGGAAGATTCCCTTTTATAGAACTAGACAGACACTAATTGTCCCATTCGAAGGCTATCAGGTAGGCACTTAGGCAGTTTTAACAAACTGTAACTGCTTCAACTAACTGAAGCTCGGTACAATTCTATTCTCTAATAATTATAAACACAAATAAACTTTGCACAAGAAGTTTTAGCCAAAGAAAAGAGGCAAACTGTTATTAATGAATACAACTCACCAAAATCGTAAAAATAATTTATGAAACAAGACTAAGCCACAATCTTAACAAGTGATCGAGTAGATTGCTTCAAAAATAACTAAGCCTATTAAAAAATAAAGCACCAAACAGCATAATTTAGAAATGCAGATGTCATACAAAACATCATGAAGTGACATACCCTATGGAGGATGTATCAAGCTCTTTCTTTGACAAGGTAATTGTGATCATTGAAACATGACGAGTAGTCTCCAAACTGAGCAAATAAAAACACAACCATAAAAAAAATACACCCAAGCATATATAAATTATTTGATAGGATAGCATAGTGCAAAAATAAGCCATACGGAAGAAGGCCTTCTTCTAATGGTTCCCACGTGTCTGTAATATCAGTTGATCCAATTAGAGTGTTCTGATGCAGACCAACAATCCTTCTCTGAAACAAGTAGAAAGAGTGGTAACAACAGTATGACAAACAAAATGCCAACCAATTTAATCATTAGAGATATCTACCCTCCTACCTTTATTAGCTCAGTAATCGTTACAGTCTTATTGATTGCACGTCCCATTGCCTTGAGAATGATTTCATCAGATCCTTTCTCCTACAGAAAAGACACGTAGGGCAATATTAAATTTAAACATCATAAAAAATAGCAAAATATTAGTTGATATTTGATAATAGATATATTGATACTTCCACGTATGGTTCACACCAAACAATAAAAGAGAGAAATCCTAAGACCTATGTTGACAATCTCAGATAGTGGTATGGAACGCTGTACCCCAAAAATGGGATTGAGGGATGACTGCTATTGCGAAAGCCAAAAAAAAGTATATAAACTAAACATAAAATACGAACAGTATAGAAAAATACTGAAAAAAAGAAAAACACACAAAATTAAAGGGGTAATCATACTTCATAACCAAAATCCAACATCAAAGTCAAGTTCTAAATTCTAAATTAAGTTCGAATAGTAATCATAATAATAATCAAAAACAGAACAAATATTAAGAACAAAACAGAGGAAGAACGAAAACCAAACAGAGCACACAAAACAGAAAAGAAACTGGGGCAGAAGAAAATGAAACCGGGGAAGAAGAAAAGAAACTGTTTCTGAAACAGAGGAAAACAAATTCACGAACATGTGTACACGATGCTGACTGCTGGGTGTTAAAAGGGGTTAGTGGGTTTATATATATATATATAAAATAATTAGGGCTTAAGTGGGACCCAAATGCCCTTAATGAAATAAAAAATTTAAAAAGACATTTTTTTGAAAAACACAGGATTCCGGGACACGCGATTAGGGCACAACTTGCGGCCGCAAGCGCCACACCCGTTGAAGGCGTTTCCACTGCACAAGGGTTCCGGGATCGAGCGCGATCTCACTGGGATCGACAACAGAGCCTAAGACCAGCATAAAACAATGGTGAAGTAAACATTAAACAAAGTAAGAATGAAAATATACCGAGCAAAATATAATACATGTTTTCTTACCTAAATATATTACATCTTAATGAAAGTATTATAGTAGTATTTTATAAAAAAATATTTAATATATTTATTCACAAATAAAAAATTAGCAAGGATGTTAGAGAAATGGGGATAAGGAGAATAAGGCCAAATCGATAGTTAGTTTAAGAATATGTGCGACTAGGGAAGATAGAATGGGTGGGAGTATGAAGCATAAAGCACTCCTGCAGCAGATCTAGCATCCTATTGCTCTTCTCCATGGTGATAAACCAAACCATTCATCACTACCTCGTGGTTAACGAATGGCATCCCTATATCACAAATATGCTGGTATGCTTCACCGACAACCCCACCACTTTTGTACTCCTCCAACATGTGAAAGGCAAGTTTAGTATACATTAGTGGCAGTGGGAATAAAAAATTTGATTTCTGGCATAGTGTGAGGGGAATGGTGGTAAAAAAATGTAAATTATATGCATATACATGACTTAATATATGGATTTCTCGTCAGTAACCATATTCAATAATCGAAAGCTACAAATCCCACATTGATGACTTAAGGAAGCAACAAGTCCCATGTCAAGTATAAAATGCAGTGGCGAGGCACTTTTGAATCAGATGCATGTTCAGTTCCCCCTCTCTAACCAGTCGGTCCGGTTCCTAGTCTAATTGGTCAGTCCGGTTTCAATTAGCTTGCTAAACATAGTGATAAGTTTCTCCCTTAAAATTATAAGATTATAATAACAACTGCAACTTTGATGTAAGCACAAGTTTCACTCGGCATTAATCCTATCCAACATATTTACAACAATTATGATTACGATATATAGAGAGTAATACTAACTTGAAAGAGAGTGGTGGCATAAGTGATATAATTTCTCATTCTTCCTTGAGTAGTAATGCGGATCTCGTTCTCGCTTATTGGAGTATCTGCTTTGGGCTTCTCTACCCTTTGATACCTATCCATCTGAACAATCAATCAAAGAAAGAATCAATCAATTAACGAAAACATGAAATTGAATCATTCATTTTAGGGTTTATAAAATACTATAGAGAGAAAGAGATACCGTTTGTGCTGTGCGTGAGTGAGAAGGAAGAGAGGCTGGGTGAGTGGGTTTGGGCGAATATGTCAATGCTACACAGTTAACAGGTTTTGGGGATATGGATTTAATTTGTGGTTTCAATTTGAGTCCCAGAAAGAAAGAAAGCTACACACGCAGAGTAAAAACGCTGATGAGTAGGGTTATGTGGTCGCGGTCTCATCGCCGTTTAGATCGCCAAACACATCTAGATCATTCCAATCCTAACAATTGCCCAATGGGCTTTTATGCCCCAGCCCACCAATCACATCGCCTCACATTGTTCAAAAACATACTACCTTTATTTGACAAAAAAAAAAAGAAAAATACTACCTATAGTTTCAATAAATAAATCAATATTTTCATTAAAATTTTGATTTAGTTTTTTAATTTTTTTCAAAAATATTTGGAATAAAATTTATTGTGATCTGAATTTTTTTATTCCAGATTTTCATATTTTAAAAATTGAAAAATACAGTTGTGTTATTATTTTATCAAAACTAAATGTATAAATCCGAATTTTTAAAAATAGGAAAAGAATTATTCATGACCATTAGTGAGGGTACTCGAGATGAAGAAATGACTCGTTACTCTTTATTTTTGGGTATCAAAACTCCAAAAATTCTCAAACATATTCTCCTCTATAATTCCTGTATCAAAACTTCAAAAATACTCAAACATATTCTCCTCTATAATTGCCTTTAAAGTCACCACAAAAAGCTTATGCTAAATTTTCATAATTTAATACAATTTGTAATGGTGCATCTATGTTATAGATTTATTGTCGATCAAACTGACACTACGGTTGACGCTAATTTTTAATAAAAACACGAAGAAAAATACATATTTATGTTCTAAATTGTTTAAAATATGAAATCTTAAACTCTAATATAATTTTTTTTTTCACTTTTTGTAATTGTTGGATATTTATTATTAAAATATGAGGCAAAAATGGAATTTAGAAAAAAAATTAGAGCATGAGAACTTCATTGTTATACACTTAAAAAGGCTACCACTCTCGCTCTCCTTATTATCATTATCATTCTTATGCACACAAAGAGGTCTCCCACTCCATATTTACTTTTTCATCGTGTTTGGGGCCCTGGGTTATTTAACTATAGTACTATTATAGGTATTATGTGTATGTGTGATGCTTTTGGAGGCAAGGGGCAAAGTATTCATACTGCAAGGAGTTTGCAAAATTTTCTACTGAGCACTAAAAAGTTAAAAAAGCAATTGGTAGGAAGTTAAGACTTCAAGAGATTCTCAGTAGAGAAATATTACATTTGGTGTAAACTACAACTTTAAAGACTAAAATGATAAACATTGGTCAATTTAAGACTTTAATTTTATGAAATATCAATTTCAAGACCTAAACCAGTGGTTTTCTCTTAATATTATACGGCGTCGTTATTCCTGCCCGAAATTTCAACTGTTTAAATGAAACGTCAACTACAAACCAAAATTTGAAAAACTTACATCAATAATGTCTATAAAAGAAATTTAACAAATTCGACTTTTTTTTTCAAAGTCTAAACAAATGAAATATATCTAACTCAACCTGCCGAACATAAAATTATAGGTGTTACAAGGGAATGAACTACAAAAACAAAACTGCAGGAACATGGCTGCAATACTGAACGCCTCAAATAATATAAAAATAAAACATATAACTAAGCAGAGAGGCAACCCTCTTCTAAGCAGCACTCTTCTAACCAAGCAGAGAGGCAACACTCTTCTAACTAAGCAGGTGCTCCACGGCCTGCATCACGTCCACGACCACCACCTCTTCCCCTTCCACGACCTCGCCCTGCAAATCATAAAAAGAAAATTACTACAACGTTCACTGCAGTTTTTGTAGAAAAGGCAAAAGAAAATTATTTAAACAGTAAATAAACAGCAGTACAAGAAGTGTTTGCAAATTTTACTACAACTCCACTTAAGTAAGGACAACATTAAAATGCCGAAACAAGAAGGTAACACAAGGGACATAGGAAACTACAAATACAAGGAAAACAATTGGTGAATTCAAATTAAGTAAGTTCTTCTGTAGCTTGATTTTATAAGAAACATCATGTAATGCAAATCACACACAATAAAATATTACTATACTGGACTAAAAAACATGAATCTACTATGTCAGCACATAACTCGTATTAATCAAATTTCATTTGATATTAACAATTTAATCAAATTTGTTCCCTCATATGCTTACCACGTGGGGCGGGTGGTGCATCATATTCACCATTGTCGTAATACCCAACTGGTTGGGCACCATAGCCTCCTCGTCCCCGTCCTTGGAAAGCACGACCCCACGAGCGGCCACGCCCTCGGCCACCATAGCCACGTCCACCATCCCAACCATCACCATATTCCATACCCCCATTGTACATTCCTACAAAGAATAAATTGCATAGTAATAAGAAAACTTTGCATTTTAAAAGAAACCATAAAAAGGTTCAAAAACGCATTTCTGGTCATTCTATAATCTATACCACATGCTGTTCAGTTATGACGTCATAAATAGAATATTTGATAGAGAAATTATCTTTCTTATTTTCTTCTATGTAAATAGTCCATTTTCTTGCATATATCTCTAATGTAATTAGTTAGATATATACCAGATTTAAATCATATGCTAATGGGCTTTCATTTGTACAGTTTTTCATTATCAATACAAAATGCTGAGAGCAAATCTCTCAAACTACTCAGCACCAAAATCAAAAACCTTATTGTCATTTGTCAAGTCCAGTTACATTCAAATAAGTGAAACAAAGTACTAGGTAATACCTCTACCTCTACCTCTGCCCCTTCCACGACCACGCCCCCTTCCTCGCATCCTTGGTGAGCCTTCTGTATATAAATTATAGTTAACAGCTGAACATGCCATAATAATGACAAGTTTTCACTTTTTGAAATATCAAAGTAATGACTATTGATTCACCTCCTTCCTCTTCATATTCATTTAAAGGTTTAACTTGATCAGCTGGAAGAGGAGGTTGATATCTGCATGGGGAAAAATAACTTATATCATGCCAGCAGAGATTACAATTAAAAAATTAAACAAAAAATCATCATTTTCAAACATAGTGGGAAAGACAACCACACTTGTGTAAGTCGTGACTGGACCTTAATACTTACAGAGTTGAATTTTAACTGAATCTGTCCAATTGTAGGAGGCAAAGTTTTGAAACACAATTGAAAGAGCAAAATTGTCAATTGCAGATTGCAGAAAATAGCGGTTTGTTTAAATTCCTCTACACAACAGTGCTATAGAGCGCCACTAAAGCCTCTAGTTGAAACATTTTGTACTAAATACAACATTGACTAAGCATGATAAAGCATCTAACAGCATAATTTAGAAATAAAATTGTCACACAATATCATGAAAGTTCATACCCTGTGGAGGATGTATCAAGCTCTTTCTTCGACAAGGTAATTGTGATCATTGAAACATGACGAGTAGTCTCCAAACTGAGCAAGTAAAACACAACAAAAAAATAATCACACCCATGCACACATAAGTTATTTGACAAGGTAGCATAGAGGAGACAATGAGTCATACGGAAGAAGGCCCTCTTCAAGTGGCTCCCATGTGTCAGTTATATCAGTTGATCCAATTTGAGTGTTCTGATGCAGACTAACAATCCTTCTCTGAAACAACAAGTAGACAGATCAGTCAAAATTGTAAGACAAACAAAATGCCAACCAATTTAATCCATAGAGATATGACACTCCCACCTTAATTAGCTCAGTAATCATTACAGTCTTATTGATTGCACGTCCCATTGCTTTAAGAACAATTTCATCAGATCCTTTCTCCTGTAGAAAATAAATGTAGGACAATATTAATAAAATGTCACAAAAATAGCAAAATGCTAGTTAATTATATAGATTAAAGATAAATTGATACTTGCATGTATGGATCACACCGAACAAAATAAAAGAGAATAGTCCTAAAACAAACATTAAATCATTGTAAAAGCAGAAAAAACACAAGTTACTGGCCATTAATCCAATCCAACCTAATTAAACTAAAGAACAAAGAAAAGCAATGTCGTTGGGCGTTATTTAAAACAGTTATTATAATCTAATTAGAATCAGAATGCAATAAGATAAGGTAAGATAGTAACTTGAAAAAGAGTGGTGGCATAGGTGATATAATTTCTCATCCTTCCTTGAGTAGTAATGCGGATCTCATTCTCGTTTATAGGAGTGTCTGCCTTGGGCTTCTCCACCCTCTGATACCTATCCATCTGAACAATAAAACAAATAATCAATCAATTAACAAAAACATGAAATAGAATCGTACAATCTAGGGTTTATATTTACTCTTACAGAGAGAAAGAGATACCGTTTGTGTTGAGCGTGAGTAAGATGGAAGCGAGGCTGGGTGGGTGGGTGGGTTTGGGCGAATATGTCAATGCTACTTAATCAGTTGACAGGTTTTGGGGATATGGATTTTTTTTAATTGTTGCTTGAATTTCAGGCCGAAAACGATAAACAAAGAAAGCTACACTCTGTATAGGAAAAAAGGCTGATGAGTAGGGTTATGTGGCCGCGGTCTCGTCGCCGTTTAGACCGCTATACTCACCTGGATCATTCCTGTCCTAGCAATTACCCAATGGGCTTTTATGCTCCAGCCCACACACCACCTATATATATAACATAGATATTTAGATATTTTTCTTTTTCTTTTTAAGACTATTTACAAAAACAGTTTAATTTAAAATGCACTTGTCAATATAAAAAGTTTTACGTTGTTAACAAATCACTATCACTGTAAAAAAAAAATTATAATTTTTCATCGTTTTTTCACCTTCTAACTAAAATAATTCTTAGCCACTATTTACTTATTTTATATTTGAGCTTCGAATTACCAAATCCTTTTTCTCTAAAATCAAAGGACTAAGACAAAATTTAAGTCAATAAACAAAAACTATAATTTGTTGAAATATTGATTGTATTATTATAACAATAACCACGTAGTTTTCCTTTGAATTCTCCAAGTAAATGCAAACATTATATCCTCTAACCATCTTTCGTGAGAGATTATGTCTACAAAAATAAACCTCACCAAGTGGTTTCACAATAATAATTAAAAAATTGTTAAAAAATTTCAATCTTCCCATTAAAAAAATAATGTGAAGTTTTCATAGCAAAAACATTAGAACCAAGTATAAACTTCATTACCAACTTAGATCATGTACGATTTCAATCGCATCTCGGGACAAATCCATTACAACCAAACCATATGTAACGATTAACACCATGTTCATTCCATTTTCCTCATCTCACTTGCATTTTTATCATCAATTTCAAAGTTCATTAATTATACATTTCAATGTATAGCTCCGCTCTAAAATATAAACAAAAATGAGTTTAGGAAAATTTCCGTATTTGATACAAATTTTTGACCAAATACATAAAAAAAAAAATTATTAAGTTTTTGCTTATATTTTAAAAGAGAGATAATATATTTCTTTCTGCCGGCAAATACAACAGTTATAGTAGCCACGAGTATAAATAGGACGAAAGATGGTGCAACGGTTAAAATACATAAGATACCAAATAGTCAATTATTGATCATGAATGTCACTAGGGTTGAACTTCTGTAATCATACATCTAATGATAGGTCATGAGCAAGAATTCATAAACTAAAACTCAATCTGAAACTAGCATGAGAAAAATAAGCGCTTTGTCGTCTTTAAGAACTACAAAGCCTGCAAGCAGTTCTTCAAACTTCCCCTTTAAACTTAGCTTCATATACCTGAGGTTGCTGCACAAAAAATAGTTATCAAAACTTCTGTTTAAAGGAAAAGGTATATGGAGCAAAAGTTAAGGCATGTTATTGTTATTAATCGTCAATGTACGCAAATTTGAATTTAACTCGACATCAAAAGTCTCCTGTGAAACTCAAATTTGGCATCTATAAGTATTACACAAAAATGAACAGCAATTAGTATTTAGTAGTAACATGGTAGCACATCTCTTTTCAATCATGAGTTACTTCCTAGTTTTTATGATCCTGGCTACTATGTCTTCTGGATTCAGAAAATGCAGCACGAAACTCAAGACCTATGCTTACCATGTAAATAGCTGCAATTAATCTACGTGCAAACCACCTCATGTGCATTGCACGCTGAGCAGCAGTTGCTGCTTCTACTGTTTCGAACATCAAATACACAAAACCTGCACTTTTTCTGTATACAAAATGAATAAATTAACAAAATGACAACTATGCAAGAAGAGAAATTGGAAGAAAAAAAATAATGGAGTATGCATGTATGACTGCTACACATTCATAAAAACATACTTGTCGACATAAATATGCTTCACCCGCCCATATTTAGAACACTCTTCTTCTACATCCTCTTTGATGTCTAGATCAAAATCAGGCTCTGTCTGCAGATCGTAATAATTGAAAATAGTAATGCTGTTAAATTAAAGGACTAAATAGTATAACTGTAATCAATTAGTTAATCCTGACCTCAGTGGTTGGATCGAACATATTCTTCAACAGTAAACACTCGCTGGGGGTACCAACAGGTTCGGCCACTTGGGTAGGCATAATTTGAGTTGGTAGAGATAGTGCTGGTATTAATCCAGGATTACCAATAGGCAAGCTAATAGCTTGCTGAGCAGGAGCTGACCCATTCATAATGGGTAAACCAATGCTTGCGGCAATTCCAGAGCGATCCAGCTTCTGCATAAGCAATGCTCTTGATTGGGCATTTAAAGCCTGTTTATACACAAGTAAAAACAAAAGGCACAATAAGTGAGCAAGAAACTCATAACAAGGAAGAGGGCTGACTGAATGATATATATTGCAAAAATATAAAAAGGGGGGTAGGAAAAGAGATCATGGCAGCTCTTAAATACAAACACCCAGCCCAAGTTAACAAGGGGCAAAATTTGCGTTTTCTTACTGCAGAAAGTGTGGAAGCAGGGAAATAAAATAAAATCTTCAGATCATGAAATACGGAATGCGGGAAGCACCGTGTTTAACCTAAGTTTAGTGAATCTACAATAAATCAACACCGAAAACATCCAGAAAAGAGGAAAAATGGTTAAACACTCGATAGAACTAAAACTTCAATACACTTATCAGATCTATAAAAACAACTTGACCCAGAATTGATAGTTGCTAAAATAATATTGAAATTTTGAAATAAACAAAACTTACTGTCAATCAACCCTAACACGCTGAGTAAATAATCATCCACCTAAACAAATGTACTGTAAGATGAAATAAAGATTTAAACAACACATTGTCCTGTGGAAGCTATTTATTTAGTTATATATATATAAACTTACCAATCCACCTTCATCATCATCAAAGTCTGCAGATTTTGCTGTTGTATCTTGGCTTCCAACATGGTCTGCCACAGATGAAACCTGGTTGATTAACAGCATTAGTTATTATAAAGATAAGGACAAGCAAATAAACCCACACATACAAAAGTAAAAAATAAAATAATGTAAACAGTTCTACCTTGATTGTTCTGCCAGCAATTTCCAATTTTCCATTTAAACTCTGGGCAGCCTTGGCATGCTCTAGATGGGCAAACTGTCCAATAATTGTTATGGAAAAAGGTAAGTGACAGTATTTTATCAGAAACAACGCTTTTTTATGTAAGTGTCAGTAACTAACTTGAATAAACCCAAAACCCTTGCAATGTCCTGTCTCCAAGTCAAGAGGCAATTGCACGAGCTCCACAGTACCAAATGGCTCAAAAATCTAAACAACAAAAAGAGTTAGAACCTGGTCAATGACAAATTATCAAATCAAATATTCAATAATTAGTTAAAGTCTAACAACAGGCTAAATCATTGGCAGAAGAAAATGATAGAAACCAACTGGTATATTGCCATAAAATAAATATTACAATTATTTTTGGATATTTGAGAGATCCAAAACTCTCCCAATGCCTTATAGGCCCCCAAATCAATACAAATGCCAAGATAACCAAACCCTATGACTTTCCCTAATTTTATAAATAACCATAAGTAACTACCCTATACACATAAACTGTCCATGGCAGTTACCTACCCAAACTGATCAAGTCAGTTTCTTATTCCATCTTAACTACATGCTAATATAATAATTATTATAATTATAATAATATAATATTTATTTACTAATAATAAATAGTCTAACAGAAAACTACTTTGAATAACTACATGCTAATATAATATTTAAGGGTATATTTTCATAAAATCATTTGTTAATTGCCATTGCAAATTCCTTGTAATGGATGGTAGTGACAAAAGATTCACTGAACAGAAAAAAACCAAAATACCTCTCTCAACTGACTCTCTGTCATATTGAAGTGAAGGTTCCCCACATACAATTTTCTGTCTACAGCTCCATATGGTCCTACCACACCAGCAGCTCCAGCGGTAGTGTTAGATTGAACTAGGTTTTTTTCAGCCTCAGAAGGTTTGACCATTACAGGTTGTCCAAGAAGAAGTTGACCAGAGAGAGCAATTGCCATTGGCACCGACATTGAATCATAAAACTCAATATACCTGCAATCTCATCAAAAACTTGCGTCAACTCTTCAGAACTACAATATACAAACAGTTGCAATCAAAACTTACAAAGCATAGCAATGAGATGCAGGGAAACAAAAACTCTAGTGCAGACACCTCAACCTGAGTATCTTTTGATGTATCTGACTCAGATAAAGAAAATGTTAGCCTGATATAGTAAAAACACAAACTGAAACATATATTTCAATCAAGAAAGAATAAGATAAGACCAAATTAGAGAGGAAGGACTACATGGAACCACCAATATTGGGAGGAATAGGCAACCAACAATTCATCTTCACTTATGTGTGTGTGAAAAAAATTCAATTCCTAGGAAAAGGAACCAACTTAAAGCTGACCAAATACTGTGACTCACTTGTCAAACCAATTCTAAGAGTCTAAAAAACTAACTGTTTGGTTCCGCGTCCCCATCCATGTTACCGGGGAAGCTATAACATCAAGCTTCTACATAATCGGACATTTTTGTGTTTGCAGCCACGGTTCCAAACACACTATAATTCCACGTGCATCCCATCCAACTGGCTATCCCCCTGCCCCAAAAAAAGGAATGCAAGAAAAACTTCTTCCACGTAAAACTTATCACGATAATATACCTCATAGCCAGTTCAAGTGATATAAACTGAAAAGGCTCAACAACATGAGAAAGAAATCCTCACTGTGTGTGTAAGTCAATTGTCAAACATAGAGGAAGCAAATTGGGAAAGGACCAAAAGAAAACCAGGATTATGTCATCTACCTTGAGTACGCAGCATGAATTGATTAAACATGAGTGCAAGGTATTCCCATCATCCCTCATCATTATCGCATTGCTAGTCCATTTAAGAATACAGTTAAACGTGATTCTTGAAAATTGAGATCCTAATACCACAATTGTGCATGCATATGAAGAATAAAATATTTTACAATAAAGTGCATACCCAACTCCTTTAGATCGTCTTGAGTTCCTATCCATGATCAGACGAACATCTCTCACCTGGAAATGAGGTACAAGATAAATAAATATAATTGAGGAAATATCACATGACAGAGGAAGTCAAGATACAAGACATTCACACTAAGGAACCAAACAACTACATCCAGGGGTAAAAAATATTAAAATAGCCTATTGTGCAATCACTTCACCAATACAGAATGTTAAACACAATACAGTCACTAGATAACTTGAAACTGGAGAAGGCGAAGATTATTGATTGTTATCACACTCACACACATTATTCCAAGTACCGTGAAAAACAATATATGTATCATGTACATACTACATAGTATATAAAAATCACACCAAACTGTATGCTAATATTAAAATCAACTAACCTTGCCAGCTTTTGAGAAGAATTCATAAACATCCCTTTCTGTTGCCTTTAAGGGCATCTGTAATCATCACAACACATTGACAATAATCAGAAAAGGGCGCCAAATACCCTACTATATCAGATCATATAATCCAAGACATAAACAAAACAGGCCAACCAATTAACCTGATAGGCAAAAACAGTTCTTTGATCCCTTTCTGGATCTGCCTCAGGCTCTAAAGCTTCTTTCTTCTCCCTAAATCTCCTGCGTTCACATTAAAATTCAGCCATTAAAAATATGCATAGAAAATTCATAGCACTGTTAGAGTAATAGACTAATAGTTCATGCTTATGTGTAACTTATTTGTATACATGCATAGTTTTTAACCAAGTAATAGTGTTACTTAGAGCTAATATGCTGAATTGTAAAACTGTAACTGAATTCTAATAAAATTAAGTAACAGCAACCGTAAAAGAGAGTTAGGCCTCTATATATGTATCGTCTCAAATGCTCTCTTCCAACTTTCACTCAGTTTTTCTTGATTTTCACTCATTTACTCACTCAAGCAACTTCAAACAAGCACAAACCTAAACCTACTTGCCAATGTTATGTTAAAAACAGTAATCTTCGCGGGGGATGTGGTCCCATTTTGCCAATCTCACCCAGTGGCATGGTTTCGTAGTTCAAAAAATAGATAGATGTATCCATTTGCACAGGATGATAATGTGGTGCAAAGAAGTAAACAGGGTTTCATATGGATCTTTATGGTGGTGACAGTTTTCATGGGTATGCTTGTCATAAATTGTATTAAAG
This sequence comes from Cicer chorassanicum, assembly GCA_037974735.1. NCBI lineage: Eukaryota > Viridiplantae > Streptophyta > Magnoliopsida > Fabales > Fabaceae > Cicer > Cicer chorassanicum. Next base: position 60,941,462 of record JBBPBP010009777.1, on the reverse strand, counting down.
AATTGAATGACCGGGATGCAAAAGGAACCAGGTCAAGCGGATATGCATCAAATGATCAGTCAATTTTAGTTGCCGCATAGCTGATAAATAACACAATTGTTCATTTAGGAATCAAATTTAACAATTTTCACTACAAGCTACCGATCAAAGATTCAAAGCATAAAGTTTATGTAAAAACATTAGGAACTAACAATCAACGATAAAGATTAAGTTGAGGAAAAATGCATTACCGGCTATCTCTATCGAAATCCCGTTCTCTATCTCTATCGCGCTCAGAACGACTTCTGCTCCTCCGAGACCTCTCTTTTTCCTCCCGTTCTTTCTCTCTGTCTCGCTCAGAACGACTTCTACTCCTCCGGCTCCGGGACCTTTCTCTCTCATCCCTTTCTCTCTCTCTTTCTCGCTCAGAATGACTCCCACTCCTCCTGCTCCGGGACTTTTCTCTCTCCTTCTCCTTCTCCCTCTCCCTCAATTCCCTCTCTTTGTCCTTCTCTCTCCTCTCTTTCTCTCTATCCCTATCCTTCTCCCTCTCTCTATCTCTGTCTCTGCTACTCCTCTCACTCTCTCTGTCTCTATCCCTATCCCTGCCACTCCTATGACGCTCCTTATCGCGGTCACCATCACGATCTCTATCCTTCTTAGAGACATATTCGTCGTCGTCCTTGGACCTCCTGCTCCTCTTCTCTTCGATGCCTTCTTCGATCTCGTCGCGCTTTCTGTAGCTCCTTTCGGTCTTGTCGCTGATTTCCTTCTTCTTCTTAGAAGAGTCTCTGTCTTCTTGTTCCTCCACTGTCTTCTCCAAGTAATCGTACTCATCGAAATCCATGGCTGATTCTTATCTCAATCCCTATCTATGAGATTGAGATTTTGAGAATTCTGAATTTCTAGGGTTTTGCAGTTTGGGGGTTTTCTTTCTCGTCGGGATCAGATAGATGGGTATCAAAGAAATGAACACGCCTTTGGATTTTTCATCCGCTCCGCAATCCGTACTCTATCGAACTTATTAAATACTATAAACTATATATTTTTTTGTCTCTAAATAAATATATTCTTTTTTTTTCTTCTTAAAATATATTGCTTATTGATTAATAATATAAACTATTAATTAATAATAATAATCGTCATTTCTTAAAGAAATTAATCACAACTATCGAATGTGTCTTAAATTTTTTATATACTTTTTGAAATTTCTTTTTTACTAATCTACCCTATCAACACAAACATAAAAATAACTACGCATAATAATATCCTATTAAGTTATTTATTTATTTAATGAGTTTAAAGATAATAATATATTTAGTTTTTACAAATTTATTTTAATTCAAATAAAAAATCTTCAATTTTAATTGCCTAATAAATTTAAGGAAAATATTGATTGTTAATAGAGGTGTTGGTAAGAAAGAGAAAAATAATATGATCATTTAATTGCTGATTGATCTAAATACTATATTTGTACACTGTTCTATTTTTTGTGCACATCATTGGTACTAAGTAAATATTACTTTAATTTTCATTAGCTATTTTAATTTTTAGTGATAAATTAATTTGTATATACTATTCAAAATTTAAATGATATTTTATAAATATGTTTAAAATATTATAAATATATTTACATAAAAATTTATTTTTTTTTATCTAAAGACAAATTAATTTTATTTGCAAATATGTGTTGAAAATATCCTTAGAGAGGTTGTTATTAGGAAAATTTTACCCATTTCTCTATCGTTATACCGTTAGCCTATAAATATTCCAAAGTTTCAGATTTGTTTTTTACTTTTTTTTAAAATAAAATCGAAAGATTCTCGTACTATCCCACGAGATTTTAAATGCATTTTAGAAAAGTTAAAGTTAAATTTAAAATTTTCAGTTTTTTTTTTTAGTGTTTGAAAACACAAATCAAGACACATTTATTTGTCTTTGTGAAAAATATTTGAATTTCCTAGTACAAACTTATTTGTGTGAAAAAAAAGGTTAAATATTACTCGTTGTCTTTTAACTTCATTTCAGTTAACGATTTGGTCTTTTATTTTTTTTTTTTTTTCGATTTATCCTTTATGTTTCTAAATAATTTCAGCGTGAACCTTTAAGTGGGGTTCCGTTAAGAAAAAGTTAAAAAATCCGTCATCTAGATCATTGCATATGTTCATCAAACCTCTAGGAACGATTGTCACGGATCTAAAGTGATCTCTATGGAATATAAATACTCACAACTTCAGTTTTAACGAATCAATCATACTATCAAACTTATAACAAACTTTGAATATTTTTTCTGAAATATTTCTAAAACATAAAGGATAACTTTTTCTGAACATGGAGGAGGGATTTTTTTTAACTTTTTCTTAACAAAACCTCACTTAAAGGGTAAATGACTAAATCGTTAACTGAAATTAAGTTAAGGGACCACGAGTGTTATTTAGCCAAAAAAATATTATGTGCTTCATATAACTTTCTTCATGTTTTCTACTTTTTTTTTAAAAATATAGTGTTTACCAATTTTGAGTAGAATGTGGTGGTAGTTTATAATTAGAGGGATATAGCAAAATTAATTATACATGTATCTATCTATCTAAACATGTAACAGTAACTTATTTATAATTTGTTTAGAATAAGACTCTTTAAAAAGTTATTTTCATCAAACAACACTATTTAGTTTATTTTATAATATTGTAGATTGTAAATAAGATTTTAAGCAATTGAAACATTAATAGAGGTAGTTTATATTATTCTATAAAATATGCAAACATTAGACAAACTATGAAATATTTTAAGAGATCTCAATATCATATTTTGATTCCATTGTTAAAATAAAATTTCACTATCAAAATCATAAGAATTACCATGTTTCAAATAAATTTCAAAATTTTTGCAACATAATTTTAAGTTTTCATAAAAAATAACATAAATCTTTCAATATAAAACAAAAAATTTATATTGTTCAAATCTTTTATTAAGTGGGTCAATTGTTTGATATATGATAAATAAAAAATATGTTTATCAGACTCAACGTTTAACTATGTCAATTTGGAGAGATTTTTCACTAAAAAGAACAAATTTGTCTATTGCCTATAAATTTTGTTTTTATATGGGATTTGTTTTTTTACAATGTTTGAACTTTAGGTTAGAACTTAATAGTTGATAAATGCTAAAAGTTACTAAATAGGTTAGAACTATTAAGTTACTAAATGCTAAAAGTTGATTCACTTTTTTTCAAAAACATTTTTCAATAATTCAATTAAAAAAATTGTTAAATAAGCTGACAAATTAAAAAAAAAAATTGATGTGCTTAAACTTAAAAGGTGAATGAAATGGTGAATAGGTGAATTTAACATGGAACGATATCTTACTGTTAAAAAAAACATGAAACAATATCCCAAAACTGCAAAACAATCTCTCTATGTTCTTCATTCACCCTATCTATTTGTATTTTGTTGATAGAGATCCTACCTCGTAGGATTTGGTGCTATTCCCATGTAAATAAAATGAGCTACAATGAATGGCAAAAAGCAATGCTTATTGCCCACTTAAACGTGTAATTTCTAATTAGTCCGTGTCAGACTCCGAGGATGAATGGAGGATGGCAAAGAGTATAACTAAAAGAAAAGGACACAAATATTGTAATAACTACATTGTATTTTGCTATCTTTTGAACTTTGATATAAACTGTAAAAATGAAATAACTTTTTTCATATACAAATTCCAGCACTAGGAGGTTCAGAATACAATCTAATCACACCACATGAACCATGCATGGTAAGTCATATCTTAGGCCGTGGGTTCTTTCCTTTATCCAATTCTGTTCAAAGATATTCTCTCATTCGGTCGAGCAGCTCTTTCCACGGGAGATATCAACTGTGGCATTGTCATTCCCCCAGAAACAATAATTTCTGCATCAGCATCAACATAAGTGTTACACCATGAATTAAAAAATTGCCATGTAAATAATAGTTTAAGAATTTCTACATCCAGACAAATGGCAAAGTTCACATTTGCATCCGATGAGGTAAAAAGAATATCATATAACAACAATTTCTTCTCGATAGACGATGTTGAACAGGCTTAACAAACATACACACAATGTACTTGCCAATCAATAATCAAAAAGAGAACCTACCTATGCCTTCTCGAATGGAAAGATTTGGTCTTATAATATCTTTGGAGTTAACCAAAAATATATCGCCAATATACAGATGGTTTGTAGGGACAAAAACACTGCAGAGCTCTTCATCTTCATTTTCTTTCTGAGATGGATGAAAAAGGATAAAATCAAAAGTTAAATATGTATAACAAAGCGTTGAAATTAGTAGTTTCCTCAGTAAATAACACAATTCATTGGAGGATACACAAATATAATGGGATTATGATGAAGCACCTCTTCAGATGAAAATGAGATAAATGCAAACCTCAAAATTTTGACAGTAAATTAACTCCGGAAACAATGGTTACAAACTTAAAATAAAGCACTATTAACCAGGGATGTAATGGATAAGCTCAAGACGGAACACATTAGACCCATATGCTGCTGTAAATCTCAGAGGTGTGTGTGCACACACATATAAATGCATGGGTATATAGTATACATTTAGGTTGTGTTTGCGAGTTGGTTTTTGGAGGATTTAGGAGGGGAGGGTTTTAAAGGGCTAAGTCTATATTTTGATATATATTTGATATTTTAAAAAAATTTAAAAGAACAACATGATATTACGTGTTTGTTTGTGTAGGATGTATGGATATTATATGTAGTACAGCCATATCCTTCATAAGCTTGTTTCTTTTTCTTCTAATGATACTGTAATAGAGATTATTCAACGCTGATCTAATGATGATGAACTCCTCGTTATGAGGGACCATGTCATCATATATGTGACACCAATATGAGTGTGGTTGCCAGCACCGTAGATGTATTATACAGCCAAGTTAAAGCATTATAGATAATAGACACTTGTTAAGTTTATTTCTTATCAAATTATAAAAAAGGGAACCCTCAACAACAATAACCAAAGTCTTTACACATTATTAGGTGGTATGAGCTACATAGGTCAAACATTACCATAATATCTTGTAAAGAAACCTACTTAACGATAAATCATTTAAATCCAAATTTAGCCTATAATTTTCCTTGGTCTCCATCTACCTCTAACTTTTAGAGTATCATCTATCTGGTCTACTCTCAAGTCTTCTCCACACATGCCCAACCACTTCATATGAAGCTCTCTACTATTTTATGTTGAGCCAACTTTATCTCTAATTTTATTCTTAATCTTTATCTCGTCTTATGTGACCATGTATCTATATTCTATCATAACATTGTCATTTTTGCAACACGGATCATTATTTCTTGTTGGCACTTTATTGCCCAGAAGTCAATCCTAAACATTACAAGTTTTACAGGCGTGCAATAAAAATTTCCGTAAGATATACCTATTTATCACAAATTACACTCAACATGTTCCTCTATCTCATCTACCCACCTACTTAAATCCCATGGTTGACAATGGCGTCCCTCCATCTCCCTATTATTATGTGATGATGGATTCAAATACATAAATCATGAGCTGTCTATGTTTTTCAACTTTCCCGTCTAAGCTAAAATTTGTGTTCCCCCTGCTAAGCCTGCATTCTATATATTCTATTTTACGTCTACTTACACTAATGTGGTATGAAGTTTAATTCTTACCAACTTTCAAAAAGGGAACCATAAAAAACTGTTGAGCAAATACGGCGTGTTCAAAGTACCTGTAGAGTAACAGTTGATGTAATGAAGCCAAAAGCATATTCACCAACACGGGGATGACAGATAATTGCTACCTCTTTAAAGGCAGTGGTATTTTGATCTGTAAAAGAAAAATTTGAAAATAAAAATTACAACAAATCATTGCATCCTTGTCGCCAATATTTGAAAATGGTCAATATATCATGTATCAGCTATCGAGAATAGTTAAAATTTACTGATTGCAAAGTATGCAGGCTTAAAAGAAATCACTGACACCTAAAACGATAGAGAAAAAGTGAAAAAGAAAAACTATTTGAAGGGTGCCTTGAATTTATAAATGAAGAGTCAAACCAATACTATTTACTAATTACCACGCCATTTAACTTGTCAAAGCTAATAAGATCCATTCAAAACAGTAAAATATTTTCTATCAACAAGCCAGCCTTTGATAGGAACAGGTATTTTATTAGAAGATTTAGGGAAGAAGTCCCCTGACCATATAATAGGATGCAGAACTTCAAGAGTCACCAGGATATATAAATACTCAAAAATAGCAAAATACACTACATTAAAGAGGTAATTATACTTAATAATTATAATTAACTTTGGTCATTTGTTACTAACATTAAAAACCAAAACCCAATATAACTTAACTACTAATCAAAGTTCTAAAAGTAATCAAAATCATGCAGCCTCATCTTCACCTCTATGCCATTGTTGAGTACTCCTCGCAGAAAACAAGAAGAACAGCTGAAAGTAAACCAAACAAACAGAGAAGAACAGAGCAGTGGGCTTCGCATGCAGAAGAAGGAAAGGAAACAAACAGAACGGAGAAGAACGGAGAAGAACAGAGCAACAGGCTTCATGCAGAAGAAGGAAATCGCAGCTTCGCAATGAAGGAGAAGAATAATCGCAGAAGCAACGTGTTTGCGAAAGAAAAGAATAACTAAATGGGCCACTTAAAATAATTCGAAATGACCAGTATACCCTTAAAAAACCAGAATGGTTCTATAAAAATGGGTATTTGAGGGATTTCAACTGTGAACCCTAGAAGGCAGATGCGAAACAGAGAATACACCGCAATTAGGCCACGTTTACAGCCTGCTGAACGCAGATTGTCGGCAGAAAGCGTTGCACACTCGCAATGGACACTGAGTCCACTCCGTGAAGCCGCTATCGTGCCACGATAGACAACATAGCTATCTAACCAATCTTAATCATTTTTTGAGCTAATCTAATTAGACTATATGGTTATGAAGAGCATACCTGGAGAAATTGCAGCACTGATCTGCTTGGATGCAGAGTATATATGTCTAACAAGGGGCATTTGCTTTATTAGCCATTCTCCAATCCAGAAGACAGTGGCACCCATCCATGACGAAACAAAAACACCAATAACAAATACAAAAGCCAACGATGTAATAAAACCAAGTCCTGCACCACAAACCAAGATCCTTTAAACTTAATACATTGCATCGAGAGGGATTAAAAATAAAGAAATAATGTACAAGATGCTTCTGCAGCCAATAATGTGCATGCACACGTGTTTTGATAAGTACGAAAAAAGGCGACGATGCCATATCCTCTACAACATTAAGACTATGATTCAAATAAACTCTGATATGAAACAAGATGCCTTTATTCTCAATTGATTTAACAATGAAGTAACCTGTTATCTTTGAATTTACAAGCTTATGCACTATAACCGTTTACTCTGCTTTGTATGTTCCCAGATTAGCCACTAAACTCTTAGAAGAAAGTAAAATACCTTCCTGCTCAATTGGTAAAACAAAAGAGTAACCAATTATCTTTTTTGAATTTATGGGTATATGCACTATGTTCATTTTCTTTCTCTTTTATGTTTTGTATCTGTGATATCTAGAACAATGAAAATTCCTGTCATTTGTAACTTCTCAAGCGAGCAAATATAATAGTCAAAGACATGTTTGTTGCAGGAAAAATAAATTACTCACCAAATATTTCAATGCCAAAACTGGAGTATAGTGGACTAAAGAAACCATCAACAAACTGAACAAACCACCATGTAATAAAAAAGGTAATTGCAACTGGGAATAGAACTACACTGCAAGTTCAAAATTAAACGAATAATAGTTAGGTTCATGATAACGGCAACAATTAGCAATCTTTAAAAGTAGTTTAGTCCATTACCATCCAGTCATAAATTTCTTTGAGACCCAACTCTGAAGAACAAAGCAGCAAGCCTGAAATAAATGCACACAATGAGTCAATAGTGTGACAGACGGATTTTATCTTGAAGTAATATCAAACTCGAAAAGTTATAAATCATGCCAAACAGATGCATATTGGGTAACAATTGAGTTCCTGTAAACTTCATCTTCATCATTTAGAACTTGAATCATAAAAATTAAGATGGCTATTTTAATGAGGAAAGATCCAGAATCAGCCTTTGAACTCCAACATCCAGCGGTTAACTGGCCTCTTCCTGAGGCCTATATAATGCAGGGAAACAGGGTTTGGTGGTTCAATTATAATCATGCTTCAATTTTTTATGCTTTTATCATATTTTTCATCTTTACTGTTTTAACAAACTTAGTTATTTTTCTATGCAAGGACAATTAACGGAAACAATGCAAGGATCATTCTGGCTCATCATTTTTAGTTTTAACCCTCTAGTTCCCAAGGGAATGGGCCTCTAGTAATCCAGAGTTCGACTGGGAGGTAAGTAAAGTCTAACCAAAAATTGTTCCCGTCTGAATTTGAACTCGGGTTCTCTCAGTATTCAGGCTCATCTGAGCAAAGAGCAAGCAAAATCCACGAATTCATAGCAACCACTTGGAAACTTCATGCTCATAACCCCAAAAAGTTTATTTAGAAATAAATATAATTACAGAATTGGAGTCACTAAAATTTGCAATATCAATTTCATAAGTGGAAATGGAATTCATAATACATCTGACAGATTCTCAAAGCTGAGATTTGGATTGTTTGTCACCACTAAGACAACCCTAGTAAAGTCAATTTCATTATGCTTATATTGGAGCATCTTTCTAATTTCATTATGCTAATGAGCACAGACATTAAGGTCCCCAAATCAGTGGTCTCAACCGATCTAACTCGTTGCAGCAATAAGACTCTTGGTTGACTTATCAATAAGCCCAAAAAATAAATACAATTACAAAAAAAAACAAGATCGAAGACTTAGCCCTAATTTGAAGTCCGAATAATTAATAATAATAATAATAATAGGAAAAATAAAAGCGAAAAGAAAAGGAAAAGGAAATAGGGTACCCTGCGAGTGGAAGAGTTGGGAGAGGATGGTGGAGACTTGGCTGGATCTTCGGGATCTTCGCAAGAGGCATTGTCAGCTTGACTAAGAGGAATTGACGTTGATTCTTTTTCTTCGGCCATTTTCTTCTTCACACTTCAGTTTCTAATGATATTAATTAATTAATACCATGAAATCAAATAAATTGGCAGATCTTAGAAGTTTAATTTGGGTTCCTTTCTAATCCCTAAGTTATTATTTTGTCTTGAATACTAAGCAACACTTGCTCACTCCTCCCCCTCACCTTACTTCACCTGATAATTAGCAGTCATTAATCCACCCTCAACCAACCCACCGCTGGCTAACGTGGCCTTTGACTATCTTTCTCTATCATTTCTATCATCTATGTTTATGGATTTTTTATTTTAAACTACTAAATTTTTTCTATATTAGTATCATCACTCCTTTTGAAAAATAAATAAATAAAGTGTATCATTCTATCTTTTATCTTTGCCAAATAATTATATATTTATGGCATAATATATATATATATATATTTCATCTAGTTGTGTTTATTTATTTGTATATTTATTTTTTATAAAAATTTATTGATTTATAAATATTATTATATTTGTTGACAGAAATATAAATATGAAGTGAATAGCATAATAGGATAACGTTTATTTTATTAAAAGTGGTACAGAATATCATAATAATATTTGTTAGATATTTAATAAAAAATAATTATTATGAACATGTGAGAATTAGTGGAGCCAAAATTTCAAAATCAGATTTTTTTTAAAACAAGTTAAAAATCGACTTTAATATATGAAACATGTGATTTTTTTAAAACAAATCAAAATCTACTTTAAATATTTAAAACATATTTACAAGTCAAAATTAGGATTAAGTTATCTTCTCCAAATTAAAAGTTATTTGCCTCATCCGAATTTGTTCCACACTGCGAGTTACTTCCTCCCATTTCTCATCTTTTTCTCTTTTTATTTTATCTTTTTCACCTTCAAATGTGTCAACAAAGAGATTAATTTTTTATTGTAGATGTAAAATAAAATAAATTAATTAAGAGGCTATATAAAAGTTTACATAGAATAAAACGCGTAATAAAGTGATAAGAAAATATAATTTCTATGAAGATTGATTAGTTAATTTTTGTATGAAATACATTATGTAAATTAATTGCCAAGAATAAAAGAGAAATGAAGATTATCACGTCAATTAGTCAACAATTTAATAAAAAATAGCATAAGGAAAATGAGTCAAAGGCTAAGTTTGAATCGGTTAAAAAAATTAGGATATGTATCCTTTGTAAATATCCTAAGTTGGTTAACAATGGTGCGATGTGTTGCAATGCTCTCCCAAATGCACAAGAGATGCATGCATAAACATCATTTTGAGAAGTAGACTTGGTGACAAATTATGATGCTATTTTCAATCATTTTGAGAAGTAGACTTGGTGACAAATTATGATGCTATTTTCAATCATTTTGAGAAGGAGACTTGGTGACAAATTACGATGCTATTTTCAAGAGGCGACTCAGAGGCATATCTACAGTATTTGAATGCGGAATAAAAATGGAATGTGCTTGTTAGTTATTATAAAAGAGAAATGGTAACATGCCTTTAAATACTTGTTAGTGTACTAAATATATAAATTATCCCTTAAGATTTTTTATGGTTAAACTCTCATTAATTCATTTTTATGTCATATAAACACGATTCAACCACTCTGTTAAATATGATGTCTAATAACCTAAGTTAAATAATGTGCTCATCCGTTAGACTATAATATTAATCTTTTGGTTTCTATCCATCAAACATTGTCAAATATTTGACAAACTAATATTTGAACTAAATTGATGAGTTTTCGGTGCGACTATATAGCTTAAACACTTAAGGATTAAAATACCAAACACTGCATACCATTTCTCAAAGAGTTATGTTATGATCGACACAACCATGTAGTTACATCGTATGTCCATAAGGGTAAAGTAGTAAATTCACATATTAGTGTCAAGGGTAATTATGTAATTTTGGTTTGAAAAATTCACTTGAACTCAATCCTCCCTCGCTCCTGTGTCTCTCTCTTCTCTCATATCTTCGTCGCTTTCGTTTGTGTCTCTCTTCTCTCGTTCCTACAGTTTAAAAGAAAATTGTAATTAATTTGACCACGATCAATCAAAAATAAAAGTAACTTTTTGATTATATCATAGGAATAAAAAAGTTATTTTTGATTATGTCTTCTTTTGTTTTCGAGTAACCTATCTAAAAAAAGGAATGGAACTACGGATTCTTACACAATGCATTTTTGTGTTATGAATTAAATAATTTTGTTGAAATCAATATATAAAAATACCTTAAGCAAAAACAAAATCCAAAAATGAGATTTGCCCCTTTTTTTAGTAATTTCATTAGAGGTTTTTTAGAAAACATGTCAACACTCTAACTATCATAAAATTATTAAGTTATTTGAGAGTTTTTTTGAGGAAGGTTACACCATATTCTTTTAATATTTTGTTTAGGTTTTATTTTATATTTCAATTTAGGTTTTTTTCAAACTAGCTTTGTTTAAAAGAAACTAGAGTTGTCTAGCTCTGCATTACATTGGATAACAATACAAGCCATAACAAAATACACACCCACACCACACATTATTTTGTTTGGAGCTTTGGGGTTTTTCAATTTAGGGTTTGTTTTTATTGTTTTTTCAATTTTAGTTTAAAAAATATTTGTCTTGGATTTTTGCATCTACAATTTTATAGCAAAAAAATTGAGTCTCTAAGGAGAGAGTTTATTTAAAATTAAAAATAATTATGATTCTCTTTTTTACTCTCCTCAAAGCAAACAAAAGATTCATGTTGTCGAATAAATTATTTGAGTATAAAATACAACTTGTAATTATTATCGTTTTTTTGTGTTTGACAATGATAGTATCATTTGGTTTGTCAAACTTTGAGTTTGACAAGTTTGTTGCACTAAAGACTCATTTATTTGATAAAGACTCATTTATATCATTTACAAATCAAAGCATATTATTAATTTGTTTGAATACATTATACTATTTAAAGCACAACAGTGTTCAACTAAACTTTTGGCATCATATGCATTCTTGCTTTTAATATCTACTGTTGTTTGCTTGCACTAAATTCAGTGGATCAATTTTAGCTGCATTTGGGTGAAATTCAAGTGTATGATCCTAAATTCTTGTCCCCTTGTATGAGTATCAACCTGTTGCCAATGTTTTAATGAAATGAGGACTTACATTGGATACACCTTGGTTCCAAACATGGTTATGAAGAAATTAAATAAAAAATTACACTAATTTGGTTAATGGTTCACAAATTTAATGAATACTCAATAACGAGTCTCGCATTTGAACAATGACGTAAATCTAAATTTAAAACAATTATACAAATCTAAAATTATTAAACAATATATTCAATTGATTAGCCAATTTTTTCCAAACGACAAACCACAATTTTATAAGTATGAACAATTGATTTTGTAGCTATTGACTCACTTGCTAATAGTATACCAATACAATAATGAGTTCCACATGATTTTGAACTAATAAATAGTTTGAATTGTGTCCATTTGATAGGAACATAAAAATTAACCAATTTGTTTAAATGATTATCCAGTTTTTTCTAAAGTGCAACCCCAATTTTCTAAGTAGAAATAATTGGTTACGTAGCTATTGACTCATGTGGTAATAGTATATTAATACTTAATAATGGACTCCACGTGATTTTGAATATCTTAACTAATAGATTATGAGTTACATATAAAATTATTTGTGTTTGCACTAGTTCTTCACATGATAGTAGTAAAAAGATCTTTTACGCGCAAAATAATAAAATAATGCAGACTTATTGTCTATTATTTACAAAAAGACAATATTTCAAGTTTTTGTATATTTGTCAAAACTAACCAAATCATTCAAAGAACTAACCACCTTGTTTCTGACTCAATTATTTGTGTTTGCACTATTTTTTCACATGATATAGTAAAAAGAGGTATTTTACTTGCTAAATAGTAAAATAACATAGACTTTATTGTCTATTACTTACAAAAAACCAAATAATTCAAGTTTTTGTAAATTTGTCAAAACTAACAAAATTCTTCAAAGAACTAACCACATTTTTAAACATAACTTTCTTAATCAAAATTATTTCTGTTTGCACTATTTTTTTCACACGGTAATAGTAAAAAGATGTCTTTCACATCCTAATAGTAAAATAATGTAAACTTATTGTCTTTTACTTGCAAAAATGTCAAAATTTTCAAGTTTTTGTAGGTATGACAAAACTACCAAAAACCCTCAAATCACTAACCACATTTTCAAACAAAACTAACGACCTTGTTTCTGATTCAAAATTATTTGTGTTTGCGCTATATTTTCACACTATAAAAGTAAAAATAGATCTTTCACATTTTAAATAGTAAAATAGTGCAGACTTATTGTCTTTTACTTACAAAAAGACCAAAAATTACAAGTTTTTGCTGGTTTGTCAAAACTAACCAAATCCTTCAAATAACTAACCACATTTTCAAACATAACTAACCACTTTGTCGCTTACTCATAATTATTTGTGTTTGCACTATTTTTTCACGTGGTAATAGTAAAAAGAGGTTTTTTATGTATTAAATAATAAAATAATGTAGACTTATTGTTTTTACTTACAAAAAAAGTCAATTTTCAAGTTTTTGCAGGTTTGTCAAAATCAATCAAACTCTTTAAAGAACTAACCATGTTTTAATGTAGAACTAACCACTTCTTTCTGAATCAAAATTATTTGTGTTTGCACTATTTTTTCACATGATAATAATAAATAAATAAATAAATAAATAAATAAATAAATAAATAAATAAATAAAAGGCACATATATTGGTATTGATAATGTGGCTGAAATTTCATACTTTATCGAGATTTAAAAAATTAACCATGTGAAGCGAGTAATTTATTTTTTATGAAGGATTAATCACTGTTATTAATGACTTGTAGTTATTAGTAATTTCACTATTAATTTACATGGTAAAAATAAATAACGACACATTTATAATTTTGTACTTGCAAAGTGGTTGATTTGTATAAGTTTGATAGAATTTTTGAAATTAACTAAATTATCAAACAATTGACTATTTTTTTATGAATGATTAACCACTTTTATTTATGTGTTGGAGTTATTGATTATTTCACTATTAATGCAAGCATCAAACAACATGTAACAAAACAAAGTTCTATCCACCTTCTATGAAATATTTTAGAAGACCACATAATCATGTGCTAATAAAATAGACATAATTCATATCAAATTTAATACACCCACAAGAGGCCCATGTAACATGGCCACACCACACAGTGAGGCCTTTCAGCCTAGTTACAAAAAAGCAAATACACCATATCCTAAACACATCACCATCACAAAACTAAAAATAACCTACATATAAGATAACTTAATCATAAGACATTTATGCCTTTCATGCCAAAACATGTGGACATCACCACAATTCCACCCAGCTCCAAAGACCAAGCTTAAGCACAACATGCTATCGAAACCGAGTATGAGAAATTGTATCTTCCACAGTTCGAATAGGGAAAATTAGTTTTTTTTTCTTCTTGTCTTGCTTAGTGTGGAACTTATACAAAGAATACAATAAAGGGACTAGAGTTATATCATGTAATCATCAACAACACTCTCATTCAAGCACATGACAAGTTATAAGAGTGGAAATACTCAGCATAGTTAATCAACAAAGCATCAAGATACTCAACATTACATTCCTCTTCATCATTTGGCAAAGTCAAAATCAATCGAACACAAAGTTCTTCATTTTTAAAGTGCAATATAATTTCACATGAAGTGAATACTCTCACATTTAAATTATCCTATCCTTCCTCAATCCTTTGTTTGATGCAGCAATCAGATATGATAAGGTAATCAATTTTTTTAAATAATCAGGTTGCAGCCGGATATCATTATCCTTAGATTAATTTCTTTAAATTTTTACTTTTTAGTTTTTGAAAAACAATTTTATAAATAAATTTTTTTAAAAAAAAATTTAAAAGAAAATTTAAAAATATTTGTTTGCTGAATTTAATTTTTTAAAACAGTCTTTGACTAGAGAATTAAAAAAACTAAAAAATAAAAAATAAAACACCATTTATCTATTTTGCTTTTTTAGTTTTAAAAATTATAATATTAAAAATAGTTTTTAAAAACAAGTAATCCAAACAAATTGTTTAGGTTTTAAATTTTAAAATACTAAAATAAAGTTTTTGGGATTTGAATCAAACAAACTCTAAGTCATTCTTCAAAATTGTGATAGATAGAGAAATCACAATTTTTTTCAAGTATATAAAATTACTTCATAAATTATTTACATTTTTTTGCATTTTTGTTTATTTATAAAAAATTATATGAATGTTATTTTAAAAGAAAAAAAATTAAATAGATTATAAGGACAAATTTGTCATTTTATCAAAATATAAATCATATCATCTTGTTATCTGATGTGTATCAAACACTGAATATGATAAACTAATTTTATCAAGTTTGTTATCAATTGCACATCAAACACAGGACATGATAACTCTTTATCCTATCAATATCCTATCCTGTCTCTATCATGCTCCTTATCCTATCTGTGCCTATCATATCCAGTCCATCAAACGGGCCCTTAATCACTTAGATAAAGATTTATAAGACTCTAAAGGTTAACATCATTTTGTTAGGAAGAATTATTTGAATAAACACCACTTCAATACAAATTGTTTTGTTTATGGATTAGTGTTTAGAAAACACACTTTAAATTCTTGAAAGAAAGAAACATAATCAATTTCTTAAAATCACTATCAATTTCCACAACATTGTAAGTATAAAATTTGAAAGAAAAAAAGGGCAAAAACTATAAACCTTAAATAGAGTTAAAGTTATGAAAATAAGGAGGAATGAGTTGAAACTATAGGCATAAAAATGAAAGAAATAATCATAACCAACAAAATGACAAATAAATCATAAACACAAAAAAAAAAATTGAAGAATTTGATACATTTTTCATCACAATCATTGTTA
>JBBPBP010009777.1:60903350-60915234 GCA_037974735.1 Cicer chorassanicum | reverse complement strand
TTTAACTTTTCCAGTTACATGTGCATAGATTGAAAATTCACTTAAATTCAATTTACATTTTTCTTATAAAAAAAAGAGGTTGAAAATTCACCCTAAATTTGGAAATAAAAAATAAGAGAACATGTCGAAATACGATTGAACAAATTTCATCATGTCTAACTTCATTTTATTCATTTTAAAAATATTCAAACAATATAAACTCATTCTATTAATTATTCCATTCCACCATAGCTATAAAAAGAAACAATTCAGTTAATATTGAAAGACCCTATTCGTACAACTATAATGCTCATTATTCATTATAATTTTATAGCTACGTAAAATTAATGTTAATATTATATTTTATAATGACATTATTAATGGAAAAATATGATGCAATTATAGAAAATTGTGTCATTAGGCGTATAGTGTATGGTTTGCAGATTGTTGAAATACATATATGAGTTAGAGAAGTTGTCTTTTAAGTGATATCACAATGTCTTATAACCTAATAGTCTGGTTTGATTTTGACATGACAATTGTAGACAATTGTAGGCATTACAAATTCAATGAGAGTAAATTTATACTTTAAATGGCAGTGATATAGGCTTATTATCTCTAAACAAAAATTTAGTCATAAAAGATATGGAGGCGTCACATTTATATTAGAAATTATCATATTTAGAGATTATTCTTAAAGTATCGTTGTATTATCACAAAAGAGTTGTTTTTTATCACAAAAGAATTGTATCTATAAAGTCATAACTATATTTGACCTAAAAGAAAGTTAATTAGTAAATATGAAAATTTAGAAAATTGCGTATATTTCCTTAGGGGAGAAAATACTTATATAGTCACAATAAAAGTTATTTAGACACAAACTACAAAATACACATAATTTAGTTATATAAAAATACACATTATTTAATTATTATTTTCTTCTACTTTTTTTTTTTCTTGAGTGTGTTCAAAATGTTGTGCTAATTTTTGTGCCCACACAATACTTTCTCTGTGGGAGGATTCTAGTTTATAATTCAAATCTAAAATGTTGAAAAATGCAACCATAAAATATGGTTAAAGAGAACAAAAGTGTTTATGCTCACATAGACAATTTGGACATCCTAAGATATCAGAAAATAGCTAAATTATTTATGTTATTTAGTGATCACTTTTAAAATAATGAGATTTCTAATTAGTCACCACTTTGTATATATAGGGTATAGTCTCTGACATACTAGACACGGAAATAGTGTATATTGTCTTTTCTTCTCATATAAAGAATGTTTAAGACATAAAAGAATTTTGATTGAGGAAAAATCGTAAACCAACGTATGATATTTACTAGTCTCTTTTATGTGTTTTAGGATTATCCTCAAAAGATTATTGTCAATTATTCCAAATAAAGGACAAATGTCCTATACGCCTTATGCCTCTCCTCCTTTTGATTCCTTTTTACCGCTTCTTATTTTTTCATCTAAGAGAGGTGGTTTATAGTCAATATTTTTGTCTTAGATCACATCTCTAAATCATTTTTTATTCTATTTGATCTAAATAAGTTATTTCTACATGTCTTTAGTTTTTCTTTTGTGGTTTTGTTATCTCAGTGTGGCGTTGTGTTTGTTTATCATCTTGGTGTGGTGTATTAGTTTCTCGTCTTGGTGTAGTGTTATTTCGTTTAGATTGACACATCAACTTCGATCAAGTGCAAATTAAATAATTATTTTGACGTCATCAGCATTACACCTCGGGAGACCAGTGTATTCCGAACACCTCAAGTTTTTCATATTTGTAGGTTTTATCACAGTTGTAGACATTTTGTCGTTGTATACTATTTATATGGATGCTTTGAGTTTGTTTACAAATTCATGCTTTTTAGTTTTAACACGTTTAAATTGTAATATTCTTTATTGATATAATTTTTATCATTTTGTACGAATAAATATCGTTTTTTAATAAGAAAAATGATTTCAAATATTCTTATTATCTTTGATAAATTAATGTATCGTAAATTCTGATGTTACAAAGATTAATTTATTATTTGTTTTTTACTTTCATAGCATGCTTATCTTGACTACTAAATTTCTACAATGAGAAAGCACGTATGAATTATTAAATTAGTTCCAAGATTATATATACTTTCTTCAATATGAACCTTTTTTGAACTTTTTAAGAGAATATCAAACTGATACTTGTTTTAATCCTCCCATTTGTAAGGGAAAAAATTGACAATTAAGATTTCGGTAAAAAATTAATTAAAATTCGAATAGATATTGTTTCAGTAACTATTCAAATTGATATTTAACCTTTTTATGAATGTAACTTACATTTATCTTCCTTCTATTTTTTCACAATTTTTTTATGTGACTGCTGAGTTTCGTTTTTGCCAAAACATTATCACCGTATATTCTAGTTCTAGATCCAGGTAATATAACATTGTTAATTATAGCTTGCTCAAAAAAACATTGTTAATTATAATCTTTGTAAAAAAAATGTTAACCATAGTAATATAGTAATAAAATTCTCCGTTGTTTTTGAATAAAAATAATACTATTTTTTACTTTTAAAAAAACATGAGTTTAATTTGTATGTACCAATAGTGTAAAATGTTTTACATAATAAATATCATATGAATTAATTTATAAACAAAAATTAAATTTTATTAACAATTTAACAGTTATAATTAACTGACAGTATAATTTTTTTATGTTTTTATAAATTAAATTCTATTTAGCTATTAATAGCATAATATATTATTAAATACGAGTACAATTTTCCATATTACTAGTATATACCAAAAATTGCTAACTATTTAATTGTGAATCGGTGGTTTCCTTGATGCTGGAGTATAATCCATGGCAAAAACATCAGCACCAACGTTACCATCTTCTTCTTTTAGCTTAAACTTGTCACCATGCATTTCCCTATGTTGAGCTTTGTTCCTATCCTCACTAGTTTGGTTGCTTATTTCTTTCAATACTCGTGCTGCATATACAAAAATAAATGTTAAGAAAAATTAATGAAACAAAAAAACATGGAAAAAATATTCTGAATCTAGTGTTTTAATTTTTTTAGCTATGAATATTTGGGGCAAAAAAGGTACCTCTAACTTGAATATGAATGGAGAAGAAACAGAGGAGAATAAAAATCACAGGTAGAATATTGCATTTGTTTTGTGTAGTAACCATCTTAATAATAATTATCCAAATTAGACTTATACTCTATGATTCACTCTTTTTCTGAATATACCAATGCATATGCTAATTTAGCTCTTGTATATATATACACATATTGGGAGCTTCTAGCCACCTAGTTAACTGTCATGTATTATTATTTTGGTATGTATATTAATTAATAGACCATGGTGGTAAATTGTACACGACCCTAATGGCCTACGAGGGTCAACATCATTAATTCATTATTGTCGGGTTTGAAATTGAATGCCATATATGATTTTGGGAACATATAACCTAAAAACTATTATCAACATATGAAATAATTAATGTCAACCTATGTATAATCAATGTATACATCTAATGTATTAGTTTTCCTATCATGTCATTTGCTTCCCATAAATCTAATGTATTAGTATTATTCCGATTGGGTATCACTCATTGTTCTCATTCAATATGATTTAGAAATAATTTTGTATATTGGATTGTAATATTGAAATATAAATTATAATATGTAACATTAAGTTTAAATAGTCGAAAGGAGTTGTAATAATTCTACAGTCAGATGTATATAATTGATTGAACTCTATGATCAAATTTTTTATATTATTTATTTTTATTTTAGTTCCTGTTTCTTTTGAATTGAAATTGTTGTTCTAATAGTTTTCTAATTGTTCAATTCATATTAGTAACCGTTAGACATAACATGTTAGTTATTAGAGTAATATCAATTAATAATGAACTAAATAAATAATATATAAGATAAGAGATTTTATTTTGGATAAACATATTGTGTTTAGTTTTGATGGCGATTCAAGTTATTAATCCAATCTTGCCAACCTCCTTAATAGTTAGTTACAACGTTAGTCCCTACTATCGGTTTAATTAATAATGATAATAATACATATACCCCAATTTTCATAACAAAATGTCCAAGCAAATTTAAAACTAGATTCAATAACGAAAATTAGTTGAAAATTATTTAATGTGAGTCACCTTGTGGTGACTGGATAATGACATCCACGATTCATGTGGATGTGTTGCCAAAACTTAGAGAAAAAATGTATCAATATTTGAGTTGGACCAATGGCTATGTGCCGGAATATGCAGACAAGGTAATACCTTGAAGCCCTGCAGCATAGGTGCGGGGCCATATGTCAGGTCTGTAACCTGTTTTGTTACCCTGCCAGCCACTGTCACATTCAATCGCCACTTCTTAGTTACCGCATCTTCTCAATCTCTACACATTTTCAACCTGATAAATAGTTCATTGTTATTTGGAGTTTGTTTAATTCAGCATCATTCAAGTATTATAATTGGTTATAGATATGTATATCATAAATAATTTTTATAAACACTTAACATTTGTATGAGTACTTATGCCGTAGGTCCTGTCCACATAAGTCCCATAACTAAATAGCGTTATGCTGCCAACATGTTTGGCCTAATTCACATGTCAACAAGTCCCCTTCTTTTATTGATTAAATATCCGTGTCTCTCGATCAGCCTCTACTACAGGTACTCTTTTGGAAAATATTAGAATCCTTTCTTTTTTACTCTCTTCTTTTCTATCATGTTTGTGAGAGCCGTACACATAAAAATATATTTATAATTTTATATACAAAAAATAAATTGAGTTAAACAATGTTTTAATATGTAACGTTTTTCACAACATGATTAAAAATGAAGGAACAAATAGAGAGAATCATAATCCCTTTTGAAAATCGTATTTTACTTTGATTAGTATTCATGTAAATGATTAAAATCACTCATAGTTGTCTAGTTGGAGTTGGAACATGTATTTTCTTGCAATTCTTGCCCTTGATTTGGAATGCGAAAAAATAAACATAATATGATTTAATTCATATATATTATCGATGCAAAAAAAAAAAAAAATTATACTGTGAGTCAATCACAATTGTTTGACTTTACAATAACTACATTTAAAGTCATAACAATGAATGACTACGATATGCTGACAATATAAAACATTTTACACCAAAAGTGCATAACAATTAAACTCAACATAATAACAAAATAATACTAATTACTAACAAATTTAACATGTTAATAATTTTTAACTGTTGTAGTTAATAATGTCCTATATTTAAATATTGAGATATTACTTGATTTAATGTAGATCTTAAAGGGTGGCCGGACACGATGCAATGCAATGGAGGACGACAACTCAAGGTCTTCAATTGAGAAGTTAATAAACACTTCAATGTTCAAATCAATGTGAGAGATTGAAGTAAGTGAGACATATACTAAATAGTGTGTATCTTGTTTCTTGAGGAAATGAACTCCTTAAATAGTGGAGCCATCTAGAAGAAATGATATGAAATGTAACTCGCAGTGATATACAAATTAACATATGATCATGATCGTGTGGTCACCATTCCTCCGAAGAATATTCTTCTTGTTATGTTGGACCTTTGGTGTAAAAGTCCAATTCAAATGGGCCTTAGCCCAGTCCGAGAATACGACCAAACAATGTTTTCAAATTCATGCATTATTTGAGATTCAAAAAGCAATCACTCAATTACAATTTGGTGGTGTAGACGATATAAAGTTTGATTTACTTTTTTGCTTTGACACTGAAAATGGTGGTTTTGTTTGTTTTCTTCCCCTCTAGTTATATTGCACACATAGGAGAATTGATTAATTAATCATGGAAGCTGCAAAGCATTAATGGATGGAGGGAGAAAAACCGACACTAGCGATACGAAGATAATTCATGGATAAGGACATTGGACAATGTTTTTCTTATTTGGAAGAGTAAGACAATAGACAATGTTTGCATGTATCACATGGGAAGGGGGGTGATCACCAATTTGGTAGGCCTGCCTTGTCACCTACAAATTATGAATTGGCCAACATAATTCAAGGCATTTGTTAATGAATCCAAAAATATTTTTTTAATCTTTTAAGACAATGAACGTACGACTTTTAAACATTTTTTTTTTTTGGGATTTTTTAAAAATGTCTTTAGAACGTTTGTTATAGTATTTTTTTAAAAACTATATTAGAATGTATAAATGACACAAATAATGAATATGCAACCAAGGCACTAGCACCTATAAGCTTTAGCTTTTATCATTCATAACTTTCATCATGTAGCGCATTATTTTGGCCAACCCTAACTACTCACAAGTGTACTTGTTAGAAATATATAAATATTGTATTGAAAATGTATTAGAAGTTTTGTATTTAATTTTTAAAAAAAATTTAAATTTTTTAGCAAGGTTCATTAAAAAATATTTATATTTAATTAAATAGATATGTTTGATAGATCGAAAAAGTTTTAATAGTTTAAAGTTTGACTATTTTAACTAATTAATTTTTTTTAAAATGTTGGTCTAAACTATACAAAAAAAACTCTAATTTGACCTGAACTTGTTGCAGACTAGTTCACCTACTTCTGTTGGATCGATTTAGCTTATTTTCACCCTCAATTTTATGACTTGTGAAAATATATATTTAAATTTTTTAGTTTTCAATGTATAATCTAATGGTTGAGTTGAGAAGGTAAAAGAGTTTTATAAAAGAGATATGGAGTTGGATCTCATCTACTAACAAATTTTTCATCCCCTAACTATTTATTAATCACTAAGAAGCATTTGGTGTATGTCGTAGCAAAAGCAAAGAAGATAAATCGATGGAGATTGTGAGGGTGGGAAGTATGATTCACTACCGGTTGTGGTTAAGGGATCTTAAAAAAAATTGAGATGTCAATTATTTTACAAAAATATTTCATATTTTTATTTTTTTTAAATGTGTTTAATTTATTTTAATAAAAAAACTCTTTAAATAAACTACTATTATAGAAAAAGATAAAATACTACTTAATGTAAAAACACTTTCAAAAATAATAAACAATTTTTTTGAGTTTTGTATTCTTTCTACAAACAATGACAATTGTTTACTTCAAAAAACTCTTAATTCTTTTTCTTTTAGTCTATAAATAACATAATATAATTACCACACAAAACTCATAAATAACTGCAAGATCATGATATCAAATCTACAAAATTGATATTTTTATCGGTTGAATTAAGATTTAAGTACAACTATTTATTCTTTATTGATAAGTAAAATTAAGACAATTTAAAAATTAAAAACACGAAATATTTTGAAGTACTTAAAAATTGTGTTTGCAGAGGTATTATTAGAAAAATATATACATATAAGATATGTAGATTTGTTAGAACGTGAGGATGGTAATAGCTAACCCCAAAGTAAAAATAGGAAAGATAAATTGAGCTCAAAACAAAAACAACAAATGAGGATGATTTAAGACATGTAGTTTTTATAGAAGATTGACATTGTCGATACTTCTACAATTTATCCAATTTCAGTTAACGATATTTACATCTAAATCAATTAAAAAAAATTACAAATCAATTCAACAAAATCAAAATTCGCACAAAATCAAATATTATTGGATGACTTTAGATCTTCTTTTGTGAAAACGGCTTGAATCTGATGAAATTTTCGATTGATTTTTTAAAATTAAATCAAACCGTATTTATAAATTTTAATAGTTATTTGTTTTATTAGTATTAGATATATCATTAAACTATTATTGATTAGTTTCAATTAATTTTTAATAATATTTATTTGTTTAAGATATATTTTTATTACTATTTCATAGAATTTAAACATAATCGATCTATACTATTCGGTAATATTAATTTTTAGTATATTATATATAATATTTTACTTCAAACTAGTTACTTTAATGTAATTTTATAATATTATTATTAAAATAATATATTACAAATGGTAATTTAGATCAATCAAAAATCGATCTAATTTAAACCGCATTAACTTGGATCAAATCGAATCGAATTTTTTTAGTTGTCATCCAAACTGAACTGAACTACAAATATTTTGATCTTTAAATCAGATAATTTTTTCTATCAAAATCGATCTAAACCGCATCGTGATACCGCTCGCACTTGCACATTTTGACAAATGGATAAACAAACAACTAAAATACTAATTAATTTAAAAAAAATCAAGCTTTTCAAAACAAAAATCAATTGCATTAAATTCAAAGTTGTGTTTTTCAAAACCATTTTTTTAAAAGCATGGTTAGGTAAAACTTGACTTTAGATTTTATAAAATGATGAATGTTAAAAACACTTGAACTTCTAATAACGATCGATGATATTTTTCGGAACAATTTTTTAGTACTTTGTAGATAAGACATGACTTGATTGATGTAACAATAAAGAAAAACAAATATATTTTTATCAAAATTTAATTTGTTGAACCGACATCAATATGTCATTGTCTCAAATATAAAGACGTGAAAAACTGTTAACTTATATTTATAAAGAATATTGTGGAACGTTGTTAGTATTTCAAGTGACTTTTAAATATTTTTTTATTGTAAATCTGATCCACCTTAAAATTTTCCTATAGAAATATATTTTTAGTTTTGTAAAACTTAAATTTGAGTTTTATGAATTGTATTTTTGTATTTTAAAACTGAAATTTGAGTTTAAGGAATATATAATTTTTTATTCTTAAAACTCAAATTTGAGTAGACTAAATGTTGGAGATAAAAGTGGAGTCTATTGTTTCTTTTTTTTTTTTATTGAAAGCTCCTATTTTTAAGATTTTAAATTTTATGGCGATTGATATTATTTTATTCCATAATTATTCATCTATAGCCAAATTTGAATAATACCTCTTTCTACTCTTGCCTATCTTCCATTTTTACTTTTCATCTTGTTTTACAAATTATCTCAACTCCACCTACATTTCTCTAGGGATGGCAATTAGATCCAGATCCGGTGAGTACCCGCAAAAAAAACCCACAATGGGTAGGGTAAAAACCCGCATAATGGGTATGGGTATGGGGACGGGTAATTACCCGCAAAATTGAACGGATATGGGTGCGGGTACGGGTACTATAGTACCCACCCCGCCCCGCACCCGCACTTCTATTATTATTATTATTATTATTATTATTATTATTATTATTATTATTATTATTATTATTAGTATTATTATTATTATTATTATTATATACTTGATTGTTATTATTTTTTTACCATACGTTGTTACAGGGTTTTTCATTTTTTTTCCACCCTTCCACCTTGCCGCGTTTTTAATTTTCCAAGCAAACATTTAATTTTGATATATTTTGGATATTTTGAGTTAGAAAATATTTTGGTTAGTTCGTAATACTTTATGATTTAGATGTAAGATATTTGGAAATTTTTTAAATTTAATCACAACAATAGCAATTATTTATCGATCTATTTTTGTTAAAGTGCGGGTAATGAGTATGGGTACGGGCACTTAAGTACCCAAAGGGTAAGGGTACGTGTATTAAAGTTGATACCCACGCGGGTACGGGCACGGGTATGAGCATTTTCTTAAACTGCGGGTATGGGGACGGGTACTATAGTACCCTGCCCAAACCCTGCCCATTGCCATCCCTTTTTCTCCAAATTTACGGAATAAAAGTAAGCCCTTGTGATATTTATGAAACTTGTATTGTATTACATGAAATTTAAATTTTACAGAAATTGTGAAAAGTGTATGGACATTTTTGTCCATTTGTTACAACGTAGGAGTGTAGAAATGTCAATCGGCTTATACTTCATCTGATCCAATTGGTCCATTTTATATATTGGCATATTTTTCTATATTGGGCTTAAACTAGCCCATTTTCAGACTTAGTCTTCTTTGTAATTGGGTCTAAGTTAATTAAATTACAATTTTATCATCCATTTACTCATTTAAAAAATCAATATCAGATAATTAAAATGTCAATATAAAATTAGCGAGAAAAAGAAAATAAAATTAAGTGTTAACACAAGTATTTACAAATTTTGAGAATACAAATTTTATGATGAAAATTTAATGTGAATTCAATATATATTATTTCCATTTTATTATATTTTATATGTTACATTTCAGAAATTTTCTTGCAGAACATAATTGCATGACTATTTAAATAAAAGATTTATATTATAATTTAATTTGTATCCATCGATATTCTCGGTTTTTTACACATAAGTCTAATGAAATCTTAATTTTTTTTTGGTTATAAGGAGTATAACGACGGAAAATACCCACTTTTTATTAATTAATATTATATTGTTTATTTTAGTATTTTAATTATTTTCTAAAGGGACGGAGCTAGACAGAGGACCAACAAGGGCCATTGTTCTCCAAACTTTTATAAATTTTTTAAATACTAGTATGTTATTATAATTTTTTGTACCTATATTTAACTTTAGTAAACTTTATATGATATTATTTATTGGGTCCTTTTTTATATTCAAATATTTGGTCTTTTTTATATTAAAAATATTAGGTCTTAAAATCTTTTAGCTAAGTAAATTATAAAACAAACTTTTATTACTGATGGGGGCTTTGGGGGAGTACGATAGCAACAATGAACAAAACGTTTAGAATTTTTAAGAGCCATTGACACCACATCTTAATCAAAAGTCTTAAGACAATAAATTAATGAGTCACATCTCTTATATCTATCATTTTCTCTATTTACATTCGATATGAAACTAATTGCTCACACTTAAATTTGAAAAATTAAAAATCTAACTTATTTTATTTTTTTGGAAACACCTAAATTATATTTTATAATTTCTTAATTTTCGTCTAAATGTTGTACATTTAGAAAATTATTTTTCTTTACTAAATTATGCTTTTTAAACTTAGTTCCATATGTTAAATTTCTAGCTCCATCCATGCATAGTAGTACTAATTAAATTCTGTAATTTGTTTACCAAAAAAAAACAATATGTATTATTATTTCATACTACCTCTTGGCATGTACTACGACAAACTCACGATGATTTCGTCTTGGAAAAGATCAACTCACTAGTCACTAGGGTAGGGTCCATACTCCACCATTGCTATCTCCTATTGGGGAAGAATGTCGACAATTCAAGTACACACATAACGCACCAAATAAGTAGTAACCATTAGAGAAATGTATCAAAAAATGAAAAATAATGCCTCCTTTAAATTGGAATAATTGAAGCAATATACAATTTCAAGTTCTTTTCAATTAGACTAGTGAATTGAAATCAGCATTCTTACTAGGACATGGAGAAAAACAAATCCTTGTCTGACCATCGCTCCACATCGTATCAAGACATTAAGGTTGGGTTGGAGGATCAGTCCAAATCTTATAGTTTCAATGGTCCAAGCATCGAAGGAGATGTTTTGGCCACTGATGGTAACCCAGAGGTTAAAAGGAGAAAAAGAGATGCATCCTACAACATGTATACCATGGAAGCTAAGTTCAAATCTTCCTTTCGTAGCAGTTTCAAATGGATCAAAAACAAGCTTGTAGACTACCATTAATAGTTGGTTCAATTTACTTATTTTTATTAACTTTTCTCCTTTTGAGCGTTTTAGTTTTGTGCGTTAGTAACCTTATTTATATTAATTAATGATGAAGTATGTTTTAAGGTGAGATCAAAATTATCTTTTAACGAATGGGCCATTTTACTAGTTTATCTACAATGATGTCACACCAATTAAAACCAATTATATGTTTCCTGTTAATTATGGGTAAATTTATTTTATATTTTAAAAAAATAATTTTAATTTTATACTTCTATCTCTACGGATCTTCACATAGACCCATCAACATGAAATAATAATTATATTTCTTTTATTTTTAGTAAATTGATAGTAAAAATAATAAAACTTAACAATAAAACAAATGAAAAATTGTGATA
>JBBPBP010009777.1:60858877-60869247 GCA_037974735.1 Cicer chorassanicum | reverse complement strand
GAATTTAATTAATTAATAGAATTCAATTAAAGATAATTCATGTAAAATAATACAAACTTAAATCTTTGTTAAAACAATAATATATTTTTGATTTAAAATAATATTCATTCATTTAAATTAAGAGAATAAATTGATGAAGAACAACACAAAGACAAATTCATCAAAATAAAAATATAAATAAAAATTATTTATTTAAATAAATAAAAAGCAATTAGTAAGTAATTTCTGATAAAAAATTTGATGATAAATCATCCATATTTTTTTATTAAGAAGAAGAAAGACAAAAAAAAAAATAATGAGTTGAGCTCTAATGATTTATTAAAAAATAGTGTGATGAGAAGTTTAAGAAAAAAAAAGTATAGGATAATAAAACAAAAATGATAGATTAATTAAAGAAAAAATAGATTAGAGAGTGTCACATGGCATGTGAGCAACAGCTGTGTCCATTCCTGAATGAAGTTGATAAATACCCTTGTTACCATCCTCACTCAGACTTTTGACTCTCTGCAGTAATCTTCTCTCTCTTTCATGTCTGATTCAGAGTTTCTGAACTCCCTCTCTCTCTAATGGCAGACCTCATATCCTAAACACGTTCTCTCCAAAACTCAAAACGACTCACACACTTTCCATCTCCTCTCTCTACCTATCTCCAAAAAATGAAACCCCTGTATATCACCACCACCTCTCTTTTTCTCCTCCTCGCTATATTTCTCATCCACTTATCACCATCCCACTCTTCCTCTCAAAAAGACCCAACAACTTCACAACTTATCAACTTCAAAGCAACTCTCCCAAACCCATCGCTTCTCCATGATTGGCTCCCAAACCAAAACCCATGTTCATTCACTGGTATCACCTGCAACCAAACCACCTTAACTTCCATAGACCTCACCTCTATCCCACTCAACACAAATCTCACCGTTATCACCACTTACCTTCTCACCCTCGACCACCTTCAAATTCTCACCCTTAAATCCACTAACCTCACTTCCTCTCCCATTTCCCTCTCCCATTTTTTCAAGTGCAGTTCCTCACTCACAACCATAGATCTATCACTTAACACTTTCTCTGGTCCCTTCTCTCAGTTCACCTTTCTTTCCTCTTGCTCAGCACTTCAATCTCTTAACCTTTCCAACAACCTTCTCGAATTTGATTCTCCTAAGTGGAGACTCACTTCAACTCTTCAAGCTCTCGACCTTTCTTACAACAAGTTTTCCGGTCCTAATTTTTTCCCTTGGATCTTCAACCATGAATTACAGCTTTTATCTCTCAGAGGAAACAAAATCACCGGCGAAACCGATTTCTCCGGCTACACTAAACTCCGTTATTTAGACCTTTCTTCAAACAATTTCTCCGTTTCAATTCCTTCATTCGGTGACTGTTCCTCTCTTCAACACCTTGACCTCTCTGCAAACAAGTACTTCGGCGACATTACGGGAACTCTCTCACCTTGCAAAAACCTCCTTCATCTCAACCTCTCCGGTAATCAGTTCACCGGTCCGGTTCCTTCACTCCCCTCCGGTTCGCTACAGTTCCTATACCTCGCCGCAAATCACTTCGCCGGGAAAATCCCGTCGCGTCTTGCTAGCCTCTGCTCAACCTTAGTTGAACTCGATCTCTCTTCCAACAACCTCACCGGACCTATCCCCGGAGAGTTCGGCGCGTGCTCTCTGTTGAAATCCTTCGACATATCGAGCAATAAATTCGCCGGTGAACTTCCGATGGAAGTTTTAACAGAGATGAAAAGCTTAAAAGACCTTGCGGTAGCGTTTAACCACTTCGTAGGTCCACTCCCGGTGTCACTGTCAAAGCTAACGGGTTTAGAATCGTTAGATCTGAGTTCTAATAACTTCACCGGTACAATACCTAGGTGGCTTTGCGAAGAAGAATCAGGGAATAATTTGAAGGAACTTTACCTACAAAATAACGGTTTCACGGGTTTTATTCCACCAACGCTTAGTAACTGTTCAAACCTCGTTGCTCTTGATTTAAGCTTCAACTTTCTCACGGGAACCATTCCTCCAAGCTTAGGTTCTCTTTCGAAGCTTCGTGATTTAATCATGTGGCTGAATCAGCTTCACGGTGAAATTCCTCAAGAGCTTCAAAACATGGAGAGTCTCGAGAATTTGATTCTGGATTTCAATGAGTTGAGTGGAAGCATTCCCTCAGGGCTAATGAAGTGCACTAAGCTTAATTGGATCTCACTCTCCAATAACAGGCTTTCCGGCGAGATTCCTCCGTGGATTGGGAAGCTCAATAATTTGGCTATATTGAAGTTGAGCAATAACTCTTTCTCCGGGAAGATTCCGCCGGAGTTAGGAGATTGCCCTAGCTTGATATGGTTAGATCTGAATACAAATAATCTTACAGGACCTATACCTCCTGAGTTGTTCAAACAATCGGGTAAAATCGCAGTTAATTTCATTAGCGGGAAGACGTATGTTTATATTAAGAATGATGGCAGTAAAGAGTGTCATGGGGCAGGGAACTTGCTGGAATTTGCAGGGATAAGTCAGCAACAATTAAACAGGATTTCAACAAGAAACCCTTGCAATTTCACTAGGGTTTATGGAGGTAAGCTTCAGCCAACGTTTAACCATAATGGTTCAATGATCTTTTTGGATATTTCACACAATTATTTGTCTGGTACTATTCCTATGGAAATTGGTGAAATGTACTATCTCTACATTTTGAATTTGGGTCATAATAATATATCTGGTAACATTCCTCAAGAGCTTGGTAAGATGAAGAATCTCAATATTCTTGATCTTTCATATAATTTGCTAGAAGGTCAAATTCCTCAACCCTTGACAGGGCTTTCATTGCTCACGGAGATTGATTTGTCCAACAATTATCTCTCTGGATTGATTCCGGAGTATGGTCAGTTCGATACTTTTCCGGCTGTGAAATTCATGAACAACTCTGGTTTATGCGGCGTTCCTCTTCCTCCGTGTGGGACATTCGGCGGAGGAGCAGGTGGGAATTTGCAACATCAGAGGTCTCATAGGAGACAAGCATCTCTTGCAGGAAGTGTTGCAATGGGGTTGCTTTTCGCACTTTTCTGCATTGTTGGTTTGGTTATTATTGCCATTGAGACGAGAAAGAGGAGGAAGAAAAAGGAGGCTGCCATTGATGGCTTCATTGACAATTCTCATTCTGGGAATGCCAATGTCAGCTGGAAACTGACCACTGCCCGCGAAGCTCTCAGCATAAACCTTGCAACATTTGAAAAGCCTCTACGAAAGCTCACTTTTGCAGATCTTCTGGAGGCCACCAATGGCTTTCACAATGACAGTCTCATTGGTTCTGGTGGTTTTGGTGACGTGTATAAAGCTCAGTTGAAAGATGGAAGTATTGTGGCCATCAAGAAATTGATACACGTAAGTGGGCAAGGGGATAGAGAATTCACGGCTGAAATGGAAACCATTGGAAAAATCAAGCACAGAAACCTTGTTCCTCTTTTGGGCTACTGCAAAGTTGGAGAAGAAAGACTTTTGGTTTATGAGTACATGAAATATGGAAGTCTAGAAGATGTCCTGCATGATCCGAAGAAAGCCGGGATCAAGATGAATTGGTCAGTGAGGAGGAAGATAGCAATTGGAGCTGCAAGGGGATTGGCTTTTCTTCACCATAATTGTACCCCACACATCATTCACAGAGACATGAAATCAAGCAATGTGTTGCTTGATGAAAATTTGGAAGCTAGGGTCTCTGATTTTGGGATGGCTAGGCTTATGAGTGTTATGGATACACATTTGAGTGTTAGCACGTTAGCGGGCACGCCGGGATATGTTCCTCCGGAATACTATCAAAGCTTTAGATGCTCCACAAAAGGTGACGTTTATAGTTATGGTGTGGTTTTGCTCGAGTTGCTGACAGGGAAAAGGCCGACGGACTCGGCTGATTTTGGTGATAACAATCTTGTTGGATGGGTGAAACAACATGCCAAACTTAAAATAATTGATGTTTTTGATCCAGAGCTTATGAAAGAAGACCCCAATTTGGAGATTGAGCTTTTGCAGCACTTACAGGTTGCTTGTGCTTGTTTAGATGATAGACCTTGGCGGAGACCTACAATGATTCAAGTCATGGCAATGTTCAAGGAAATACAAGCAGGTTCAGGGATGGATTCTCAGTCTACTATAGCCACAGAAGATGAAGGTTTCAATGCCATTGAAATGGTTGAAATGAGCATAAAAGAAGTCCCTGAATTAAGCAAACATTAGGCAACCAATTTTTTGAAGAGAAAGACAAGAAAGGAGGAAGAGGTGACGCTTTTCAGCTCCAAAAAGTTTTTTTCTTTCTTCTTTGCTGCTTCCGAAAATATTATTTCAGATATTTATAAGAGGAAACGGTTTAAGGAGGGGTCTTTGATCATGTATGTAGTCTTGTTATTGTTGTATACATAAAAACAATGTTGTTTAACTTGTATATAAACAGCTTCAGTTGTTGTTACCAAAAGACAGCTTCAGTTGTTACCATCTGTGTTTTCTTAGAATTTTTAAAGTACTTCTCAATTATTGTCATTCATTCATATATCATCCTGAAAAGGGTTCTATTCAATCTGCTATCCCAGTGTGTGATGGTGACTAAGTGGAAGATATTTTGACCCTTTCTTTAAGTTTTTTGATTTATTTTCCGTTCATTTGATCAACGGCAACTTCTGCTTCGATTTGCGATACAGTATACGGATTTAATACAGCGCATTTGTGTTTGGTCGTACTGTGAAAAAACTTCGTTAAAATCAATTGTAGGTGAAATTAATTAGGGGTAGTTTTATTTCCAAACATTTTCTCCTACAAAATGTTTCCATACGTTTGCGTAATTATAAATTCAAGTAAAAACTATATTTGGAGTCAAACTACAAATGTACTGCCCCTTCCAATCTTAAATACAAAAGAAATTAGACTATTAATATATTAAATTTTATTGATTCGATTTTCTTTTTTATTTAGAATCGGAGCAAGTAACTTTTGAAATAATTTTTGAATAAACATTTAAATTATATTAAAATTAAGTTTTTATTTTTGTGATCAATTCTTGTCTTATTTCAATAATGAAACAAAATTTATACTACCTTAGAATATGTCTTAAAAATGACACTAGAATCAATTTTCTTGATTAAGAAATTTATATCCCTTGCGTGCTGTTATTTTGTTTGGTAGAGTTGAAGGACTCTTTTGGTACAGTATTACTGTACCTATGATAGTAGTGGTATTTTGGTCATTTCAGCTAGCTAAATAGTATTTTTTTTGGGGCCTAATTGAGCATGCATACATAATATCAGGTGTCAACGTGGTGTCTGTATTTAACTCCTATTGGCGTGTTACTTTACGGTCCGTTCTTGATACGGATTTTTCCTGTTGAAAACAAAAGGAACAGAACAGGTAAGTCACTTGAATTTAGGCTGTAGGTATCGCCATCTGTCTCTTACTGTTGAGCGTGCACGTTTCTTGGATCAACCTCATAATTAAATGCTTGCTAACCTTCTGCCTGCTTTACAAGTTGAGATAAAATTGCAATATACTCCATTCATTTCTATTTATAAACAAAAATGATTTAATTATAATTGATGTACTGAATTTAAAATATTAATTAACTATACTAATTTTTATTAATTTATTTTTACTTATCAGTGTTGTTATTTATTACGAACAATCTGATTCTCGTAAGAATGGTTATGTTTTTGTTATTCATTGAGTAGTAAAATATAAATAAGAATGGAAGAATTATTAATAATTATTAGTTATAAATTAAAATGAGAAAAGAAAAATTAATATATTTTATCTAAATTTTAATTGAAAGGCATTTATTTTATTTAACTTATTTTTATTTATATTTAAAATTGAAGGAAGTACATGAATCAAATTGTGCACAAAGTCATTTTCCAACAATGAGGACTGATTGAACAACTTCGTATGTCTTATTTGATTTAACATAATTCTTCATCATAAATTATAAGTAAAAATAATAATCAAATTAGACGTATAAAAGAATATTATTGATCACATTTAGTATATGTAATTTCAATAAAAAATTAAGTCTATTGTCTAAATTAATTTAAATGACTAAAAAATGGACTATTAAAAATATAAAAGTTCTAATAAAGAAATATAATTTAAAGATTTTATCATTAAATAAATAAAATTATTAATTTTTTATATGTATTTTATTTTAAAAAATATTAGCTAATTTTGCTTATATTTCTTATTAAATGGAGTATCTTTCAAGCTTCAACTACTATAAGAAAAAAATACTGATGTAATAGTTGATCTCAAATAAAAAGAACTTGAGACAAACGTTTCATTGCACTAATTTGTGGTCAGAATTTGCTATCTACATTTAATAATGTTGTTGCATACATATCGTTGTATTTATTTCATTAAGACAAATATTAACAGTTTCCTTAAGAGATTTATTAAATAATTAAATATAAATTAAGTGGTTGAGTTCATTGAACTTTAAGTTAAAAGGAAATATGTTTGAGAATCATATTGAATTTAAGTGGTGTAATTTTAAAGTTTGTCAAGTTTAACAATTTGCCTAAAAGTAATTAGTTTTAATTTATTTTTGGTATTGGTAGGTTAATTTATTGATGCGCACGAACCCACCAAAAGACGGGGTGGGATGGAAGTTTCAATCATCTATCTAACCCATCTATTTTTAGACTTTTTGATGGTACAATGAGAGTAAAACAGAGTAGACTTACTTGTTTTACCACTTCTAAATGCCCATAATATTAAATAGAAATAATATTAAAAAATTTAAACTTTGTTAAAATTGAATATATAATTTATAATACATTTTTTAAGACCACTTGTAACTTGTGCATTTAATTTATTAACATCCTAAAAAGTTATTTTTGTATTTAAATTTGTATTCCTTAACACACCATATTAGGTTTCTTTCTATATTTACTACTTCCTCCAACATTTTTTATAAGAGAATTAGGCTATTATTTAAATAAAAAAGTTATTATATTTAATTTATAATATGAATAAAATATGTTAAATTTTATTGAACAAATTAGAATCCAATTGCCTTTAATAAAAAAGATCAAAAATTGTACAGTCCTTTTGTCTAAATAAAATAATAAATAAATTCACATCTTACTATTTAACACATTTATCTATTGAACTATATCTTATAATGTAGAAATATATTCCACACAATTGCATTATATTATGATTGTCTTTCATAAAAGTGACCCGTTGAGAGTAAATTCTAATGGTCAAAATACAAAAGCACATTAGAGAAATGGACCAATCCTTGACTTTACATATAAAAACTGAGTGTTATGGTAATTATTGTCACAGGATTCAGCATGATTAATAGGAGTAATTGTTGGACCACAAATAAAAAAAACTTAAGAAGTTCAACTTTCTCCATGAACAGAAAATTTGGGTAGAAAATTTGGGTGGACCATTCTTTGTTACCAAAAAAGTCCCCAATTCCATAATTGCAATCCTTTTTATACGAAACTATTGTATTTGCATCATAATTATCAAGAATCTATACCCCACGAGTGATTGCTCATTTCTGATTAACACAAAAAATAAAAGATGAGTAAAAGAATCCATTTTGTCTGTTCTCCATGGATGTCGTGCTTTGCACGTGATCTAAATCATAGACGTGGTAAATTATTACTTTCTCTGTGTCTGGGACAATGTGCCCTTTTAGTGGCCACGTAAACCTTACGCCAAAACAATCAACACTAAACAAAGAAAGAATTAGAAGGAGACAAATTACCCGTACTACCAAATATTTTAGTTTATCGAATTGAATTTAGAAAAAAAAATATAATTTAGTATAAATTAGTTTTACGTTTATTTTTAATAAAAATTAAAAAGGTAAGATTAATTATTTTTTAAGAAGTAGTTATTCAATAAAATTATTTAGTAAGAGAATAAATGACGATATAATAAAAATTGAACTAATATGTACGATTTAACTTTTGTGTATGTCCATGAAAACATGCCTATTTTTTTTCCTCTCCAAGGTAAACTCTTTAAAATTATATAATAATAATAATAATAATAATAATAGGTCTAATCTGAAAGGAAAAAAAAACTTGAGAATCATATGTGGATCTGATCATACATCGAGAATTAAAAATGACAAATTTTATTCACTATAAAAAAGTGTGTATCAATATATTAAATATTTTAATCAATAATTTTCTTTAATTTATTTACGAGAATATTATTATAATATTTATTAAAATTGATTAAATTTAAAATTTTAATATATTTATCTATTTAATTTTGACTATAGTAATTAAATAAATTATTTTATAATTAAAATTTTAATTATATTATAATAGAGAAACGTTATTTTAAAATAGATCTAAAAATTAAAACTTAAAAATTTATTAGTGTTAAATTTAAAAAATATCAAACTCATTCATAAATTATATAACATTTGATTATTAATAATTTAGTTTAATAATATTAAAACATATTAATTTTTAAATGTATTATAAAAGTCTCCATTAAAAATATATAACATTGCATAAGATAAAAAAAAACATTGCAAGAAATAATGTTGCACTTAATTGAATGAAAATTTATTTCAAGCATAAAAAAACTGACATCTCACCTATTAAATACACATCATGAGTCCATGACCATCCCCTATCAGTCCTTTCCAATGCTCAGACTAATTTATTCATATAATTAATGTTATGTTTGTTTTTCTTAATAATTTCATTTTATTTTTAATTTATTTTGTGTTGAGCACCTGTCTTTTCTTGTTACACTGCCTGGGTTACAACTCTGATTGAGTTGGCAACACTTTAGTCCTCTAATCTGTCATTAGATTTACTTAATTACACATGTTGATGTCGTTATGAAAGTACATAGGATGGTACGTACGGTCAAATGTTCATACAACCTGTTTTTTTTTTAATATATAAATTCCCCTAGCTAGAAATCTGTGTGTTTTCTTTAACTGCCCCCATAACGTTAATTAGAAAAATAGCTCTATATAAAAATGGTAATATGATGTTTCAAGTAATATTGTTCATTTACCCAACTACTCAAAGAAAAAAGAACAGATATATTTTTTTTTTAATTATTAGCTTTTGTGGTTATATGTATACGGAAATGAGTGTGGAGTATGGTTAATGTATTTGAACGTAATTGAGGCATATAATTGGAAGTGTCGCAAGTGTGTACTTAAGTGATGTAGTATAGTACATTTTTGTGAAATGAAGGTGGTGGAAGTGTTTGACCCAAAACGGTGGTGTTTGAGTGAGTATAGGTTTTGTGAGTTCATTTAAACCCAAGGAAGGAGTTTGTTGAGAGTAAGATTCGTGTGGTTCGCACATTCCCAGCCACAGCTATCAGAATGACATGCGTAGGATGAGTGAAATGGGCCAATCAGACACCTGCTTCTGTCGGAAACTATACCCTACAACTACAACGTCCCATTTGCGATATGATACCTACGCTTTGGTCTATCAACCCCGCAAACTCACACCTGGGTGATCACGCTCAATATCTATTGGATACCAATATCTTTAAATACATACATTGAAATTATTTAAGAGTTATTAAAATTATTTAAAAATTTGGTTAACAAGTATCCTAAAGATATTTGTTAAAAATAATAAATTTATATTAAAAAGAACAAAATTTAAATACTAAACTTTTAATAAAAAATATTTATATTTAAATTATTAACAAGTATTTCAAAACACTGTTGTTCAATGATCTATTTACATTAAATGAAGCTATAGATGTTAGGAATTATAAATTACTTAAAAGGAGTTATGTAGTTTAAGCTATGGTAGTGATATTGGGCATATAGGTCACACATAAAATTCAATATAGAAGGATCAGATTCATCATTCATTTTGACGTAGTAGATTGACAAATTGAACTTTGGTCTGAACATGAATGTTGTAGAAAATTGAATTAATTTTTTAAATGTAAAAGTATAATTTGAAATATGATTTAGCATGACACAAAAGTCACTAAGAAAACTCCGACAATATGATATCTTGTCACATAAATTATAATTGAAATTAAATCATCAAAACACAAAAGTAAAAAAATTATTGCGTTTTAAATTTTGTTAATACATATATCATTCTAATAAATTTATAAATATTATTACATGTATAAGATGAAACTCGTTGCAATTATGTTATATCCCCCGTTGAAATAATAATTTACATAAAATCTTCAAAACTCAAAAGTATAATAAGATTGATTTTTGCTATATAAATTTCAAAAAGATATAATTGTCTCTATTAAAAGTTGGAACTGAAAAATCAACTGATATCAAAATTGTTTAGATGTTTGAGTTTGAATTACAAAGATTAGTGAGAATAATAAAACAGATGAGAATAGTTTATGGCTTTATAT
>JBBPBP010009777.1:60847949-60858521 GCA_037974735.1 Cicer chorassanicum | reverse complement strand
AAGAAACAATATAATCAAAAGTAGTAAAATTTAATGATTTGTTTGGTAAATGTAAACAATTTTAAAATGATAAGTAAAAAGAATATTTTTAGCCTATATAAACATTCAAAATTATATTTTTTCTATAAAATTCTTTTCTTCGAATTTTAATTTCTCTTTAAAAAATTTCGTCAGCTGGTTTAATATTTGTTGTTAAGTCTACTTGCGTATATTTCTAATGTTTAGAACATTATAAATATTTTTTTAAAATTAAGTTTTTTTAACAAAGAATGAATTAAATATAACCTTTTAAGAGCCAAAAGCTCAAGAAGCTAAAATAACAAAATTCGAGATTAGAAATATAATTTGAGCTCATTTTTACAAGGACTTCTATCATAACACATAAAGTGCACCAACAAAGTTTTTTTTGTTTCCCACAAGTTCTTTGCATCGAAGTTAGTCCTGTTTGAGACATTGTCAAACACAAATTGTCGGTACTTCTATCAGTTGAGATTAAAACACGATTTACCAAGTAAGTTTTGACCTCTTCCGTTGGACTTAACTCCTTTTGCTTTTATCTAAAACAGTTTGATAGATTACTTTTCAATTTCTTATTTTATGTTATTTTATTTTATTTTATAGGAACTTGATTTGTTGACGGACAATATTGTGGAGACTAGAAGTGTGGAAGTAAAAAAAGTTATAGGAATTAAAAAAGAAAATTTGAAAATTTATTGGGATTAAACATATCTAACCCTAATTAATCAAGATAATTTGGTAATATTGCAACCATATTTCCTTCATTTATGTTTTTTTTTTTTTTAATCTATGTGAAAAATTTAATTAGACGATACTTATTTTGGAATTGGTGGGGGATACATAGTCAATGTAAACAAAAGAAGTGAATGACATATAGGTTAGTTGATAGCATATATAATCGTATCAATAACAAATAATTAACGAATAATATATAAATTAACAAATATCACTACTTGAACTAATATATTAAAATAAATTATAAATTTGTGAGAAAATATTCATTACCATTATTAAAAATATTCGTTACCAAGTAACCAGGAAAATGTTATAACTATGTGTTACCATTAATTTTTAGGTTGTTTTTCAAAAATTATTTCCATCTAATTAAAATTAGTTATGCATATTTTATTATTTTTTTTAAGAAAACTTTAGATTTTACATAATTAAAAGAATACACGTTATTAGTATTTAATTAGTTGCGAATAATTTATCCACAATTTTTGAAATAAAACTTATGTCTCACCCTTATCATTGATTCCATTGAGTAGTTTAATATGTTGGAAATATTGGGTGAGCAACGATGAGGAGTAAGTAACTGGAAAAGTTTTGGCAAGAGTGAACACAGCGCTCGATCAATAATTTAATTAGAATAATTTATAATTCCATAATACGTGCTTGGGGTTCCTCATTCACCGGACAGCTTTCAGCATTAAACCTTTGGCTTGTCTACTAAAAAGAAAAGTTATTAGATTCAAATCTGGCCCATGCACAACGCGTTCAAACGCAATTTATTCATTTATACTATAAAGTTATAAACTACTACTAGTATACTACCTTCCAAATAATTGACAAGTAAAATGTTTAAATTAGTAATATTTAATAATGTTCCCATCCCCATTGCATTGACATATGAAACGCAACTATAATAAGCAACCACATAGTATAACGTTTACTACAACATTTTAATTTCAGTCAGCTCAGATCTCAGTGGAATTGTCAATTTCCTCTATTCCAAATAAATTAAGAACCATAGGATATATATAAAACTGAGAAGCATAGGTGATTCCGTGTGTGTGTGGAACACGTTACCAAAGTCGTTATGCTACGGTAAAGTTACCATCAAGTTTGTGTAGATCACCCCCCAAATTAATGGTTGTAATAAAAAACAAGAAGGGAAATAAAGTAACCAAACAACTAGTAGTTATAATTAATTCACCTGTTTTTAAATCATTTAAGAAAAAGATTTAATTTTCAACATAATATTTATGTAGAGAAAAATAATATGCATTGTTATTGTTAATGTAAAAATAATTTATTGACGTTCAATTGAATTTATGTATTGTGCCACATCACACTATTCAACTTTATTTTTATGATAAGACATGATAAAATAGATAATTTTTATTGAATATCAGTATAAAATTATTTTACATAATTTTAAAATCTAATGTACTACTTTATCAATATTAAGAAATTCAATAAAAAACTTAATTTTATATACTTTTAATGAAAAATGTTTGGCACTATATACATATTACAATCAGTCACGTGTAATTTTAAAATTAGTTATAATTAAAATTAAATATTTTTAATGATTCGACACCTATAACTATAAAATTACAAAGGGAATAAAGATTATTTTTGTTAACAATACATATGAATTATATTCTTCAAAACAAGAACATTTTTAAGATAGTATTTCATGAACAACAAAACAATTGACCCCTCCCAAAAATAGTTACCATTACTTTGTTTTATTAATTCAATGATACAAACTAGATAGTTATTTAAAATATAGTAGTCCATCCGTCCTGTCCTTTATTATAAGACTCGTTTTTGTTACAATAAATTTATTAAAAATACGTATTACTTTTTTATGATTATATTTTTACAATTAATAATATAATATAGAGAAAGAAAATGACTTTTTTTACGAGTAAGAAATATGAAGACAAAAAAAAAATAATAAAGAAATAAAGAAAATACTCATATTGATTAATTAATTAATTAAAGGTCTTATATTAAGTTACAGTTAGGGTACCTTGAAATAAGGGTTTGAACGTGCAAGACACGAGGAATCACGTGGGGGTCTACGGTGGCACCGGTGTGTGCGTTGAAGGAACCTTTACTTAGTATTTTTGGGCTTCAACCAATTTTTCGAGGTCGACCCTGCTTTTTACGTACTAGTACTATATTTGTTTTACCTATAATAAATATTAATTTAATTAGATCCACGCCATGCGCATTCTTTTCGAAGTACCAAGTTATTTTTATATTTGTAATTGGGCTTAGTAAAAAATGTTAAGGATAAACTTGGACTTAAGTAGCGACTCACGTGCTTGTCTTATCCTTAAACAACGTGCTCCTTTTCTCCTCCAATTTTCTAATTGACAAAGTTTAAGCCTCCAATTGTAATCTTGAATTTTTGCTTTGGGTGAATCAAAACGAGCCATTCAAGGTAAACCTTGTTTGAAGAATCGAAGCTAATGTCCGTGGGCACTTCGAAAAGAAGGTTGGATCGCATATAATGCCCAAAAATTTGGATTCCTTATGGTGTGACCACTTGTTCGTGTGCACAAATATCATTACATAAATATTCTATGTAAAGTGTGTATATGAATTCACAAACAAACTATGAATATTCTAATTTCTAAGCATAAAACTGTCATCTCACTATAAAGATATTATAGTTGAAATATTCTAATAATTAAAATTATAGTTTTTTTTATATTATTATTATTATTATTATAGTTTGATTTGATAGAATGTGTGCGTAAAATTTATTTACAAGTAAATAAGTAACTTGATTCTTCAAATTATAAATGTCGATTAAATTAATTTTTAAATTTTACAAATAAACACATATATGTTTAAAATTCTAAAATAATAATCAAAATAATCTATATTTTAATTTTTATCGTTACATATTATAATATAAAATGTTAATTTAATATTTAAACTCTCTACATTGATCTCATATCAATGTCATCACAATATTGTTTAATTTTCTGTTAAAATTTAAATCTTCATGGACTAATTTGTCCAAAATTAGTTCATACACAATTACAATTACTCAAATTTATCTTTAGGATAACAAAATTTTATCAACAAATTTATCCCTAGGAAGATGACATTGATGTGGAATCAACGTAAATAAGTTGCATATTCAATTACAGTGTTACATCAAAATATCTAACGATAAAAGTTTATGTATAAACTATTTTGATTGATATTTTATAATTTCAAAGATATATTTATCATCTAACAAAATTCAAGAACTAAATTGACTAATGTCTACAATTTCAAGGATCAATTTGCATATTTACTCTTTATTTAACTATGCATAGATTATACACTTTTGGATTTTTTTTTATGAATCCTAAATACCGATTTAGAGAATTTGTAAGACATAACTCAATTGACAAATGTCGATATTATTAATTTGTATATCATGTTCTGAGTTCGAATCTAGAACCTCGTAGTTGTGTGAGAGTCTATTTATCATTTCATCTATAAACCAAAAACAAAATATCAATCCCGTGATATTTCACATAGATTTAATGCTAAAATTATGTAGGTTTTCTATTTACAAAATTAACCTATTTTTTTGAGACTATTAACGTATATTTGGTGCTTAAATTAATACTCTCTCCTATTTAGTCTCTCAACTATAAAATTATAAAAATTATTATTCTCTAAACTACTTTTTTAAGAGATAAAGGATTGCACACATATTAGTGTAAATTAAATTTACACATATAATTAATAAAAATAATTTGTTTTGTTATATAGTCTCACTATACAATTATAAATCATAAAATAACTATACAATTAACAGTTCGTATTTATTGTCTTTGTAAAATTATTTACTCTAAAAATACATGTCTATTAAATACTTTTTTTAATCATCAAATCAATTCTTAAACTTTTATTCCCTTGTATTTTTAAAGTCATCGAAAGACTTATTACTTTGTTGATGAATAATTTTATTTGTTTTTGCAAATTGTTGATGGTTATTAGTTTAAAGACTACTTTTCATATTTATATAATATTTCAAAGAAAAAGCTAAAGAAATAATAATTGTTGGAGTGATAAGGAAGTTATACGTTTAAATTTTTTATAATAAAATTAACAACTACTGTAATTACATATTTAGATCATTTGTGTAAATTTTTTACAACTTTTTCTACATATATTTATTTTTCACTTTATTTCATTTTCTTTCATCCACATTTTTTATTTTAATTTAATATTTTTTTTCTCCTAATAACCATACAAATTTGTTGTAGATGTAATATTGTATCACATGATCCAATTTTTGTAATTATTAACATTAACTGTTGCTTTAGAGTTTTGAAAAACTGTTTCAAAATAAATTTCAGTCACCGAAGATATTTCTGAGCTGAGTCGCAGACTAGGTTGCTCTCTTTAAGACGTTTCGTAACACTGTGCAAGACAAACTATCAACCATGAAGTCCCAGGATAAAATAACTCAGACAAACTGACTCGGAGTTCTACTGCACCGTAGAAAGTTTTAGAATTACCCCTTTAATATGAAGATTAAAACCACTTGTAATATGGTACTTTGATCACTCATGAATCGAAATGACTACGACACAAAAATCGCTCTAAAAGGACAGTGGTATTAGGACCACTCAAAAACAAAGGGGCTGCGACACAACCTGCTCTAAAAGGAAGTGCATCGAGCAAAAGAGGGAGAAGGAAGAAAGTTGAGAATTGCATCCAACTATGGTGTGCTTTTCATAAGAGTTTGACACTCTTTATATAGTGATGAAAGTAAACTCGCATATGTTAAACATCCAATGTAGGACTTTAGTATTTATAGAGTTGAAAACTACTCAATAAATGAGGGCTTCCCAATATGGAACTTCAACGATTTTTAAATTCACACACTAACATACTATATGTTCCAACAATCCCCCACTTGGATTAAAAAAATGTTTATGAAGTAGCGTCAAACGCTTTTATAAGTTTGTGCGTAACCAAATATGTCTTTCGATTCGACCATTTGCATAG
Source organism: Cicer chorassanicum (assembly GCA_037974735.1). Taxonomy (NCBI): domain Eukaryota; kingdom Viridiplantae; phylum Streptophyta; class Magnoliopsida; order Fabales; family Fabaceae; genus Cicer; species Cicer chorassanicum. Next base: position 60,852,746 of record JBBPBP010009777.1, on the reverse strand, counting down.
TAAGTAAGATTCAAATTCAACAAGAGTGACTCGTAGTCTTAAACTCTATCTCTGACATCAAACCCACACAAAATCTTTTCATACGGTGTATTCTCAACAACCTGTGCATTATTGGCTTTGCACGTCTATCCCAATATAGTGAACTCTATAGGAATTCTACCTCAAAACTCCATAGGAAGCGACCCTACTTCCACATTCACATGGGTGAGTCTATCAAGATTACTCATGTAACTAGGTACTCCACTCCACATAGAGTATAGATCTCATTACTTTATCCTATCATCGCTTTAGGAATCATGCTTCTCTGATTTTCAAAAATGTTCATCTCATATCATTTCACAACTTGTTATTACCCATTGAAGCTAATACTTTGGATCTCTAGTATTTTAGGTCGGGTTACCATCATGAGTGACTTTATATGCACTAGTCTCATCTTTTGGATGTATTTAGGACTTTCTCTCTAACTAATCCTTTAGTCAAAGGATCTGCTAAGTTCTCCTCAATACGTACATGATTCACTATAACAACTCATTTAGAAATTAACTCTCTAACAGTATTGTGCTAACGACATATTTGTTGTCTCTTATCGTTGTAATCTCAATCTTTGCAATAGCTGCGGTACTATCCTAGTGGATTAACACAATTGGCATATGTTTTTCCCATAAAGGGATTTCATTTAGCAAGTATCTCAACCAACTCGATTCTTCACTAGCAGTAGCGAATGATATCATTTTAGACTCCATTGTGGAATGAGTCAATATTGTATGTTTCTTTGATTTTCAAGATACAACACCACAAGCTATACTAAAAATATAACCACTAATTGCTTTGGAGTCATCTGATAAAGTGTTCCAGTCAGCATCACTGTATCCTTCAATGACGACATGAAATCTTTGATATTGTAATCCGTGATTTATGTTCCTTTTAAGGTATCTCATGAATATTTTGATAATGTGTCAATGCTCCAACTAGGTTTATTGGTAAACATGCACAATAGTACCACGACTTAGGCAATGTCGGGTCTAGTACATCAAGTGGCATACTTGACATTGCCAATGATGTTCGCATTCAGTTTGTCTAACACCTTCACCAGTGTTTTTCAAAAGTTTCACACTCGGATCATATGGTGTGCAAAAAGGTTTACAGTCAAAGTAATTGTATTTCTTTAGGATTTTTCCCTATTCTAACCTAGTAATCTTGATTCCAAGGATTACACTCGTTTCTTCGAGGTCTTTCATATCAAAGTTGTTACACAACAATGATTTCATAATATTTGCAACATGAATGTTTGAACGAAATATGAGTAAGTCGTCTACATAGAGAAATATGATATTGCAAATGTCATTTTCAGATTTGTAATAAATACATTTGTCACTTTCATTCACTTTAAACACTCTCATTATAATCAAGTTATCAAAGTTTTCATGTCATTGCTTATGAGCTTGTTTAAGACCATACATAGATTTATCTAACTTACACACCTCGTTTTCTTGTCCATGAATCACAAAATCTTTAGGTTGTTCCTTATAGATTTCATCTTTCAAGTCACCATTTAAAAAAGCAATTTTGACATCCCTTTGGTGTACCACCAAGTTATGAATAACAACTAGTAAATGAGTGCTCTAATGGATGTAATTTTAGTGACCGGTGAAAAAGTGTCGGAGAAATCTATATTTTCATTTTGTCTAAAACTTTTTGCTATAAGGCGAGCCTTGTATTTATTATTAATAATTCCATTGAGTTTTAGTTTATTTTTCAAAATCCATTTACAACCTATCGGTTTGCAACTAGGAGGCAAGTCTACTAATTGTCTGGTCCTGTTATACTCTAGAGAATCCATCTCATCGTTTATAGCTTCTTGCCGTAAATCTGCATCCAAGGATGACAGAGCTTCTTGAAGATTTGCATGATTCTCTTCTAAGGTATAAGTCATATAATTGGGTTCGTAATCTTTAGCAACTTTGGCTCTCTTGCTTTTTCGAGGTTCTATTTCATCTTCTTTGTTGCTTTTAATGCTCTTTATCACATGTATGTGACTTGGTTCGCTGCCCCCACGATTTCTCAATTTCAAAAGGAATTTATTTTTATAGATGAAGATCATTTGACTTTATGATCATTTTCGCATTTAGGTTATAAAACATATATGTTTTGTTGTTTACTGCATAGCCAATGAATAAACTTTCATAAACTCTACTAGTGAGTTTAACTCGTTTGTGATCGGGAGTTCTGACATAAGCCAGACAATTTCAATTTAAAAAATAAGACAAGTTTGATTGTATATATTCAAACATAACAAACAATCAATATAATTTCCCCCACCAATGAGACGCAACATCAAAGTTAAGCATAATGACAACAACTATTTTAGTAAGAGTTCTATTCTTTAATTCAGTTTTACCATTCATTTCAAACAAATGTGGTGTAGTTTTTTCATGTATAATGGTATGCAATTTATAAAACTCATTAAACAAACTAGAATCATACTTGTTTCCTCTATCATTATGAAACCTCTTAATATTTCTACTAAATTGACTTTCAATTTTCGTTACAAATATCCTAAACATGTTAAGCGCTCCACTTTTATTTTTTATTAGATTTTGTATAGTCAGAACAATCGTCAATATAGGTGATAAAATAACATTTTTTATTTCTAGTTAAAATCTCATCAAGTTCACATATATCATAGTGTATTAAATCTAAAGACTCAGATGATCTAATTACTGATTTATGTTAATTATTTGTTACTTTTGCTTGATTACAAAAATCACATTTTTCAAAATCATTTAAAAATAACTTTGGAATTAAACCTAAGTTACTTAAGTTTGAAATCACACGTCTGTTCACTTGTTAAAGCCAAATATTAAAATCACACAACATGTTAACATAATGATACATTTTCTTAATTTCAACAATTAATTTAAACATGTCATCAGTGGTATACCATTTGCTAACTAAAACATCATTTTAGAAGTGGTGTACAAATCTACCTCTATAGAGTAAGTAAACTCTGCCTTATTTGGTAGAAAACCATAAAACAAGATTTTTTCTTACAACAATTTAAAATTGTTCATATAAAGTTATACCTTCAGAGATAATCTTATGAGCTATCTTTTAAATTTAATGGGATTGAGCCTCCATGAATATGTCATTTGCAACTTGAGATTGCAGCTCACAACATAATTTTTAGCCTCAACTTCCTCGATATCATATTTCTTCTTCAAAGCATACCAAACATCTCTAGTATACTATTATTGGAATTGTAGTAATCATACAAATCATCAACAAGTCCATTAAGAATATAATTATTTCTTTATCCTCCCATTGGGTTAATTCTGCAATTTGGTTATCCTTTTATGTTGTTCAGCTGTTTATGTGACAACTGAAATGTCATCTTGTAGAATGTTGGCTACCTTCTTCACAGTTAAGAAGAATAACATCTTTTGTTGCCAACGTTTGAAGTGACAACCCTTAAATTAAAACGATTTATTGAAAACAGAAGCAGCGAAATCAGATTCAATAATTTCATCGGTTGACCCAACATAAAGAAACGTATTAAAATTGTTATATTTGAGTTTCGAAAAACTATTTCAAAATAAACATGAGCCACTGAATATATTACTGGGTTGAGTAGCGGACTAGGTCGCTCTCTTTAAGACGTTTCACTCTCTTTAAAATGTTTCACGGTATTGCCCAAATTGTGCAAGGTAAACTATTAACCACGAAAGTTCCGAAGATAAGCTAGTCTAGACAAATTGTATCGAAGTTCTACTGCACCGTAGAAAAGCATTTTAGAATTACACCCTCATTATGAGGGTAAAAACCACTCTCAATGCGCTACTTTGACCACTTATAAATTGAAGGGACTACGACACAAAAACCGCTCTAAAAGGATAATGATATTAGAACCACTCAAAGAGATTGCAGCACAAAAACTGCTCTAAAAAGTAGTGATATTAGGACCACTCAAACACGAAGAGACTACGACACAAACCACTCTGAAAGTAAGTGTATCGAGCAGAAGAGGGAGAAGATACACAGTTGGAAATTGCATCTAACTTTGATGTGCTTTTCATAAGTGTTTGACACTCTTTATATAGTAATAGAAGCAAAATCACATATGTTAAATATCTAATGTGAGAGTTTATTATTTATAGAGTTGAAAACTACTTAATATATGAGAGCTTTCTAATATGAAAATGTAACAAATTTTAAATTCACACATTAACACACTCTATGTTTTCTTATTAACTATTTTAAAAAAATAAAAATTTAAAAACTAAATTGAATGATTACTTCCTTCCAAAGTATAGCGAATTGTATCTATGTAATTGGAAATGTATGTGACACATACAGGCATGTACAGCAAAATATTTTCTGGATATGCGTCATGTGGCGTTGTATTTTCCTTTGGGGAGAAGTTTTATTCCTAACTTCGTCAAAGTATCTAGTATCTTCCATGCCAGTATTTATTTGTGTGCCAGCCTACTGAAGATTAGATATTATATTTCCATACTTTGATCTTTATTTCCAAAATCTTTTGAAAAATGAAATTTTACTTCTATTTTTTTTTTCTTTTCATTGAAATTTTTTGAATTCATGTTTATCCAATATAAATACAAAAATTTTTATATCAAATTTTGTTTTTTGAAAATCTAATTTAGAAATTAGCATATTGTAAATTTGAAATTTTTGGTATATATACAAAATAATAAAAATATTTTACATATCAGAAATTTTTAAAATGAAATTTTTGATATAAAAAAATAAAATTTCTCTTTTAATATGTAAAACAACTTG
>JBBPBP010009777.1:60829672-60847773 GCA_037974735.1 Cicer chorassanicum | reverse complement strand
ATAATTGAGAAAAAAAATTTACATTTCAGATTTTTCAAAATAAAATTTACAGTATATAAAAAAAATTAAGAAATAATTTTATAAATCCGAGATTAAAAATGAAGTTTTTAATATAAAAAAATATTAAATATGAGGTGCAAAAATTAGGCTGATTTTCTTTAAAATTTTGTATTATCTACGAGCATGTTTTTTAAAGTTTATACAAAAAATAATACAATATTAAGGTAAGAATTAAAATGTAGAGATATAAAATTCAATTTTCATTCCACTATATATCTTATGGGCCACGGCTACAGTTTGTATTTATATTTTAAAATATATATGTGGCCCAATATTAACATCTCCAACAATTCTCCTTTTTCTTGTGTGCTTCTTTTCCGTTTTATTATTGAATTAATGATTAAAAATGGAAATATTGTAACTAATGAGTTATGACATATGATACAGGACGTGTTAGTTGAGTTTTCTCTTTTTGTCGCGCGTGTCGAGGTGTCAAAACCCATTCCACTTCAAATTAGAATTTTGTTTTTTTAAAATATAAAAATCATATTTTTTAAAAAGGTTTCTGCTTAATTAGTTTAATTAAAAATTCATGTTTCACGTACATTTGGTATGTACATATAAACGCATTATAATGTTGGCAAAGATATTTCTGAACCACCTCAGTAGAAATGGTAAATAGAGTAATTTAGAATCAATAACTAGTGATTTGTTTGTTTCAAGCTTCAGCCTAGATTGATAAAAATATTAAAGTTTTTTACTATCTTGTTGTCTCCTAATCTTTTATCTAAGATGTAATTTTTTTTTTTATTACATTCGTTCATATCAGAAATTGAGAGAGAATAGATAGTTCTTTGACTTCCATCTAATAATTAATAAAAACCAAAACTTGCTTAAAGCTAAAAGAATTGTATTTGAACGAATTGACAATTGAAATTCATGGGCTATGATTTTATCTAGTCTAACCTTAATACTATCATCTATCTCTCTTTTTTTTTTTACATGTCTATCTCTTTAGCTTCTTCACGTATAGTAACTCAATATTCGTATGGAAGATTTCGTTGCGTTTCATTTAAAATTCACATGAGATACGTTGCTTTTATTTTTAATGAAACAGTGCTTATAAGTAGTACCAATTACTTGGAAGTTATAAATTAGAATTTAGAATTTAGCAGCATTCAAACTAAAGTCTTCTGTTATAGAAAAATTGAATTTTGTACCTCTACAATTGAAGATATATCTCTCTATTTAAAAATTTTATCCTTTAATTTATTAAAATACTTTTAAACATACAGTAAAAACTAAAAAAGATTTAGAAACTTGATCCTACCTCACATTTTAAAACTTTTGAAAAAAATAATTTTTTTTTAAAAAAAATTCTCTTACCAGAAATTTCAGAAACGAAATTTTAAGTAGTTATTTTTCAATGTTGAAAATTTCAATTTTGAAATTTCCGAGAATTAATCTCATTTGAAAATTTGAAAATCTAGTAGTTATTAAAATATAACTATCGAAAACTTCAAATTTTCGATTGAATCTCTCGGAATTAAAATTTCCAAATAAAACACTTTCAAAAGTAATCTCATCCAATTGAATTTTTTCATAACGACAAGGTTGACCTTGAAAATTCAATCATTGAAATTGAATTGAAAAACAATTTAATTGGTCGAATGATGTTAAGAAAATAAATTATTAACTTACATTTTTTTTAATCTTAATAAAATTAATCCATCAACTTGCTTTGTTATCGAACACTTTTTTCTTGATTTTAATTTTTTTTTTTTTAAAAAAACAGATATATTTTAATTTGAAAATGACTCATACCACTTATACACTGAGGTTTATGCACTTGAAGAAAAAAAATTGGACGCGTCGTCCAAATAATAGATCCAATAAAAAATGATAATTGAAAATTTGAAATTTTCGATTGAAATTTTCAGAAATTTCATCCATTTCTGAAAATTTAAAATTTAAAATTTCCAGTAGAATAAAAGTAATTAACGAAAATTTAAAGACATAAAATTTTCGATAATAAAAATAGTGTATTGAAAATTTTGTTGGAGAAATTTTCGATAGATAATTCATACTAACGGAAATTTCCGATAGATAATTCATACTAACGGAAATTTCAAACTTTCGTGTATACCAATTATACTATCAGTTATTGTAAAAATATAATTTTCGATAGCATGAATTTGTGTATCGATTTTTTTGGAGAAATAATCTAATTATCGAATATTTTAGTGATAGATAAGATTTTAAAGTAATTTTTCTTACCTTTAATTTAATAAAAATAAAAAAAACTAAATTAAATTTTTTACATTTTAGTGGGTATTGGCCTAATTGTGGAGGTGCAAAATGTAATTTTCCCTCCACTAATAAGAACGAAATTTTGAAGGAAATTTTTGTCCATAAGAATACAATTTGGCCCAGCAAGAGTGAAGAGCCGTTATGTTATGGCTATAACAAATTAATAATTCAGCCCGTTAAACAAATAAAAAAAAGATAGATTTTCCTTCCACGGTTCCACCTCCTTACATTCTAATAATTCAGCCCGTTAAAAATAAATAAATAACAAAAACTGTACCGAAAATTTCACGAATGAATGAAATTTCTAGGAGTTCCACCATGAATTTAAAATTTTTGGTAGTTATTTTCTAATACCAAAAATTTCAAATTTGAAATTTCGAAAAGTTTCAACTGAAAATTTAAAATTTTCGGATATTGAAAAATAACTATTGGAATTTTTTAAATTTCCGTTTGAAACTCTCAAAAATTTCAAAAAAATATATATAACTACTGAAAATTTTGTTCCTCAAATTTCCGGTAATCGATTTTATGAGAAAAGAATTTACTAATATTTTTCTGTTTTTCCGTAAAGTTAAGCAAAATTTTTTTAAACGAGAGAATATAAGTTTAAACGAGGGAGTACAAATTCCAACTTTTCCAATTTTACTTACCCATGGAAGTATATCAAGGCCCAGCGGTAAGAGGCTTCAGTCCGAACTTTAACTTCGAACATGTTCATGTAGGTAGATTTCATACTAAAAAATATTTTTATAAATCAATTCTTCCAATATTATTCAATTAATAACTTCTTATCAATATCTACATTTCCATGCAATTTAATATGGGCATTCTCCCCAGTCCACCTCCCTTCTGTTGAGTTCTTGTACGTGGGCCGAAATACAAACATAGCAGCCCACTACTTACCCCAGTCTCGTATTAGAAAATATGATTAAATTCAAGTCTTTTTAAAGGGCTCTAATTTTTTTTTCTTCTGTAGTAGCTAATCGGAATGTGTATTTGGGATCCTATTCTAATATTAAAAATTTAATAAAATAAATGACTAAAAACTAAAAAAAAAGAAAAAAAATTATACAGAAAAATACAACTTTTGAGAATTGATCTCAAGACCATGCATGAAAACATTATATTATGTCACTAAACCACTGCAAAAACATATAATAATTTGTAAACGTTGACCATATATAAATAATATTTTTGAGCTCTCAAAATTTTGGGACCCTATGCGGTGGCTCAACCTGCACAGATTATGGACCGGCCCTGTATTTTACACATTAAAATTGGTAAATTCTTACGCATATTTTTTTGTATTTAAGAATATTGAGGGTGAGAGAAGATACACCCATTTTGAATAGATGAAACACTACTTTGTATTTAAGATTGTATTCCAAATGATGTAAGATATCATTTGGTTGATGAAATCTATGAACTTGAGTCTACCTTCACTCTCTCCACTTTTTTTATCTCTCATCATTTTATAAAAAAAAATACGAACGAAAGATAAAAGGTAAGAGAGAGAAAAACATTGATGAGAGAGATAGAGAGGTGGAGAAAGTGTTTGAAGGAAAATTGTGGGAGATTGCCCATTTTTGAAATCTACTCATCATTATGAGTAATAAAACTGTTTAATTGCACTTTTATTCTCCATGTTTTTATCAATTCACGAAATCGGTCTACATATTTTAAAATTTGACAGTTTTAGTCATTCATTATGAGTTTTTAACTAAAAAATGACGATGTGATATAGTTTAATGATATATGATAAAATCATGTGAACTGATTAACACTCATGAAATCGTAATAAAATCCTCTAAAAATTTAACTTTCAACATCGGAAATTTTTTTATTGTTGTAATTTCATTAATAACATATGAATAATTCATGCATCTAGATGGTTCTATATCATAAAATTGTATGTTATATCATTTAAAATATGTCAAACCGTCATTTTTAAGTTCAAAAATTTGAAAGAGTAACCAAAATTATCGACTTTTAAAATAGATGATCAATTCCATAAATTGTTAAAAATATGAGGATCAAAACTGTAACTAAACAAAAACAAAAGACAATGCCCTTTCGAAACATATGAGAAAATGGAAACCATACAAAAAAGATTAACATAACTAGGGGTGTACTTGGGTTGGGTTGGAACGTTTTTGACAAAACCGATACCTGCCCCGATCGATTATTTTTGAGTTGGGTTAAGTTCTAAACCCGTATTTTTTTTATTTAACCCGAACCGAACCGACCCGATCAAGAACGGGTTGGATTGGGTTGGCGGGTTATACATAAATAATAACCTATATTTTATTTTACGGGAAAATATATTGAATGAAAATATATTTAATACTTAAATGTCTCAAAAATTATAAAATTTGAATCACATCATTCAATTTTTTAAAAAAATCATCAACCTCACAAAAAAATAAATTCAACAATCTTCGAATACATAAATAAATTCAACAACAGAATATCAATAAAATATAAAAATTCATCAATTCTAAGCAATGTCAACTTCAAGTACAAACACTTAACAAATTCCTCTCGAATAGAATAATTGGGAATTTACAAAAACAAATATTAATGATAAAAGTGAGGAGAAAACAGCTAGCATTGCTACTTGATCCACCACATTACTTTCATCATTACACATAACCCACCAACCATTTTAGTTTATTAAGCTACCATAATTTTTTAATAGTAGTGCTTCATTTATTTATAGTAGAGTACTTACTATTTTCAAATAAAATACTAAAAAAAGTGTTTAATAAATTTAAATATAAAAAATGTAAACTAAATTCATCCTAAGCTTTTGTATAAGCATCATTTTTGTTCATAAATAGTATTTAACTCAAATGAATATTATTTAACTTAAAAAAATTTGTATTTAATAAATGTAAAAAATTTAAACTAAATTCGTTATAAGCATAAACTTTTCGTCCATACCTTTATTATGTAAAACTATAACAAAATATAATATTTACATGCTAAATTGCGAGAAAAATTAAGTATTTAGACTAGACGCATAAACACCTTGGATCAACATTCATATAAAAATCAGTTATTAATAATATCTGAAACCCTATTGGACTGCCAAACAATTTTTTTAAAAAAATATAACTAGTTACCGAGTCGGGTCGACGGGTTCAAATTGTTAAATCCGTTACCCGAACCAAATATAAGTCGGTTTCAACGGGTTGGGTTGGACCCGAAAATAACAGGATACTAGTAAAAATCGGGTTGGATTGGATGATCGGGTTAGCGGGTCGACCCGCACCCATGTACACCCCTAAACATAACTCATGCACAACGATAAAACACATAAATCGAGAATATATTTATTTATTTTTATGTCTTTTTCTTGTTTTACTTTTATCACTTTTTTCCTCAAAAAGTATAAAAAAATAAGTTGTTAGATGGGAAAAATTTGTTAAGAGTGGGTGACATTTAAATAGATTCATTCAACGCAAATTATTTTGTAAGATTTGGTGTAAGAAAACCTTTTGCCTGTAGCACAGTTTTTCAAAGCTACTGTCCAATATAACTTTGAATGTTGTTAAAATGTGTTTAAAAGAGTGCATCATTTAAGGTTATATTGGATTAGGGGCTAATGATTTACTTTTTCGCCTACCTCTGTTGATATCACTTAGCCCAACTCATTGCTTTGTTAATTATCATTGTGAGCAAATAGGTGTTTTTGCGTCATGCTATAAGAAATAAAAAAATAAAAAAAATTAATGTAAAAAAATTTACTTTTTAAAATTTTAAGAGATTAAATACACACATTTCAATATTTTTTTTAATGTTTAACAAGTACAATTTTTTTATTGACAAATTGTTTAGTGTTGAATATAAATGATATAATCATACACTCAACACACACAATTAACTTTGTTCATCATAAAAATTATTATTTAAAACACACACAATAAGATGACACAAGTGCATTTCGATTCAAAATAAATATTATAGTGTTCTATTCTTAATTTTTGTTACATTCACATAAGTCACACTTTATTTAATTTTGTGCAATATATCACTAATCTTTAATCCATCTTGAACATCGAGGTTCAAGATATAAGCATGACGTCTTCTATTAAAAGAGACTAAAATTATTTGAAAATCCTAACTATTCTTTTAGAAATTTGGTATATTACCATTAGTAGAGGCATTATTCAATGCAAAGGATTCTTTTATTTTTTATTTTCCATGTCCCAATCATTTTCAGCATTAATTCTCACCCTATAAATAGGGGTTCTGTGTAGCAAATGTTGTAACCTTATTTCGAAACTTCGAATTACTGTCAACATAATGAACATTTAAAGAAATAATATACTTTCACCAATGCATGTATCCAACAATCAAAGAGAACTCTCCCATGAATTTCAACCAATTACGATTTTTAACTTATGTTTCATCCTTATGAGTTTTCAAAACATCCATGAAGAAGAATTTCTACTAACAAAAGTACAACTCTATAAATGTTATGTGTTTTGTTGATGTATATATGGTTGAAACTTTAGATCAAATGCTATTCAATTATCTTTTAAAAATAAGACCAGAGATAGTATAATTTAATTTTTGTTATAAATTATCCTTTTGATAATAGGAGTATATGTGTTACCAAAAGTAAGTGTGCACAAGTTATCGTTATTATCGAGATTCAAATAAACTATTGATATTACTCAAGGAAAAAATTACACAAATTAAGTTGAAGCCAAACATTCAATTTTCAACTTACAAAAATCGAGTTTGTATAATTGAGTTTTTACGAAAACACATGCACCGTGAAGATTCAATAAGACTTTAAAAGACACTTTGTTGGACTCTAATTAAAACTAAAAAAAAACACATAATGATTTTGTGATTGAGATTTTGGAAAGGGTGAGAATGGGAGGAGATGATAGAAAAGAGTGAAAATTGACAACATGCATAATCATGCATTATATTTCCTAGATATATTAATCTCTACATATCATAACATAACATAACATAACACAACATACACCTTCTTTGATAGAAATATACATTAATATTATACATATGCAAATATTAGTAGCTACCAAAAGAAATTAGCAAGTTCAGATTGATTTTGTGAGTCTTCAAGTTCATTTGATGGAGAGTGAACATGTCTTCCTTCATATGTTGTTATCACCATTCTTGGATCCTCAGCCAATCGCTCCACTCGTTTCTTTACTCGACAATTATCTTGTGTGCAACGGTAGTAGCTTCTACACTCACTCAAAACACAATTATCTTGTTAACATATGAGACTCTTAACTTTCCACATTTTGAGAGTGCTAGCTTTCAAGTACATTTGCAAATTTACATTACAAAAAAACCTCTTTCACTTCCAAAAGATATAAAGTGAAATCTAGCTTTAATATCATCAATGATTATAGTGATGCCTTTCTTAAGCACGAAAATAAAATCATTCCCAAAATAAGTAGTGAGCTAGGCAAATATATATAATATCTTAAAGAGTAAAACATGAATTGAGAATGAGAGGAGGGTCTAGAGAGAGGAAAAAGACAAAGAAAAAAAGAGAATATATACCTTGGATGCTGTGTGTTCTTTACAACTTTCTGTCCGTACTTTCTCCACTTGTATCCATCATCCAACACATCCACATCACTCATTGTCTTGAAGCAAAACCTAGGCTCCCTCACTTTCCTTCTTGCCTTCATTTTCTTCATCTTTATGGCAGAAACCCCTAAATCATGATCATTATCATCTCCTCCACTACTTATTCTTTTACCCATCAAGCAATCACTTACTTCTCCCCATGCCCTAAATGCAACAACCACAACATTTAAAACTCTCTTAATTAACAAATGCTAATTACAAAAATCAAATAGGAGTGTACAAATGCTACCAACTCAATATTAAGTAAATAGGAATCTTTAAACAACCAAAAATATAATGTTTACTTCACTTAATACAATTAATGGGACAAAAATACTATTCTAGCTAGGTACATTAAATTTTAAAACCCAATACTCTATAATTGTTGTGTGGTGCAATTAGCAACTACAAGGACCAATAAATTTGGAGATAGAAAGTTTCTCTCTCTTGATCTAATAGTCATCACATCCACTACATCATATAACAATGTAAAGATTCCAAACAACAAATTTTGCTACATACAAAAATTGAGATCTATATTTTTTTTAGACAAATTGTTAGTAAGAGATAATAATACTCTATCGATTTTGCAACCTATACCACAAATATACCAATATCTATATTTAGAAAGTAGGTAGAATTTCTCCTTTATGATGTTGAGTCTGAATTGTTTTTGTTTTTTTGTAAGAATTGAAGTACTCCTTATATATATCCATTAATAAAAAAATTGTTTATCTAAAAAAAAAAGGCTATAGGAAACATGCATGTATGGTGGAATAAACAAAAAGAAAAAAGAGAATATAACCTCACCATGAATTAACTCCGGATCTGTTCAAGGAAAGGAGTTGGGGTCCTCCTCCAAAAGTGGAAGTGAGATCTTGGAATTGGCGTGGTTTATGGACAACGGTTGCGAGTAGGGTTTCGGCAAAATGAGGAGAAAGTGAAGAAGACATTGCACTTATATTACCTTTCAAAGATTGATCATGGCAACCCAAAGGAGGTAAGGTCATGTTTGGAGGGAAAGGAATATTGAACCCCATATGCATAGGGATCTCGTCATGATCTTGTTCTTCATCAAACAAGCTTTGGTTAACAATATTTGTTGTTGACATCACTAATATTATCTTGTTGTTGACTCTTCTCTTCTTAATTCTTCTCTAGATCTACCCAAAGCTGAAGAAATTCTATATATAAGAAAATAAGATATACAGAAGTTGTAGCTATAAGGTTATCTTTGCACAAACAAAAGATAGTTTCTTTTTGAACTTTGGTTCAGGTTAATTACACCATTAATTTGTAGCTACTATGCCTTATAACGTCGCTCAACCAACTTTCCCTTTTCTAATATTGCTTTCCCATTTTTTCTTATTTTCAAAAGGGAATATATATATACTTTTTACAATAATATTGCCTCTGTTTTATAATAATTGATCTTCATAAAAAACAATTTACCTCAAAATAATTAATATTTTCAATTTTTAAGAGGATATTAACTACAATTTTTTAATGGTATGCATTCATAATTCTCAATTTTTTTTATTTTGCATTTGTTGTAATGATAAATAAATTAATATTCAATAATTTTTTAAAATTTTATTTTAACTTTTTAAGAAAAATGAATATTGATAATCTGAAGTTAAATTTAAAGGTAAATAATTTCTAAAAATATTATTATTTTTTATTTATATTTTTTTAAGCTATATCAAATGATGATTAATTTCTTTCACACACACTATATAAATATAAAAGCTTCGGAAAAGTTTGCGGTTACTGGTGCTCATATGAAGCTTTTGAAATTCCATGTACTAGCTTCATGGTTAGTGGAATTTTACTTTAGCATAGAAGTCAACAATACAAGACAAAAGGTTATCTTGAGAGGTTGCTCTCTTTCTACTCTCTTTTGCCCTTAAAAATATTGTATGAAACTTACATGCAATCCCCATCACGGTAGATAATAATTATCATATGGGCAAAAGTGAAACCTATTGATGAGTGCACAATAATAGAAAAAGAGACACATAATTAAATATACTCCTAAGTGAAAATTATCATTCACCAATTCATAACCATTGGTTCTCTCAAAACAAAAAGTGAAAAAGAGAACCGGTAATTATTCACTTTGTAGGGTTACTTTTATCATTTTAGTATTGTAAAAGATGATTTTCTTTTGGGGCATAATGTAAAAAAGAAAATAAATAAAAAATAATATCACATGACAATGATGAAAAATCTTGGGTGCAAATCTCTAAAAAAAAAAAATCTTGGTGCAAATCTATCACACCCCTCTGCATCGGCTTGATAAGATATGATTATTATGATGGATGAATGAGGCCCTATTTGACTTTCGTAACCAAAAAGCTAATTGCCTTTTTCATATGCCTTTTGTTATTTAACTTCCCAAAACTCGAACTAAACCCACATACACCTACCTTTATTTTAAAAAATTCCCCTAGATCACCAACCTTATAATAATATTGTCATCATCTATTCAATTAATTGGATAAACATTTGTGGTTAACTTTATATTTTTTATGCCCAATCGTATGTGGTCCAATGTGGTCATTGTAAGCATAGTTTCTCACTTTATCTATCCGTTTAGAAAATTTACTTACAATATTTGTTTTTCTTTTGTATTTTATCCCGTAGTTTAACTAGGCCGTCCATCGAATAGTTTCATATGTACAACTCAATTAATAATTGTAGAGACTTCGATATGTTTTATTTCTCTTCACTTAAATTGTGTAGATTTAATCACTACATTATTTGACAAAAAATAAATAATTATCAAATGTTAAATTCTACAATGAAACAAGAATATAAGATTTTTTAGTCACTTACGATTTTATAATTGAACAAATACTACTATAAATGAGTCGATCCCAAAGGTTTACCACGTGGTTTGAACTGGAACCAAGAATAATGAGAAGAAGGTCTCAGGTTTGATTCATGCTACTTATAACATTTTTTTCTCACCCTGCATTAACAAATTAACCACTAAAACTTATTGTTACAAAAAAAAGACCACTATATGATTAACGGCTAATTTAGTTAATAAGTTACCTGTAAAGGGAACTTATATGTAATTTCATAATTTATATTATATTTAATAGTATTAATAATTAAGGACTGTCTAATTAAGGTGGATTTCACTATTTTTAGTTAATTTTAATAAAATTTTATGTTTTCTTTCCATTTTTTTATTATTATAAAATTTATTTTGTTACTAAAAATAGTAATGATCCAGCTTAGTAAATATCTAATTAATATTATATTTTGAAAATATGTTCATTTATATCATTTATTTGTCCAAAAACTATAGTAATAGAAGAAAATAGAGATGATTCCGACCCTTATATTAGACACACCATAATAAAATTTTTTTAGCAAAGTTATTTCATAATAATATATATGAATGACTCATGTTTAAAAAAGAGATATAAAATTCGATCCATACTACCTATTAATATTTTTTGGTAACAGACTAACAACCGTTAATATATATAAAAAACATTTTTTCACAAGCCGTATTCAAAGTACATTTTTTCACCCTACTAGTTTACATCCTTATTTACTACAAAAAACATTTAACTACCACTTTTGTTAAAAATTGAATCTATTATATCAAAAACAATTAACTACCAGTTCTGCTGTTTATCTGTAACAAAATTATATTCTTCTGCAGTTCCGCTGTCATA
Source organism: Cicer chorassanicum (assembly GCA_037974735.1). Taxonomy (NCBI): domain Eukaryota; kingdom Viridiplantae; phylum Streptophyta; class Magnoliopsida; order Fabales; family Fabaceae; genus Cicer; species Cicer chorassanicum. Next base: position 60,836,146 of record JBBPBP010009777.1, on the reverse strand, counting down.
AAAAATTCTTCTACCTGACTGTGTTAGTATATATATACATATACACATAGACATACGTACCCCATCAAATTACCCGATCAAATGCAGTTTAAATTTTCTGCTTTTTTTTAATGTAAGTGATAATAAATAAAATAGATGCTTTGTTACAGATAAAAAAACATAGATACTTTGTAAATTTAATTGTTTTACAAATAAATAGTTAAAAGGTTTTTAAATCATTTTATTAATTAAGGATTCTTATGGAGATGTTACATCACAGGTGAAGTAGAACTAGAAGAAGGAAATTATATGTGAAGATTTTCGCTGGCGTGAGGCTAACGTGCCAATTACGTCATAATGGCTACGTACCCCGATAATTTAAAACTAATATATATTATTGCATTATATATCCGCTCTTCAGCACCCTTTTAAGTTTTGATTAATTAATTGTAACAAATAAAAAAGCAGAATCGCTTGTACTATTTAATTTATATACAGATTTTGAATGTTGATGCTTTTTTCCTTTTTTGGATTTTTCAAACCGTAAGTAAGTTAGAGAAAGGGCATGCAGTGGCGAACATGCATCATTTCTTTTTTGCCACTGCTAGTAGATTGCCATTATGACATCCGAACTAACACATACTCCATTGTCCAAAAAAATAAACTTCTACTTTATTTAGTTCTCTCTTTCTACCTATCTCGATAAATTGTAATAGTAAACTATATTTGTTTTTATATATATATATAAGACTCTTTAAATTTTTTAGAGTCATATTTTATATTTTATATGACTTCAATCAATTTTTTTTTTGAATTAATTATTTCTTTTACCTACATACTCCTAATTATGTTATATATTTTTTCTACAATTTAAAATAAATACTTTAATTAAAACATTAATTAGTTTTATGTTTTTTAAAGTAAACTTATAAAATTATAGTAATTAAGAGCAAATTTAATACCACAATAAATTTTCTTAATTATGGGATTTACTCAATGGAGTCCTATTTTTAAGAAAGCAAGTAGTATTGATATAGCCAGTTATAAGTTGTGTTTACTCTGTTGTGATGTAAACCGTCATGTTTAATTAAGGTATTAAGTAGATGTTAACCGCCATAAATTAATTGGATACCTCGGTCCAATAAGAATAAATTATAAGAGTTTAAATCATCTTTATTTTTTATTTTTTATACACATAAATTATATAAATACACGCATTTTCAAAATATATGACATTAATTAAATATTTATATGAAATCATATAAATGATGATGTTTATTTATTTTAAAAAATAAAAATGATCTCTACTCAAATTATCAATGCCCAGATGAAACACAAGAGCTCATAATCCAAGTATCATAATGGACATCAAAATATATAAACCCCCGTGATATAGCTCGATTAAGACTCGTTGAAAGATAGATGTTATGTGATTAGCGCAGGTTATGATTCTCTTCATTTATCATCCACTTCATTTCTTTCATTGCCAAAATTTCTGGGTGTATAAAATACAAAGACACATTTCCCAAAAATAATGACATTTTTTGGGTGTATAATAATAATAATACAAAGACACATTTTTCAAAAATAGTGACATTAATTACAACGACTTTTTATCTTCTATAAGTTTAGATGTAAAACTGAACTAATATATTGGAATGCCTGAAACCAAATTTAATACGAGTTTATTTTTTAAATTTTAACATGTTATTACTAAATTAATATAATTGATATTATGTAATAGTTTTTTTAATTAATTTATTATTATTGAAATAATATTAAATTTAAAAGAGATTTATAGATTTTAATTTTAAAAATATTAAAATATGAGATTTTTTATTAAATAATTTTTTTTGAAACATTTTAATAAAATAAATTTTTTATTTTTCATGAAGGTGTAAAGCGGATGCTATACTTTAGGCTGTTAGGTAATTTAGGCGTAAAAAGAAAAAGAGATTTCCATCGTACTTTTGTTTTTAGAATGGTTGTTAAAATAGAAACATGATATGCTTAATAGAAATGAAGACTATACGGTGTATTTTAGAATTATCAGAACAATCTATTATTTGCTTGGAAGGAGGAATTGTTAGATAGCTTTGCAAATCAAATTGGAATAGTAACCAAGCAACAGAGTTAGTGAAACATGGGTGTGGATGCCAAATTCATTGAATGATTATTGTTAAAAATGGCTAAACTCAATCCAATAATGGAAATATCACTCAATAATTAGTTATGCTATGGGTAGATATTCCGTTCATTTATTTTCTTATCGCTGTAGCAAAAATGTTAGAATGATTATTAGTAAGAGAGTGTTGAAATGAATGTTACTAACCATACTCAAATAGTAATATGTATTTTGTTTTATCCCTTACATTTTAGCAAGTGTTAAAAGAATGAAATAAGCAAAATCTAGTTTGATATTATTCAATGATTAAAAATGAAAATAGAGATAGGAATATGTATGAAGAAATGATGCTGAATGAATTGTATAATGGAATGATTACCCCACGCCCTTCCCGCTCGCTCAGTGTCTGTATGCGTCTCTCTCTCTCTCTCTCTAAAAAACAGACAAGACAACCCATTTGCCAGCCTTACAGTAACATAGTAACATGCTGTTGTGACAAGACACTGCGCTCCCTCTGATGCATTCATTTCGAAACTGAATTCACAAACATGCTATCGTCGTTTTGTTCTTAACTTTAGTTTACTCTATATATCACCTCTGCATTTCTTCAAACACCTTATGAGTGCTCAACTCTTAAGAACAGACTCAAACATATCCACTGTATCTTTGGATGCATTTTTTAAGACTTAAAAACTTAATCATGTTAATTCAATGATAAAAAATTTATACTAAACACTAATTTTTAAACAAAGTTAATTTTGTTATCGTATAAATTAAAAAGGAATAATCAAGTATACGGTCCATTAATTTGATTGTAATTAAGTAACAGTTGATGTTAAATTAATTAATGTTAGAAAGTTTGGTAAGCATATGGCTATATATAGTTGAAAGGAGTCAGAAGCATTAGGGTCTGTACATTCCTTACTGCAAAAGAATAAAGTATCACATCAGAGAATCATGGTCGTGTATGTATGAAAATGACTGTTCAAGTAGAACTATTTCGAAACCACCAGCTGACATGCTCGCACGCTCCAAATTTCTTAACCTTATAATTATAATTATAATCAAAATGATGTGACTCTGAATATGATAGATATATACTACAATGCCCCAAATCTTGTCCAAATAAACTTCACAAGATAATTCTTTTTTGCGCCTATACAAACACAAAGAAAATCACCTAACACTGAAATTTCCCATTCGCCCTCTTCTTTAGATATTTGAAGGTTACGAGAAAATGGCCCTACCATAATGGAGGACTTTTGCCTCTTAAAGTCTTTGTTATTATTACTTATGTTTCCCATTACAAGTTACAGGCAATTACTATATTTTACATGTATAATAGTAAGCTATCAAATTGTAAAATTGCTAAATGGTTGGTTTGGTGAACGACAGTTACATGTACTGCTCAAACTTTTTTCATTCTTCACATAAAGCCTACCACATTAATGCCATTTTATAGGATGATCTTAGGAAATGGAATGGAAGTATCTGCTTCATCAACACTAAAACAATCATAATTTGATTGTAAGCTAATTAATTAAATGAATTTCATTAAAGAAATAAATGATAAAGCTGATTTTGACATAAGCTATGACTCAAGTTTAGTTGTACAAATAAATTCACAAAGAAAGAAAAAAAAATAGAACCTTCCCAACAAACCAACAACTAACTATAACGAAACAGAGGACCCTCCATATTAGGTAATTAATTAATTGAATGCTAAACATCACAACCTCCCTGGCACGATGATGTATCATGTATTCAAGTTTTAATGTTGCCTAGAGATTTTTGGCATTTTTGAATCCCTGCAACTTGAGAGGACGGCCTTGAGGGGTATATGTCCTAATGTTTTAGCTCGCTACTTACTAATGTAATTACACTTGATTTAGGGTTTTGGAGATTAATTTTTGCTAATTTACAGCAACTTAATTTTTTATGGAGGTAAATTAAAACACAGTTGAATTTCAATGTGAATAATATATTTTTGGCTAAATACAACCGTGGTCTCTTAACTTAATTTCAGTTAACGATTTAGTTCTTTATCTTTTTTTTTTCTTCCGATTTAGTCCTTTATGTTTTTAAATAATTTCAGTGTTACCCTTTAAGTGGGATTTCGTTAAGAAAAAGTTAAAAAAATCACTCCTCCATGTTTAGAAAAAGTTATCATTTATGTTATGGATATATTTCAGAAAAATATTCACATTTTGTTTTAAGTTTGATAGTATGATTGATTCGTTAAAACTGAATCTATGAGTATTTATACTCCATAAAAATCACTTTAGATCAATGACAATCGTTCCTAGAGGTTTGATAAAGATATGCAATGATCTAGATGATAGATTTTTTAACTTTTTCTTAACGGAACCCCACTTAAAGGATAACGCTGAAATTATTTAAAAACTTAAAGGACTAAATCGGGAAAAAAAAAAAAATAAAAGACCAAATCGTTAACCGAAATTAAGTTAAGGGACCACGGGTGGTATTTAGCCTATATTTTTTAGTACAAGTGTGTGAATAGTGTGTGATTCTTATGAATAAACTTTGATATTATATTAGATTTTTTTTGTGTATGTTTTAATTAAATTTTGTAACTTTATCATCTACCTGATAGTTTACCTACTTACTTTTTCATAAATTTCTTTTTAAAAAAAATCTCTATAACATCATAAAAATAGGTGTGTGATGTCTTTAAAAATAAAAATAAATTGAAAACAAATGAAATAAATTATTAATAAAAAAAAATGAAAGTGAAAATCAATAACTAATTTACAATAACACACTTTTCGAACCTTTTTATTTCATGAGAAAAATCAAAGGATAAAAACGATTGTTTGGGCCTCAAATTATATATGTCTAAGGATTATGATCGAATTGAGTTAGACTTTTTATTCGTTGTTTTATAATGGGATTCTCCCATAAGAGACAAACTTTAATTTATAAATGCATTTCCGCATTATCCTTTTCGGTGTTCGGTGTTACTCCATGGAAGTCCTTGCGATGATTTTTGTCCTCAACGTGGTCTTTGTCAAAGGGACCTGTTATAACCTTACCTGTTGATTTTGTGTTGAGGTTTTCTCAGGTTTACTTATTTGAGCTCAAGAGGCAAAGGAACTTCATTGACTACAAATAGCTAAAATAGCTAAAGGTACTCTTCGGATTAGTCACCTATTTTTGTTTTTGTGAGGGTTTAATCCGTCACAAATGATAAAACTGATAAAAAAAAATGTACTTTGTGGGGCTAAAGCCGCCACAAATGTATCTTTTTGTGAGAAATTAAGCCGCTGCAAATGATGAAACAGATTAAAAAAATCCACTTTGTGGGGCTAAGGCCGCCATAAATTGTCTCTTTTGTGAAGAATTAAGCCGCCACAAATGATGAAACATATAAAAAAAACACGTTTGTGAGAGCTTAGTCGTCACAAACTATTCTATTTGTGGTCATTTTGCCGGCAACAAATAGGTAACTTTATTAAAAAAATTAATATTAATATAATTTAAAAAATAAAAATAAAAATATTATACATAAAAATAAAAATATAATTTTAATATTAATTAAATTATTACCACCAAACAAAATAAAGTATTTCAAAGTTAATAAATTATATCATACAAATCAAAAATAAAACACACCATAATTAAATAATAATATATAATATATTCATACAAACCCAAAATAAAAATAGAAAATATTATTCGAATACATTAATCATCATAATAATTCCTCTGGTCATTAGTTCCACTCCCTCGATCATTATTTAATGGAATATTAACCGACGACAAAAGTCTCTCAAAAGTATTATTAATTGATGTTAGAGACAACATGATTTAAAATTGCATTTCATCTTCCACACCACCACTAGTTGACGGAGCCACAACTGGTTGATGTTGATTTAAATCTGGTCTGAACAAGCCAGTTGTTGGCATAGTTGGTCGGTATGAAGTTTGATCTGCTTGATATTGATAAAGTTGCTGTGAAAATTATTTTATTATTAACATGTACAAGTTGCTAAATAATAAATTATGACATACGTTATATGTCAATTAACGAAGGATTTACAAACAATATAATAAATCATAATAGAAACTATATAAAAACTAAAATAAAACTTTAAATATTATTTAATAAATCTTTTCATAAAATAAGTTTCTATAAATCAAAATAGAGACGGTAAAAGTATATAAATTTTTTGTAAGAACTCAACTACAACTCTTTTTAACGGTGAACAACAAATATTAATATCATTAATTTTAATATTATTTTTTTTCAAAAAATAGTTACATTAAAATTAATACGTTTTACATTTGTTTCAAAATTTATTTATTACGTATAATATGTAAACAAAATAATTTCTATTTTTTTGGGACAA
>JBBPBP010009777.1:60805655-60829339 GCA_037974735.1 Cicer chorassanicum | reverse complement strand
CACTTCATCAATATTTTAAAAAATATCTACATTTTAATTTGATTATAAATTTTACAATTTAAATATTTTACTAACATTTTTTTAAACAAATTTTCTAACATTAAAGTCTAAAAAAATATTATAACCAATTTAAAAATAATAAATTCTACATTCTAAAATAAAACATTAATGCACTAAAATTAATTTATAACCATATAATTTTTTTAATAATAATCATATAAATTACTAATTTTTATTTAAAATGCATAACATAGTAACTTGATGCAGGGTAGTGTCTGACTTAAAGTTTACGAACAAATAACAATATTTTGCAATCAACAAAATAACACCACTGTCAAAATAAAAGTAAAATGATATTCATTAAATAAATAACTTCAAATAAAAAAATAAAATTAATAAACAAAACATAAAATCAAGACTTACCGAAACTCAAGAGAGAAGGTGGAGAGAAAAGTTGGAGAAAAATATAAGCAATATTTGTAGAGAGAAAATTTAGAGAGAATGTAGAGAGAAAATTTAGAGAATGTAAAAATAAGAAATGAGAAGAAGAATGATATATATAGGAAGAAAAAATCAAGAGTCATATTTTGTAGCGGCCACTCTTACAAAACTCCAACGTTCTTATTTTGTGATGGTATATGCTGCCACAAAATCCTAATGATATTTTCAATCAATCAAGTCTCTTGTGAGACTATTGGTCGCCACACATTCAAATAATTTTTTCCACCAACAAATTTGTGACCATTTTTAGTTGCCACAAATGTTACGATCAGCCAAAAAAAGAATTTCATTTATGAGAGCTTTTTTAGCTACAATGAGAGTTTTTTCAGCTATCAATAACAATCAATTTGAATTTTAGTATTTACGTTGATTTTTTTAATCGTTATTTTGACTACAAAATATTTTTTAAATTGACCGCAAATTAATGGTTTTCTTGCCGTGACTTGCGTTGGAAGGTCCAAACAACAAAGTTTTCATTTTTGTTCAAAAAACAGTGTGAAACGTGTGAAAGAAGCTAAAGGGATGAAAGAGAAACATTATGTCTTATGCAGCTAGAGAAGTCTTAATTAAAGCAATTGTTCAAGCGATACCAACCTATGTTATGAGCTACTTTAAACTCGCAGATTCGTTGAAAGCATGATAAACAAGTTTTAGTGGGGAACTAAGTAGGCTAAGCGTAAAATGCAATTGATAAGTTCAAATGCTTTAAATAAAGAAGAAGAAAAAAGGAGGCACGGGGTTCCGAATATTAAAAGAATCTGATCTTGAAATGTTAGCAAAACAACGGTAGCAAATCCTACATAATGAAAACATCTTACTCAAATGAATGTATTTTTCTAGAAATCAATTCCTTAATATACTTGAATGTTTTTTTTTCTTCTTGAATTTAATAGCTGAATCAAACTTGTTTTACGATGATTTCAATGAGGCAACATACTTGGGTGTTTTAGCAGATGATTGTAAATAAATGTCTTTCCACTATGGAGTCTTGACTTTCGATTTGATGTCACATTTTGTTTAATGAATAATTATTTTCACTTCCAAAAATAAATAAATAACTAATTATTATTATTATAACAGAAAATTATGAATTTTTATTTTCAATTGTGTTTGACTTAGGGAAGCTAACCCAACAGTCATCAGAAACGGCGTCGGGTGGCGGTGACTAATTTGCCGGCCAGCATAATAAGATGACTTGGACTGCAACCACCACTTTGTTCATTTACTCGGAATTCCAATCAAAATTCCCCAATTCGCTCCTTCGTCCACGTATTCATAACTGCAACAAACCCTTTTCACTTTCGCTTCCATCATCAAAACTCCGTGCAACCCATTTGTCAGTATGCACTTGTTCCCGCACCCCATTCACACCCTCCACAAGTTTCTCACCCCAAAGAAGTTTATCCAAGTTCATTTCAGAAAAGATTGCATTTTTTCTCATTGGGTCGTTTATCTTCTTTGGTTGCTTTAACACAAGAACCGCTTTTGCAATTGCAGTACCACCTTCTGGTGGAGTGTTGGAGGAGAAGGAGAAAAGCGACGAGGAGGAAATGAACGAGAGAATTTTGGAAAAGGATCCAAGAAATGTTGAGGGTCTTAAAGTGATTGTGTATGGGAAAATTAGAAGAGGGAAATGTAAAGAGGCTGAGAAGTTTGTGAAGAGGTTAATTGATGTGGAGCCAAATGAGGTTGAATGGAGGCTTTTGCTGGCACTTTGTTATGAGACAATGGGGTATTTGAGTAAAGCTAAAACATTGTATTCAGAAATTTTGGAGCATAGGCCTCTTCTTGTTAGAGCTTTGCATGTAATGTTAATTTCTCAATCTCTATCTCTTTTTGTTTTGATGAAAGTTTGAATTTTTTATTTTCTGATTAGAATGGTTGATAGATGGATGAATATGAATGCTTTGTTTAGGTTAGTCAAATGGTGATAATGGTTGTTATTTGAATGTTGATAATTATTGACTTGTTGTGTTGCTGCCTTGCTGGTAATCATGGTTATTAGGAGTGGTCATCTAAAAACATTGTTATTGTTAGGCTATGAAAAAGATAATACCTTTGTTATCCTTTATGCAAATATGACAGTGATTGCGCCTTGACATTCTTGTTTATTTCATATTTTCCCTAACTTTTAGAGTTTTTATTTCATGGTGTCCATTTACAAGAAGTATAGATAATCTATGTATGGTTCTGGATATTGTTTCAGAGTGACTAACATATTGTTTTTTGAGTAGTTATGGCTGTGCTTGCATAGATTTGTTGTATCAACTCCCAAAAGCCTTGTATGTAAATTGGGAAGAGGCATGTGATTGTAAATTTATATGATGAATATTAGATGGAGCTAGCAGTTTATGATCAATTGTCAAAATAACAGTTATATTGTAATGTAACATTGCTTGGGAATGATTTCGGGATGAATTCAAATTAGAGGTGGAAGTTACTTTTATATGTTAGGGAAACAAAGGAGAACATGGAAGGAACATAAATGAGAAGAAGGCTGATCCGAAGTTGCCCCAATATTAGTGCTATGTTGTTAATCTCAAATAGCAGTATGGAGCACCAGACACCAAACTGCTAAAGCGGTATAGCAAATAGCGGGATATCCACCATTGAAAGACTTTAAAACAGTATATAAACTAAATATATAAATCCCATGGTTTTACATCTTACCAGATAATAATCGGCTATGGCAAGTTGTGTTCAAGTATTATTTTCATTTTCTTATCATGTTAAGTATCACGGCGTTAATATTTGTACTATTTCTGCAAGAACCATATGTTAGTCACTGCGCCTTGCATCAACTAAGCTTGTGTAGTTTTTATCTAACATGCTTCTTGGACTTATTTTAGTAATATACATAGTATTAATGTTTTGCAATATATATTTCGGATTGAAGTTTTTTTGCTTTGGCCTTGTTATTTGTTGCATGCACTCTTTAGGTAGAATTTGAACATGTCGATTGAAAAAATTATTTTACAATTTAATTTAGATTCAGATTTGAAGGCGGCTTGCTAGATGCTTCTTTGATGGCATTTTGTGGTGAATATTAAAAAAAAAATTAATTGTCTTACGATTCCTTGTCAATAATATCATGAAATCAAGTTACCATGGCGCTTCATTTGTTTGTTGAGCATGTTCATTTACCATTGAGATGGCTGATACTCTCTTTTTTTACAGGGTCTGGCTATGGTTATGCACAAAAACAATGAAGGTCCTGCTGTATTTGAAATGTTGAATAAGGCTCTAGAGTTAGCTATTAGTGAAGACAAAGTTACAGAAGAGAGAAATATAAGAATCTTAACTGCTCAAATGCTTGTTGTACAGGTGAATCGCTGATCCATCAGCTTGGGATGTTAATGTCGGACAAGTTTTCTCGTTATCTTCTTATTTAATACGAAATCGAATAAAGGATAAACAGTGTGTTTTAGGAGTAATTATTTGGAAAACGTAACATTTGTGTGCTTTGCAGGGTGATTTGGAGGAAGGTTTAAAAAGATTTCAAGATTTGATCGATCAAAATCCTCGAGATTTTAGGCCTTATCTTTGCCAGGTGAGTTTGTCTGCAAATCATGCATACTATTATATATTCATGAAATTACTGTATTGATTTATTCAAAGAACATATTGCAGGGAATAATATACAGTCTTCTGGATAAAAAGGAGGAAGCCGCAAAACAGTTTGAAACATATCAAGCTCTTGTGCCTGAAGAGTTTCCTCAGAGGAGATTTCTTGATGATATCACCATAGAAGCAAAAGGAACATCCCGAGTACAGTTTCAGAAGGAACTCGGAAATCGATTTTCTGACCAAAAGTAGGAAAAGATAAAATATAGGACGCTTTCTTCAATTTTCCAAGAAACGTAAACTCTTACGAGTCGAGTCTACATAGACACTCCAATTTGAAGTCAAACAACTCTTGTAAAAGCAAAAGGTTAGATTACTTTAATAATGTAATAATAGAATGTATAACAGTTTTCTTTTTCCAGCCCTTGTAGTGCTTGGTTTGGACTTTGGAATCAGATTTTGGTTTTCTTTCTCTGTTTAGGTCATGCTTAAGCTCATTGAGGACAAACAACTATTTCGCAATACATGTTTAATCCTTCTAATTTGTTATGTTGACTGTGAAATGCTACGAAAAATGTTTAAAAAATAGTTTGACATCACTGAAATGCTAAGAACACACACCCACTGTTGTTAGATGAAATTTCATGCTTACTCCACCAAAAAAAATAATCTAGCTGTCAATCTTATAATATGTCTCAATATAAGAGAGGAACAAATTCATTTATATGTTTACTAAAGCATCTATCATTATTCAATCAAATTTGTATAAAATAATAGCCTTTAAAATGATTTTGTAAATAAATTTATATGAACAAGCAAATTCTAATGTGTACTAATGTTTAAAAATCACTTGAAACTTTAACGACAATCGACGTCATTTTTTAAAAGAATAAGTTAACGGTTCTGCTCGTATTTACGGCGGAGATGATATTCTAATTAGAGTTAGTTCAACAAATTGAGTTTTGAGAGACATCATCAATTTTTTTTTTGAATTAATATCGATTGAGTTATTATCTCACTTTAAAGACTGAGAGTAAATTCAGTTTTAATTGGATTTAATTAATTTTTAAAATCAAATTTGATATCTGGATTAATTCAATTAAAAAAAAATCATATTTTCACTTTTCACTTATTATGTTTTTGTTTGTGGTCTGTACTTATTTTGGTATTTATTCTGGGATTAAATTAGCTTATGAAAAAGTTTAATAAATTAGAAGCGTACATTCTCTATGAATAATTTATCTCATAAAAAACTTAAATTAGAATACTTGTTACTAGTATTTCTCTTAATAGAATTTCAAATTGAAAAGTGCATAACCACAAAATTCTAAATATAGGTAGTCAAATTTGGATTAGTCCGAAGTGGAAATAACCAAAAATTGGGATTTGGGCTGAGATATTTTTGCACAAAAAGAAAGATAAAGGCAATACCTTAATTTATTCGTGGATGGATCCTATTCCTCTCCACCAAATAAAGAGAGAAAAAGTTGAAAGAGAAAACAAATTTACTAGAGAGATGGAGAGTGGAGAGAGTGTAAAAAAAAGTGTTGTATTGTTGAAACCATTGTCAATAGAGACACCAACCTAGTCCCATGACAGCTTGATGGCAAAGTATAAATGTTTCAAATACTGAAGGACAAAGGAAACAAAAGAAAAGAATGTTCAAGATGAATACAAAACTACAAGTACTACAGTTTTGACTAATATCCCAAATACTTAATTGTTCATAAATATATTGAATAAATATATGTATTTTGTTCTTCTAAAAAAATATCGTAGACAACTTATTTAATTTTGTTTTGGTTCTTATCTAACTATTAACTTCCTGTAAATTATAATGAATGACGTCTACAATTAGAAAATTAATAATGAGTTACACAACTCTCCAACTTTTAGAATATTACACTTAATTTAGACATTGTAATTAAAAACATCTAAGCAAAAACCATATTTGGTTTAAATCTTGTTGTACTTGTAGTTGTAACAAGTTATTTTAGTTTTCTACACTTCACATTTTATTTATATAAATTCTTACATTTCACAAACCAAAAAGAAAAAGAAAAACTCTTACATCTCAGTTTCACATTGGTTACCTTCAACATTTTACCAATCTAGCCTCGGCTCGAACCATGGCTCGAGCCGAATTTTCCATGGTGGCAGTTTCTTTAATACTTGTCCTAACTTATAACCAACTAAAATGTGTTAAAGGGGCAGAGTCTCTATCAAATATTGGCGTCAATTGGGGTGCACTTGCATCACACCCTATGGATCCTTACATTGTGGTAAATATGTTGAAGGACAATGGAATCAAGAAGGTAAAACTTTTTGATGCTGATTCATGGATTGTTAGTGCTTTTTCTGGTACAGACATTGAAATCATGGTTGGAATTCCTAATGACCAATTGAGTAAATTTGCTAAAAGTCATTGGGATGCAGAAGATTGGGTAAAAGAAAATATCACCAAACATCTTCAAAATGGTCTCGTAAACATTAGGTGCGCGTTATAAATTTAACTTTATATAGTTATACATTTTTGCATTGTTTATATCATATTAAAATATTCATATCAAGGGAAATCCTCGTGTTACATCTCTCCCGCTTTTATAGAGAGAAAAAGTTAATATAATAATTTTATTTGATTAGTTAAATTTTAATTTTTTTTTCTCCTATTGCGTTATTGCAGATACGTAGCGGTTGGAAATGAACCATTCTTGAAAAGTTACGGTGCATCATTTGTGAAGACAACGTTCCCAGCTATGCAAAATATTCAAAAGGCTATTGATAAGGCTGGATTTGGAGATAAAGTGAAGGTAACCACAGCTTTGAATGCAGATGTTTATGAGTCTAATTCAAACAAACCATCCGATGGAGATTTTCGAAACGACATTCGCGATGTTATGAATCAAATACTTCAATTTCTTAACTATAGGAATTCGCCGTTTCTGGTCAACATATACCCTTTCCTTAGTCTATATCAAAATGAAGGATTTCCAGAAGATTTTGCATTTTTTGATACCCAAAGCAGAACACTTGATGACAAAAATGTACAATATAGCAATGTGTTTGATGCAAATTTAGATACACTTGTTTGGGCATTAAAAAAGGCTGGTTATCCTGACATGACAATTGTTGTTGGTGAAATTGGTTGGCCAACTGATGGTGACAAAAATGCTAATACCAAAAATGCAAAAAGATTTTACCAAGGTTTTCTTAAAAAAATGGCTACCAAAAAAGGTACTCCAATGCTTCCGGGACCTATGAATGTGTATTTATTTTCTCTTTTTGACGAGAATTTAAAGAGTATTGAACCTGGTAATTTTGAACGTCATTGGGGAATTTTTCGCTACGACGGACAGTCAAAATTTCCGATAGATTTTTCTGGTAATGGAGAAGATAAATGGCCGGAAGGAGCGAAGGGTGTTCGATACCAAGAACATAAATGGTGTGTCCTAAATAAAGATGTCAAGAATTTGAGTCTTGTGCCGGAAGCATTAGACTATGCTTGTGCTGGTGCTGATTGTACAAGTTTAGGATATGGTTCTTCTTGTGGAGATTTAGGCATAGCTGGTAATGCATCCTATGCTTTTAATCAATATTTTCAGACAAGAGACCAAAGTGTTGAGGCATGTGATTTCAATGGATTGGCTAGTATTGTAACAACTGATCCATCAAGCGGAACTTGCTTTTTCCCTATAGAAATTGAGAGTGGTGGAGACATGCTAACATCAATGCGTTTAGTCACAAGCTTTTTTATTGGACTCTCAATATTTTTTATAACATTATAAATGTAATAATCAATAAAAAAAACTATGTAGTGTATTTCCTTTTTGAAAGTATATACTAGTGATTTGGTATAATTTTCAAGGACATTATCAAAATAGAGTGATTCATTAATTTGGGTTATCAAATACAAAATGTAAAATTGCACATCTCAAATATACGAGATTCTGTTTTAGGAAAATATAATACAATAAATTTATTTATGCAGATCTCAATTGCAAAAAGGGATGGATCACAAGGGGATAAACAAATTTTAAGTGTTCTATACTTTTAGCCCGATATAACTTTTAGCCCGAAATACAGTTTTTTAAGTGTTATATACTTTTAGCCCAAATTTTAAGTGTTATATACTTTTAGCCCGAAATACAGTTTTTTATCCTGTAAAAGGTGAAAAATACAACTTTTATTAAATAGGAGGATTAAAAAATATTACAAAAACTAAAATTGAACAAGGTGCCTCTTAGGGACAAAAGATATATGTAATTCAAAATTTTAAATCGAACTATCATACTTTTTTATTACAGTTGTCCAAAAGTCAAGCAGTTTAAATTAGGACTTTCAAAGTTTTGTATTAAAATTCTTTTTTAAAAAATAATTCAATTATAAATGTTCACTTAACTTAGTTGGCCATATTAATTATGTGATAATAAGAGCCATAATAGTTAGAGTTGGGGGCAATATTATCAAATTGAAAAGGTGAGAGGAACGTTAAGCCACACAAAAATTTGTAGCCGTAATAAAATTCAGTCTCAAGTTAATTGTATCCGTTGTATATTAATAAAATTAAGATGTTATAAATGTATTAGTTTATATGTTAATGTATCATTTTATATAAAATTTTATGGTATATTTTATCACTACAAGAAAATTTAAAATTTGCGACACATGATTTGTGACGGTTACAATAAAACCGTCATCACCATAAATTTACGACGGTTCCTGCGACGGGTAATTTTAACCGTCGCAGTGGTGAAAATATGTGTGCCCCTTTCCGTTCCTCTCAAATCCCAAATCTTTTCTCTCAATTTGAAACCCACTACCCTATTTGATGAAAAAAACCACGACCCCTTTTCCAATTGCTACTTCTTATGTTTTCTCTCCGCCGTAGCTCCTTCTTTGTTCGACATGCCATGTAAGCTCTTTCTCTCTTCTCTCTTGTCCTCGTCTTCCAAGTTATCCTCTCCTCTATGGCATGTTCTTCTTTTTGATGTTGCTCCATTTTTGTTAGGTGCTCAATCAATTTCAATTTGAAACACTATCTACTTGGACAATCTATCAAGAAGCAAAACCATTTCTCTCAAATTGCAAAACCCTTTCTTTCAAAACACTGCCGTTGAATCGCTTTCACTACAACAATCTTGAATTGGAGGATCGTCATCTCTTTTTGTACTTAAGGATCCACACACTCTCAACGACAACGACGACATTCTTGAATGGTTTTTTCGTTGAATTAACTATGAGTCAACAAAATCCACAAATTGTCAGTGAATCGTAAGTCTTTCTCTCTAAGTATGTCTTTGTACCCTCTGCGTTTTGATTGTGCATCTCTCTATATGTGTCTAAGATTCGGTTTTGTTAAAATTTATATTTATCTGTAAAATAGAAATTTGTGAGAAGTTTCTACAGTTCTCTGACTGTGTTTATAATATTTAGCGATTGATAAATTATCTGTCAACTAATTTTTAATATTATTGATGCAAATTATATTCTAGAAAGAAAGTAGAAATTATATTCTAGTAAGTAACTTATGCTATGTTTTCTCTATTAAATTATGTTTTCTTTAGTACTTTGAATCAAAAGGACTTGTATACTTTCTCCTTTTCTGCACAAAATATTTAAAGTAGAGCACAAAATGTAGGTTCTTTAACACAATATTAGCTTACCACATAGAACCTTATATATCAGAATCATGAAGACAAGACAATTAAAACTCGGCCAGAAATTCATTATGGTTCAAGATAATCTGGATCAAAAATTACAAATCTAAGAGGTCATTTCAATTTTAAGGTGTTAGTATGGTCCCTAACAATAGTTTTAGTATAGTTTTAACTTTCTTCCGATGGTTACAAGTTTAGTAGAAGAAAGGGATTGTAAAAAATTAAGTTTGCGACTGTTTCTAACCGTCGCAAAAAGTACATAGCAGCGGTTCGTAACTGTCACAATATCTTTCTAGAAAAAAAATAGGTGCATTTAAAGATTCTGTTGGAGGCGGTTAGAACTATCGCAAACATTTGCAGCAGTTGAAACGACAATTTTTTTAACTGTCGTAAAACTGTATCGTGACGCACGAATCTGTGACAGTTAGAGAACTGTCGCAAATATCAAACTGCAGCTGTTATAACTGCAGCAAATCCTCTTTTTAACTACTGCAAAATAATTTTTTTCTTAGAATGTCTTTATGTACTAATATATTAATATTTTTATGTATTAATATTTTTGTGTTAATGAAAAAGAAGAAAAAAATCTATGTTATTATAAAAAATAATAATTTCTACATAATTTTCATTTATTTAAGAGACGACATTTGTTAATAACCATAAATACTTTAAAATTCTATAAATATTATTTTAATAGATATCCACGTAGACATAAACAAAGCACAAATACTAATTTTTATTTGACGTAACAAATAGCGCACGAATGTTAATATCTAGGAAGTGCCCATGTATGTGTTTGATGATGATGATAGGGAGCGCCTCCCACTAAGTTAGGCTTTATGCTACCAAACTTTTTTTTTTTTTGGTAAATATATCTTGTTTTTATACTCATTATTTTATTTAAACTTACAATATTAATTTATTATTATCATTATTTTATATTTATCAATTAGTTGTGTGGTTAATTTTATCAAACACTTAATATTGGATACGATATTATATTTATTATGAATAATCAACTAATTATCGTTAAATTTTTATAATCTTATAGATGTAGAAATATATGTATTTTAGTCACTTTAATTTTGTTAAATTTAAAATATTTTTTTGTTTGATTGTATAACTTAAATGATATAATCTTGTTTGCAGATTCATTTTATATAGTTTTCAGAAAATTTATATTTATATTATATTTGATTGATGTGTTCTCCTAATTAAATGAATGATATTATATTTAATAAAAAAAAAAGTTTTTTTTTTTCTTTTTTTGGCTATCTATTGTTATGCAAAATATGGCAACATAATAATAATTCGTTTAAGTCATGTATGAAACAATATCAAATAGTAATTGAATTTATCGAAATTAAAAACACATCTTAAATATACATTTTGTTGGCAATTATAAATTAAATTAATCAACGAAAAATATATTTAATTATTAAATCAATTAACTAAATAAATATTTAAAGACTAAAATAATTAATAAAAAATATATTTAAATATATTTTTATAATTATAATATATTTAAATATTGTTGTGATGGTGTCTCGTATATCGAAAAACATAAAAGTCGTTTACTCTAATAATAATTATAATAATAATGGACTCCACCTGCCTATTCTATCCATGTTGTCTCCATGACAACGTAGTTACTCTCCATTTTAGTTGAAACCACTGCTACTACTTGGTTGTTTACCCAAGAAACTTCCGTGTTTTACTGAATGATAATGACACGCCATTAAACACATTCTTTCCATAAAATTATATCTTATTATACCCATTTTACTGTATTTCTTTCCATTGCATGTAATCCAAATTCCTATTTTTCATACCTCTTACCTTTTAATTTATTAAACAAGTGATAAAAACCTCAAAAGTATGAATATAATTTATATTTTAATAAATTAAGATGAATGTTATTTATTTTAATTTGTTTTGTAATAATTTATTTTAATAATTCTTAATTTGTTTTAATTTGGAATTGTAATAATTTTAATATAGATTTAATTGATGTCACATGTAAATAAAGATATTTTGATTCCTTACTCTAAGAAGAACACTTAAAAAAATATTTCTTATTCGAATAAGTGTTTCTCTCTTTGAACTCTAAGATGAATTTGGAATTTTGAGTTCTTCTACTCTTTTTTTATTTTTCGATGATCTTCTTCTTTAGCCTTAAGTATCTATTTATAGATAGAATTAGGGTTTTGATTAATTTTGAATTGTATCTTTATTCCTAGTTTGGTCAACAATGATCTTATTCAAAAATAATTATGAACAAGATGTTTTTGATAATATGTTCTTTCGCCAATTCTTTATTTTTGAATCCAATCTGAGTAGTTCTTCTAGATTGATTATGTTCATATTTTGTTCAGATTGAGTTTGTAAATTATTCAGATTGATTCTATTCGTATTTTGTTCAAACTGAGTTTGTAAATTTTTCAGATTGATTCTATTCATATTTTGTTCAGATTGAGTTTGTAAATTCTTCATATTAATACTATTCATACTTTGTTGTAGATAAATCTTGATCAAATTTTGATCATATCTTCTTTTCAACTTGGTCATAGATTTTCTTTAATCATAAATTAGAATCAAATCTTATTTTATATTTTCTTCAAAAAAAATTGACCATATCTTTTTTTCAATTTGGTCAAAGATTTTCTTCAATCATAAATCTGAATCAAATCTTATTTTAGATTTTTTTCAAAAATATTTGATAATATCTTCTTTTCAAATAATGGAGGTTAACTTTCGTGGTCAAATTTTTTCAAGAAGGTGAGAATAATAAGGACCTCAAAAGCATGAAGATGATCCATATTTTAATAAATTAGGATAAACTTTATTTATTTTAATTTTGTTTGTAATAATTTTTAGTTTGCTTTAATTTGAAACTGTAATAGTTTTAATATAGATTTAGTTGATGTCATGCGTAAGTGAAGATATTTTGCTTCCTCACATTTAGTTTATTTTATAAAAATATGATGTAAGCCCAATATGAGCCTAGAGAATGATGTCACTTATGACTTACTTAGGTTTAGACATAGTTTTACTATAAATATGCATTTGTAATCTCATTGAGACAAATTTGAAATGAATTAGAATGTCTTTCATGAGAATGGTGAGTGAGTTATATCTCATCTTTAAGTTATAAAACTTTGGCTTACCAATCATCATTGATTTTGGTGCCTTCTCCATCTTAACCAAATCCATATTTTGTTCAATTCTCCCTTTTATTTGTTACTTTATGTGAATAAACCACTTTATTAGATCTTCAATCTCATGTGGAAGAATTAAAATCTACATAAACAAGTTAGCTTCTTTTTTTTTTATTCAAATTTATTTATGATTATTGATCACTTGCCACAATCTCGATCTATTACACATTCCCTAACACGACCGATCCTTCCCGCTAATGACAATAATGTCTCGACTGACTTCTCAACCATAGCCAAAGTTGAGGATCTATTTAATGAGGACTTGGATTCTCTCCACCAACTTTCCTTTAATTTACACTATCCTCTCTCTGTCATTTTTTATAAAAATAAATAAAAAATTGAAGAGAGAAAGAGATAGAGAGAGAAGTCAGTGAGAAGAATAATTAATGAGAGAGATGAAAAGGTGGAAGGAAAGTTGGTGCGAGGATGTATTTTCATTCAATGAAGAGCAACGGGGATAAACATGGTAGTGAAAGGTTCCCACGCTTATTAGGGAGAAAAGAACACTTGGCTACATGGAAATAAAATGTTCTCAATTATAACTTTTGCTTAGGAATAATATATTTATTTCCTCGTAACATGACATTTTATATATTTTATTAGATATTTAAGAGATATGCTAATAATCAATTGTACATTTTTATTTTAATTAATTTCGTAAATCATATTTTATTTTTTGATTGACTAAATTTCAAAAACCATATTAACAAATCAAATAAACACATTTATATATCTTAACTAATTGATATGCTAATGAACATTTTTTAACTAATTGATTGGTGTCAAACATTTTTCTGTATATTTTTTGTCTAATAAATTATAATTAGTATATTAAATTTTTTCTTATTTATATCTCAATAAACACGTTAATAATCAAATACACATTTCTCTCTTAACTAACTGATTTGAAAATGACAATTTTTTAATTAATTGATCAATAATAAAAATTTATATTTTCCAATACCTAGAAAACACGAACCTTACGTGTGTGTGTGTATATAAAAGACAAACTTTCTTAGTTCGAGTTTCAATTGTGAGAAGGTTAAGGAAGGAAAATTAAAAACGAAAATGATTTTCTAGTTATGTTAGACATGAGTTCGAGATATGGCAACTAGAGTTGACTGGTTTTGATTTCGGATAAGGATGAGAGGAAACAAATTGAGTTGAAAGTGCCCATGGAGAAGAGAAAGTGATACACTTCAAGATTGTGGGAATGCAGGTGAAGAGATTATCAGAATCCTAAAAACAGGAGACTAATGAGATTGTGATTGCGTTGGTCTTTTTGGTCCAAAATTTTAGTGGACTTTGAACTTGACCTCTATGTAGCCCAAATATACATATTACACAATACAAAATATAAAATAATTAATTTAATTTTTTAATAATGGGTCGATCGGGTTGAAAAAGCAACAATATAAAAATACCCATCCAAACTCAATCGATTTACTTGTTGACATGTTAAACCATTTGTTCCCAATATGGGCCGCTAGACTGACACATTCAGTTGTGCTGGACTTTTTTGTCCACCTTGAATTTCAAAATATGATGTTTATTGATTTTTGAATAAAGATATAGATAAGCACATATAGTGTTGCATAAAGTGTGTCTATTTTGATATCAAAATAACTTTAAAAAAAGGTAAAGAGTGTAAGCAAGTGTATCATTTTGGGTGTTGAAGATTCAATGCATGAGGAGGTGGGACCTACTAATAGAATACGTCATGAGGATGAAGTCACCTTGACGTATCTGATGTTGATAAGTTGATCCGCAAAGGAGCCTTCGTTGCATCCTCCTCGAAAATGTTTGGAAGAATCCTTCTCTCGTTTCAAAATGTAAAAGCAATTCATATTATTAGGATATAAAAACCTATAAACATTCTTATTACATATATATTATTTAAATATATATATATATATATCAAGTAGAGCACGATTAAGTTCTACTAGTAGTACCTAACACTAAAAGAAAAAAAAAACTAATTCTGTCCTATCTTATTTTGCTATGGACATGATCGATTTTGGAAACCCTAATCCTAACCCTTCCTATCAAAGTTTTTCTGCTCCTCTTCCCTCTTCTGATTTTATTTTATCTGATTATCTGGTGCTTGATGATGTTGTTGATCATCATCAAGAGTCTTGGTCACAAAGTACAGAAACTGAATCATCAGAAAAAGCAGCTTCCATTGATGTCATTCAAGGTTTTAGTGATGAAACCTCTATGAACAACAGTAACATGATATTGTAATATATCTCTTTGTATTTTAGTTTTTTCATTAAATAAGTAGTAATATATATTTATGTAAATATAATGTATAAATGAACCGTTTTGACAGAAAAAGGTGCAAAAGAGAGATGAATGAAAATAATAGTAATAGAGTAGAAGAAGTGAAGGAAAGGATAACGTTTAGAACAAGATCACAGGTTGAGATTATGGATGATGGTTATAAGTGGAGGAAGTACGGAAAGAAATCAGTCAAGAACAGTCCTAACCCAAGGTAAACAATTCATTTAATTAATTAATTTCCTTCTTGGTTATATATATATACGTCATGATGAATATGTATGCAAGTGTGTTTTAAATTAGGTATTATGTAAGTAAATATTTAGAATGGAAAGCATGTAACCTAGTAATTAAATAAACTAGTAATGTTGAGCACTTATATAACATATGATGATCGATCCAATCAAAATGATGATGTCCACTAGTGGTGGGTCTGATTTCCTCAATGATCATACAAATGTTGTGGCGGCTGATAATGTATATATATACTATTTAAGCTAGTTGTTGACGGAATCAATGATAATGAACGTGTATATAAATCCTAATCATAGAAGTATTGTATGTCTTGTGAATTATCATCGGTACTGTATCTATATCTATATGTGAGATAAGATCAGATCAGCCAGCTTCCCACTTGCTACCTTGCTACTAATTGACACTTTTGAATTATGTGTGTGTGAGCGTGAGAGAGAAAGATATTAATTCTGTGAACTGCAATGTTATTGTTATGGTGGTGTTTCGAACAAAATTTAACTAAATGTTTTTTTTTTTAAATTATTTTAGGTGCCTAATAAATTTTAAACATAGATCAAGTTACTCTAGCTAGGAGGAGTAACTTTTAGTTGAATTATTTATAATTATTGAATTTTATCAATTCAAATGGTTGATTATCATTGTACTGTGTTAATGGTCATATATATATATATACGATGTTTATAATGAGTTATTAAATAGAATAATTCAGTTGAAAGTTACTTTTAGAGTAACTCTTTTTTCTTTTTTATAGACAAATGTTTAGTTAGTATATATGTTAGGAGATGGGACAATGTTAATAACTCTTTATCACTTAAATATATTTTCAGTTTTTTAAGGAATTTGTTTATAAAATGCATTCAATTAATAGTTAACACTAATGAAAGTGTTAATAGATCACGAGATAAACATGAATAAATTTTTATAAACTTTAAATCATCTTTCAGCTTAATATTTTATTTCATAAATAAAAAATTGTTGACATTGACTCACCAGTAAAGAATTAATGAATGAATGGGATGTACATGGTGCAGGAACTACTACAAGTGTTCAGGTGAAGGATGCAGTGTGAAGAAAAGGGTGGAAAGGGATAGGGAAGATTCAAGCTATGTGTTAACATCTTATGATGGTGTTCACAATCATGAGAGTCCTTCCACTACGTACTACAATACCCCTCCACTCTCAACCTTACTCTATTCCAATGAATGGATACTAGACCATGCTTCTACAAACTCATCTTCTTACTAATTTATTATACATGTTTTCCTTCTCTCATGCTACACCGTCTTAAAATATAAATATAAATACAAATATAAATAAATTAAAAAAAATTGATGTATTTATTTTAAATTTTAAATCACGTACATCTATTTTTTTTTACTAATTATTCTTATATTTTGGGATCGAGGAAGTATATATATATATATATATAGCTCCTCTTAATAAAAGGAAGGCTGGGAGTTAATTAAGGTATTTTTATCTGATCAATCATAGTGATTTAATTTCTGCTAATTAACAACGTACGTAAGAATGGGACGCTGAAGCCATGCACTGTAGCAAAGAGGATGATGGTGATGATATATTATAAAGAGAAATGGTTAATTTGTTTGTATATGGGACAAACCTGAGTGATGATTGATCGGAATGAAATGAAATTAATTGATTTAGTGTGTTTGGAATTGTAATCAATTTACTTTGACCGCCTTCATATTTCAAACACGTTTCCAACACACAAATTTTAAAAATATAAATTCATAAAGTATAAAGTATTTCTTAAACTCAACATGCTCCACAAAAATAAAATAGAAAAAGGAAACTTTAAATTTCTGTTTGATTTTTCAATAACAAAAATTGATTTTATTCAATAAAAAAAATCATTTTGACTAAAAATTGAGTTGAAGGTAAATTAATTTATGTTTAAATGCATTCATTTGAAAGTGAGTTGAATAATAAATTAAAAACTAAAATTCAATTTTAAAGGTAAATTTTAACTTTAAATTAGAATCAATTCTACTCGAAAATAATTAAACATATCAAAATTAATTATAGATCTCTAAAATCGATTTTGTTTGTTCCAAAAGTGAAATTAAACATACACTAAAAGTGTAATTGACAATTGACATAAATATCCTATAATTATATCATCTGACATAAATATCCTATAATTATATCATCTGCTTCATCTCACATTGAGTCTCATTTGAAATATTTTTCTCATTATTTGTAATTTTAGATTATAAGGAAATATTAATTATTTTCTTAATTAATTACTTTATTTATTAAGAATATTTTAGTATGACTTCGAATGTATCTGTAAGGTGTAATCGTTTTAGCTAGTATGGGTGGATTAGTCAATTAGTATGTTTGGGAATCCAATTTAAAAGAATTTGGATGGATAAGTCTATAAATATAATATTTGTTTGTTTGTTTCTCCTAATACAGTGGGATTGAAGTCTAACTTCCAACATTAGGTCAGTAGCAAGTGTGGTCAATGGAAGAGCCCAATTAATTTTGAGTCTTGACGATTAAGAATCCCTTTCGCAAGTCACTGAGACTGATTGAATTATACAACTATTTTGGATTCTTGTTTCCAGAAAACTTGAAATCACGCTCAAAGAGTGTGACATATCTATTGGTCAAATAAATAGGGTCCCTGCACGGTTGACATGTCTATCTCCTTTTTCGCCTATATTTCAATTCAATGTGCATTGAAAGAAAAAGCCTATGTTTGAAATCTAAGAAAATTGGAGGAGAGATCAGGATAGAAGTGAAAGCACACAAAAATCTATTGATTAGTTTAAGGGGCTATGTTTGGTCTCACCGTCATTATAATTCTGACAAACGGTATATGATATCAAACATACACTATTTTCTCCAAAATATTTTACGAAATTCTTTTATTATAATATCAACTTTTAAAAGACAATATTCTTTTATACACATTATTCATTCATTTCACTTTTAATTCAATCAAATAAAGAAAAAAAGTTTCATATGATAAAGAAAGAAAGTTTCTTTCATACCAACGAAATTCTTTGCATTAACGAATTCAAATGAATTAGACACTAAATTCGTGAAGAACATCTTCAGACTCGCCTACAAATATCACGAGCAATAATTTAAATTGCGACAGGCATGACATGGGTGCGGCATCTTTATCTGGTATTCAACAATACCAAAAGAAGCCTGCTTCAAAATTATTGACAAACTATTAAGATAAATTTGTTAAAAAAACCTAAGAAAGCAGTGAATGCAACTTCCATCCTCTCGCTCTCAACAGTTCAAACTCAGAGTTTGGTGTGGTTGGTAAGAAGGTCAAGGTTCGTCAAGGCATAACAGATAAAACAAAAAATCTACCTGACCAAATTTTCATTGTAGAATACAATCCCAATACTGCACACTTCTCTCAATTCATTTTCTTTGATTGATCTACAATTTTCTCAAATTTAAATATTGCGTTCTCAAACTTCACACATTTTATATGCATGAATCGTACTGAATTTGTTACATCAACCCGCAGTGCATGAGAAATAGCCCGGCTGAATGGGCAACGACTCCTCATATTGAGCTACAACTGCTTCTTCTGCTATGATCCATCCGTTGCAATTGGACTTTGCTTGTTTACTTTCTTCACAGCAACTCTGAGAAAATGAGAACATAAGAACATAATAATACATGCACCTAAAGATGTATTATAAGTAAGAAAAGAACAAGCCTCGCCAAGACTTACTAGCCTACTTGTCTAATGCTGTATACTATTCAGAGAAAACATCAACCAATTGTTGGTCAAATTGCCATCGACATGGCAAAAGATGTATCATCTCCTCATCAAAAACGCAATGAAGATAGAACTACTGAGGAAATAAAGGCAAACATGATGAGATAACTAGGTTGGAGAATTAACTATGTTCAGGACAGATGAGTAACCAGCACAACACTAAAACAAACAAGCCCAGAAGTCCTCCTTTCTAATCCCAGTCAACAAAGCAATTGACCTGATATATCTACCAGGAAAATACTATTGATATCATTGCCATCTAACAGCTTTTTCACCACTAAGCTTTATATAGTCAAAATTTTGAAAGGTCGAGGAATAGTTATCTAGATAAATTTCGAACTTTAGATAAATTAGTGGCAGAATACCAACCTCAGGACAAGTATATATGAGTAGGGTCATCCAATCCCAGTTTTCAACCATTTGTCTTTGATTATCATCGAGTGCTTCAAGTAGAAAGTATATTAATGGAGGCATTAGTTGCATCTCAAATTGCCTTGGTCTGCCACAGAGCCCGCAACTTCCAGGGTTTATTTCATCAGCTACAGCTAAAATTGGATTGCCACCATACGAGTATCTGCACAAAGGAATAATAAGAAAAGAATGTCGCAATTCCTTGAGCCCATAAAACAGGATAGAAGAAAACATACAGGGAGGGGAGGGAGAGCAGAAAAGAAAAAAAAAAGATATGCTATTATGGAAAAACATAATTGGTAGCATGAATGCATGATTGATGTATGTATCAAAAGCAGTGTTGTCAATCGTGGATTGTGGAAAATAGCCATTTGTTCAAATTCCACTGCATAAAAGTGTTATCATGCCACTATAGCCGCTATTTGACAGTATTTTGTATTGAATAGCGTATCATGAACAATAGCAATTTGTTCAAATTCTGTTATGTTATAGCGTTGCTATAGCCGCTATAAAACAACATTGACAAAAAGAACCTCAGCCAGTATGCTTCTACACTCAACCAGAGGGAGCCGTTAGCCGAAGAGAGAGCTGGATGAAGAAACCAAATTTTCTCTAGCTTTCCCAGCTCATGTGATTTTGTATAATTATATTTACATGTTCATAAAGCCCAGCCCAGGTACAACTATTGCAACTCCCAATCAGTATGAAGGTTATAAAGAAATTATACATCTCTGGTAAAGTTGAACAAATAGCCTCTTTGATCAGCGCTTAATAGTTACACCAGAACCATACAATCACAAATTGAAACTATATAAGCAAACCTTATGACTTGGCGCTACTGTTAAAGTCTCAACATTTTATCACTTTCTAACAAGACAATGAACAGTTCTGAATCTTTAACTGGTACTTTCACATGTGTTCAGACCAAAATATGTGATAAGGATGAATCAGGTACATATAACTCTATAGTAAGTTCACTCCAAAACATAATTTGCTACATACCTGAAACACTGATCCGGATAAGCATCCAACCGTTTCTTGAACTTGAGGTATGTTCTATCAGCTGTCAAAGCTTTATCATATTCATATTGCTCCTTCTCCCAAGTTTCTTCTGCTTGCAAAGGATCCTCGGCAGAATTTCCATTCTCCTTAATTGAAAGTGATGAGTAGCTAGAGCATACAGAACTAAGATCCCCTGTAGATAGCTCTTCCTGTGTGTATATATAAAAGCAAGGCACCACTGAAAATAGCCAACACACCAATTTCAACAGTTGTAACACAAAAACGATAATGCCAGAAGGTAAAAAATTCATTAACATTTTCCAACTCAAACTTTCCGTACCTGGAATATCATTAAGATTATGAACTGAAGCTGTTGATGGTCCTGGATATGGAGAAGATGCAGGGAATTTGTGTTGGCACTTTTTCTTTTGTTTCTTGCTCTTAGTTTTAGAATTAGAAGAAGCTAAAGTCCCAGCTTGAAAGAGTGCCTTGCCAAGGTCTTCAAAACTCATGTCAATTTCTTCTTCATCTTCATCATCCCCCGAATTGGGATTTTGAACTTCGACTTGCTGTTTATGTTGAGAGATATCCACGTCAGCAAGTTTCTGAAGTCGAAGAACTCGCCAACGGGTTTTGCATTTGGGAGAAACACAGCCGAAAATGAAAAGCATGCGATGATGAGATAGAGGAGCATAAACTTGTGCAACGAGGGAGAGCCTACTGGCACATGTAACACAGCGAAGCAAATCCGTATCGACAACTTCCTTGGGAAGAGGCCAATCCTGTTATTATTATTGGAATAGAAGAACAAATCATTTACAGTTACAAATATATATAGAATTAAAGGTTGACACACAAAAATTGAAGAGATAATTACAGGGAGTCCTCCAATTTTAGTAGTGTAAGAATCAGATGGTTCGCGATAATCATTGGCCCATGGCCCCGGCATGCCTAGCGAAACTTTAACCATTACTGTTGCGAGGGACAAAGCTCGATCAAATGAATTGCCGCTTTGCTTCCTTGTTTTCCTCCTAAGAAGTAACCGGGTTCAATGGCAGGCTTATTGTTAATGTTGTGTGTTCACAGTGCAATGCCTGTTAAGTGTTAATGTTAGCTTGAATTAAAATTTGGGGTGCCAAAATAAAAATAATACTTGTAAATCAACATAAAATCAAACACGTTAACACCAGCAATTTTTGTATAATACAATAGAGTAAATGAATTCTTGTATAATACCAAATTACGAAATAACCAACAGAGACAGTGTTGAGAGATGATTTTCCAGATGTTGTTAATTGATTATCAAGTATAATTGAGAAGGGATAGTTAGGTCCCTAACTAACTAAATTTTCAGCAAATAAAAAGAACGGCTTAATTTACAACAACGAACATGATTAAACTTACGGTTCCTTGAAGACGTAAAAAAGAAGAACGCAAAGCAGCGGGATGAAGACGAGCCGGAGAGGAGGCAGGGTGCGGGGGCTGATGGAGATGCGTTGGGGTTTAAGGTTGGAGGGCAGGGTAACGTAGTTTTTAACTATAATGGGGGCTTTCCGTAATTTCATTATTTCATTAATAAGTAAAAACTAAAATTACATCTAGAATTGTGTTTTACTTTTTAGTTTTTGAAAATTATTTTATAAAAAAATTTAAAAAGTTATTTTTAAAACGAAATTTTAAAAATCTGTTTGACAATTCTAATTTTTTAAAATATTTTTATATTTAAGAATTAAAAAAATTGAAAAATAAAAAATAAAATATGATTTATCTGTTTTGTTTTTTTAATTTTAAAAAATATAATATTAAAATAGTTTTACAAAACAGTTTTTAAAAATAATTAATTCAAACAAAGTTTTTAGTTTTTAAATTTTAAAATACTAAAATAGTGTTTGAGGTAGTTTTTGGTTTTATGCTTTTAAATTTTAAAACATTAAAATTAATTTTAATTTTAGTTTTGAGTTTTTAATTTTGAATTTTAATTCATAATTGAGTTTTTGTTTTTATTTTATTTCAAATAAATCATTCTCTTTATTCTATCCCATTATGAATTCATTAAAAATAATAAAAAAAATTAAATTTTAATTCTTTTAAAACAATTCAAATATTATAAAATTATAATTTATTTAACTATAATAATTTTAATAACATTGGTTGAAAATGGTAGGTGTAAAAGATAACTATCGTAGTACTAATCGATTATCGAAGACAATTGTAGTAAAAAAAGATCGGTGATATTAGAGGTGTTGGTCGGAGCATAACTAATGATGATTGTAATGGTGGTTGGAGGTGTTCGTCAGACTTCAAATTTTCAAAAAAGGTCAAGTCTATTTAACCAATGTTTGATCTTGCCTAGCCCATTTCCACCTAGTGGGGTTTGTGAGAGGTGGGTGATTAGTGGTGATAGTTGTAGCCAGAGGTGGTGCCGTGGTAGTGATAATGATTGGAGGTAGATAGTGGTGATGATCGATGGTTGTTGGAGTAGTGTTTATGTCTAATAACGGTAACATGTTAATTTAAAAATAGAAACGAAAAATATAAATAAAAAATTTCAGCTTTAAAGAAAAATTATTTTGAAATTAAATAAAAAATCTCAACCCCATTTTACTTGAATAAGTTTTAATTTTGAAATTGATTTTTAAAATCAAATACCAAACATTATGAACCATCCTAAACAAACTCTAGATTATTCGAAAATATTTGAAACACACACAATTAATATTTCGGGCATTAAAAGTTTGGAATACCGGATTTTTTATGTTTCAAAATTTTCAGGGCAAATATATGGCATAACAAAAAAAGAGAACAAATTTATTATGTAAATTTAGTTTTACGGAAACTCAATTCATATAAATTTTATATTTAAATATAAAGGTGTAACTGCAAAAGTGAAGAGACAAATCTTATATAAAACATTCGACATATTTTTTTTGTTTTAGCTTTAAATATGTTTTATGGTGACTCAACGATTTAGTTTATACCTAATTTTTGTTTTCTGATTCATAATACAACTTGTATATAAAT
>JBBPBP010009777.1:60776210-60789152 GCA_037974735.1 Cicer chorassanicum | reverse complement strand
ATAATAATAATATCAATATCAAACATCATCTTCAAAATTATCCATCAATAAAGTCATTTAAAAAAAAAACAATAGTAACAATAATAACAATTTTATCGTAAGAATCAATATTTTAATTTACAAACATAAATTTTATATCAAAAATCATCATTTTAAAATCACATGTTTTATCAAATTGAGTTAAAGAGAAAATAAAAATATTAAAAAATCAAATTCAAAAGTAGATATGATATACTAAATTTTGAACAAAATCCTAACAAATTCATTGTACAATCATCAACCACCAAAGTCGATTTTCCTTCTTTCTCTGGTCGCTGAGATTTCTTTCCCTCTCTTACACACTATTCAGGATTTAATATTTATTTTTTCTTTTCTTAATCAAAAATAGCTATTAATTAGGAACTTCTATATTCTTTTTATCTAACCTAAAGCAGCTTTCAATTAGGATCTATATCTACTGTCTTAGAAAGACAGAGCCACGTCAATTTGACTCACCCATTCCTTCTTTTTCTTTTTAATTTTTTTTTATTAATTTGCTTTCTAAAAAAATAAACCATTTCATATACATATATACATTTCAAAAGTAATAATTAGATAAAAAATAAAATAATAACAAGTCCATAATAAAATATAATATAATTTAACACACATAAATCTTAATTTAATGTTATCAATATTCTTGATCAATTAAAATAAATTATATCTTATGTTATATATATATATTCAAAAATATAAATTAAAATTGACATAAAGTAGTAGTAACTACATATTAAAATTAAATGAAAGAAAAATGTATTTTAGACTTTACTAATAATAGAGAGAAAAATGTAAGTCTTACCGTTATGAACAACAGTAAAAATATTTAAGAAATTATTGATATTTTTTGTTTTATTACTTCTCTCGGTCAGAAGTAATTTTATTCGAGGTGCATTAAACATTTAATATGATTACATATCTCAACAAAGTTTTGAATTTGAATTCACGGTATTGTCGAAGTTTAACATTTTTCACTAAACTCAATTTCCGTTGATAAAATTTTGACATTTTTATTAGGAGTATCTGATTGTCGAAACCTGACCTTACCTTTAGTTTATACATTTTTAAGTTTTTTTGGCTAAAATTAAATATAGTATCTATTTTTATCAGTCTAATATGTAATATATGGTCCGATATGTACAATTGTAAATTACTTTTTTGAGGAGGAAAGAATACTACATTAACTTGCTACTGGACTTCTCGCGAGTCGTTGCACTACTCAATGGACTGGTGCACCCCACCAAATCGAGTTTAAGTTTTTCACATTTAGGCGTTTGTTGGGCTCAACATGTTAAGCTATAGACCTTCTATATATTTGGCCCGCTAATACTGAAGAAATTTGACCTGTTTTAAAGTTGTATGTGGATTGCATGATATTAAATTTCCTTTGTACACTGATTTTATTTTATTATTCATGTCCCGTGTATTAAAATTTTGAATCAGAAGAGAAATAAACTAGCAGGGTCCCGATTAAACAGTCAAATATGCCAATTTCAATTTAATCCTGTGAGTAGAAATGTATGGCCATCATTCATCTTATTAATTCATCCTTCAAAAATGGCAATAATAATTTAGCTAAAGTTGAGAAAATATTATTGCTTCTCAGAAGATAAGAATCAAAAAGAAAACGATGAGTTGGTACTAGTAGCTGCCTAGCTGGCACCGTGAGGGGCAAATGTGGGAACAACTTTTGGTGGGAAAGACAGCTAGAAAACCGAAAGGCACGAGTCAGAGGCGGGCACCACAATCACAACACGGCAAAAGAAAGAAACAATAAATAAAAGCAACAATAATAATAATAAAAATAATAAATATTGTAAAAAACCCCTAAAAAAAATACTAAAACATATATTGTCATAAAATTAGTAAATAATGTATTTTAAAAACATTAGTAAAAAATGTAATAATATTGTCAAAACAAGTATAATAAATAAATTCCAAAAAAAAAGAATAATAAATAAAATGGAATAAAGATTGTTATACGTAATTGTACATGCGTGGTATTGGCAATGGTAGTACCGTAGTAGACATTGACAACTCCAACCAAGCGGCAAGTAGGAGTAATACTAGCAGCTTTGCGCGTAAAAAAACGACATTTTCGTAATTAAACAATAAAATTGCAAAAATCAATTCAAATTTTACAGGGATTTATTTTTCCTTATATAATTATTATATAAAGAAGGTTCATACACGCTGGAACAAGTGTGCCTATAAAGTTGTAATAACTAATAACCCTTCCATACAAAGCCAATTTCTCAACTCTCAAAATCTGAAATCTTCATGGACCAAAATAAAGAGGTAATTTCTTCACTCTCCCTCTCTATTCTCTTTACGTTTGCGTTTTAATTCCCCCGAAACGATGCTATCTATTTGTTTGTTAAGAAAGACTGACGAATTGTACCCAAAAAAAAAGAAAAGAAAAAGAAAGAGTAACGAAGTGATTTTTTTTGCATGATTCTACTTTTTGCTTTGAATTGGTGTTTCTGTGTGTTAGGTTAGAATTTCAACCTAATTAATCAATTTCTGTGAAGAATCTTAGTTTATCATATAACCTATCTGTATATTTATGTGTTCGTTGCTCTTCTTGTTCATGTTGCTAAACGTTGATGCTACTCTTTTCTTTTGTAGCTCTGTTTAATTTAATTGATCGATTTGTTTTGTGTTCAAACTTTTTATATGATGATATCACTTTGTGTCATTTTGGAATTAATCATTAATCCCTTTACAAAACAAATTGATTACCAAATTCCTCTGTCATTCATTCCTTTATCCTGTTGGTAGTCTAGAGGAAGCAAGGGTTATGAATTACTACTGTAGAAGTCATATTACTTATGTAATAAAAGTATTATTTTTTGTTTTTCATTTTTTTTCTCTTGTATGAATATAGTGAAATGATCCTTAAAAATATTAATTATCTTATTAGGAAAGTATATTTTTAACTTGAAGGTGAATCTTTACTCTTTAGTCGAAAAAAAAAAATTGAGGTGTCTGGGGAACCATTACAACAAGACACCTCAAATGGTTGGTGCATCTGTAATTTTTGTTAAGAGTCTCATATTAGATGAATGTTAATAAGTGATAGGCATCCCTCATTTTGCAAATCGATTTTGTAGAGTTAGTTAACCTCAATCAATATATTAAGACTTATTGTCCCTGTTTTTAAGAAGAATTATTGATTGTTGACTACTTTTCCTCTGCTTGTAATGGTTCTTCTGGTTTAGAGTCAAAACTTTTTAACAATTACTAATACTTATTAGTTTCATCCGAGTTTATTATGAAGAACCCAGTCTGGGCAATTAACAACTTATTTTCATTTCATAATGTGAAAAAACAAACAAGTTCATAACAGAAGAATGGAGATCCTTCTGTTGTGATGAGAAGTCTTCTAAGTTCTAACCTATAAATCTTTTCAATGCAGAAAAATGCTCCTTGGCTATCAGTGCCACAGTTTGGGGAATGGGATCAGAAGGGCCCATTGCCAGACTATTCACTGGATTTCTCAAAAATCCGGGAAATGAGGAAGCAAAACAAGACTAATACTTCAAGGGCAAGTCTTGGTAATGAGGAGGAGCTCAATATGGCTTCTAACAAAAACAATATAAGCACTGATCAAAATGAGCGCCAGCACCCCCACTACCACCAAACCAACTCTCCAACTGTAAGATTTCTGGTTACCTATGTTATTCTTTATTTTGTTTGTTATATTTAAAATCACTCAATGATGGTAATGTTATAGTTCAGGCAAAAAATCTATACAGCTCAATGTGATGGGGTGGTCATTGTTATTTACTATAGTAGCTGTTGTTGATTAATGATTTCTCTTATGTTTTTTTTTTGTTACGGGAAAGTAATTAAAATAGATTTAACTGCCTGCATCTATAATAATATACACGATAACATAAATCTTTTACTCAAAAGGTATAGTTGAACTTTGACGTGAGTTCACAGGGAGAGTTCCTCATACTCTTTCATAAGAAATCATTTAAATCAATCTTTTCTTTCTTTGTTTTCTTCCCTCTTCAAGTTTAAGTCATTTTGTCTTAGATTCTTTCACTATCCAGGTGTGTGTAAGAACTCATCTATAATTTTTTTTGGCTAATGACACAAGTCCTTGAAAATGCAAAAATCTTACTATAGTCCTTAAGAACTGTAAATGTCAAATATGTTTGTTGCCCTTGGCCATAGACATTTGTCCTTGAGAATGACTAATATAACCAATATTTGCGGTTCTCACAATGTAATTTATGCATTACTTTTTTATTTAATTTTGGCAGTCATAAAACCAATGAGTTTGTCACCGAATTCTTTTAGGGGTTAATTTGGGAGCTTAATCTAAATTAAGTAATATTTGTAGCAAGTCAAGCACATTAATATGTGTAGTTCCACCACCACATATATTGGTATAATAATGTCGAACATGGTTTGAGGAGAAATTAGTGAGTAGAATAATATGGTGGAACTTGTACAAAATAAAAAGAATAATATGGTGGAATCTATTTTTGGAAAAAAGGAAACAGAAAGAGATAAATACAACCCATCAGGACACCTCATGGAACGGAAGTTCTAGTAATAGTAGCTCGTGTAGTTATCATTTGCTTCTTTGGCCAAAGCTGGTAGTGGAAACTTAATGTTTTTCAATCCAATGAAAAAAGCATATGCAGTACTTCGTATTGTAGTAGGCATTATATGGAATTGTTGCGGGACCCATCATTGCTCATTTTTAAGTAAGGGCGGTGGTTAGGTTGAAGGATGTAAATATTATATAGATATGATATGATAATATAATAGTATATGATGTACTATATCCCAAGCCAACGGTATGCAATTTTAGTTGCTGCACATGTATTTGATGATTGGGTTGGGGCAATCACTCCGTTTCACTGGTGAGAGAGCCATAAAACATGGTAATCGGTGGGATTATATGTTTTTTAAATCTTTATTGGAATCTATAAGTGTTAAATATAATTAATTCAATTTAATGTGAATCATTCATTCTCCCTGTCCACTAAATATCGGATATTTGTGGTGCCTTTTTTATTTTTTTTGAGGAATATATGTGGTGCCTAAAATATTGCCTATGTATTTATTTATTTATTTATTTATTTATTGAATATCTCTCTCTCTGCAGACAAGGAGGAGCTTCCTCAGTTACTTCAACTGTTGCGTAAAAGCCTGATATTCAAGAGCGTCTACAACCTTTTCTCTTGTCTTCTGAGATCGTTGATTAGGACACTTAAGCTTTTGTATTTGGTTATATTAATTTTTCCCTTGTGTTTAGAAAAACAAACAATTCCTTTTAGCTACAATCTTCAACGGGGATTCTATGTTTTATTTGGACATATTCTGTGTTATTCTTGTTGCAACGTTTGTATCTAGTTAGATGTAAAGATGGTAAAACGTGTAAATGTAAATGCTGCCCAAGACCAAGAAAACCTTACTACCAGCTCTTAAATATGCCGATGAGGGAATTCGGGAAAACAACGCTTACAAGGAAACCCCTTTGCTTTTTGTTCCTCAATTAATTATTCAGCCTGGAGTGAGCCGCAGTCACATTTCACTTGAAGATGAACCGTGTTTAGTATTCATTCTCTCTAATTTTCATTTATTTCCGTCCTTTCTTTTGTTTTGTTGGACCTCTTTCCTCGAGTTATTGGACCTTAGAATATCAGATTCACTGCATGTGGCAGCTTACTGAGATTCCGGTGAGGTGCAAGAATGGGTATCACGGTAGCCGCTCGCAACTTGCTTGCTACTCATCTCTACTGTAGTACAGTTCCACTTCTGCGAAGGCCTAAACTTTACTGAATCAGTTTTAAATGTCGTGTAATATTTTTTTGTTGCTTCCAGTAGCTAATGATAAAAATGACTTATAGTTTGGAAAAGTAACATTGGTCCCAATAATAACAAGATAACAGTTCAACTTCCTCCACTTACAAAATAACAACCAACAGTTAGCATTGCCTTTTTTATTTTATTTTTAAATCCAACAATTCCTTGGAGATGGAGATATTCAGATTGTAGAGTGCTTTTTTTTAATCAAGATTGTGAAGTGCTTGATTCAATATATCATAGATAACACATCAATCCAAATGTCAAGGGATCGCTGGCTCTTTTCTACTTTTTTTGGACGATCAAAATAATAGTTTACCGATCTTCTAAACTGTATCACTTCCAAGTTTAGTAGACAACTAGACATTTTAATCTTCAATACTGTGAGAATCAATCAAATTAGTTCATCAAATTTGCAAATTTGTAAAAGCATTTCAAATTGAAAATTGTTGTCAATATTAATCATTCGTCAACCTCTTGGCATCTTCAGTGTGTATGTGCGTGCTCCTCCACGTGACTGTCACATCATATCCACTACGTTCAATTTAAGATTTGTACTGCCACTTGGCTTCCATTGCTAATTGAGGGAATCGATTAGCTTAGCAACCAACTCTTTTACCTGCAATCAATCAACTACGTCCACCAAAACCAGTGGTCCAGGCTGCCAAGTGAGACACTTTTAGGGCCACCATATTTATCACGATGAACTTTTGATCCGGGGATTAAGTTAGTTAAGCATAAATGAAATTTTACATTAATTTAGTACCAAACTGACACCATCATTTCGTTAAGAATGTCCAAACATACTGGAATATCCAAATATCCAGCAAACTGGATTAGTCTTCACAAGAACAGCACCCCTCGACAACAAATGGTGTAACTACCCATCACACTCTGTATATTTCACCTAATTCCCATCTGAATAAGAAACAAGTAATAATTGGAGTATGATCCAACAACTTTGGAGAAAATCTCATTAAGAGACCTTTGATTCTGCTCAGATATCCTTCAGTATCTCATGCAAGCAAGCATTGTGGTCGGTTTGCAGAAGTCTGACTGCAAGTTATACTTTCTTGATAATCTGAACAACATCTTCGTCTTCAAGTTCATGCTCCTGGAGTAAAACAATGAATTCCACTTGTTACATGAATGAAAAGAAAATGATACAGAAAAGAAAGTCAATTGTGTATAGAATCAGAATCAACCTTGCCGACTCTTTGAGGCTTGTGTTTTGCACTTGAACCCCAGACCAGAGCACTGCATCATTTGGAAAACGTAAGCATTGCATTATAGAGAGATTGCTCAACATTATGAAGCAATTAAGCTTTAGATATCTAGTTTTGGGAGAAGGTACTCACTACTTAAACTGTTTAAGCATGTCCTTGTGAATGCGTTCACAGAAATCTTCAACTGTCTTCTTCTTAGACGACAATATTACAGGGTCTTCATAATCAGGATTCATACCTTTAGGTTTAGTATAAATTCGAGTTAAATTGAGATACTCCCAAACTTTATCCAGAAGCCCATCAAGGTTCCACTCCAAGTGCGCACTGCATAACAGATAGAAAATAACTCAAATTTCTACAAAGGCCTAAAAAACTCTCAAACATACATTATTTTCATTATCTGAGACAAATTTGGACTAAAATATTCTAGATGCAATACAAAATGGAGAATACCTAACGTCAAACAAAGACAGATAAGAAAGAACAATAATCCTGGGCATGAGCATAGAGAATTGAACGGGCAGAATAAAGGTAGAATGGTGTTAAATCGGGGTATATTGCCAAGCAATTATAGTTCAAGGAACCAAATGGGAGGCAATAAATAATGAAATCCCTCGAAACTACACTGATAACCATAAAAAATAACATTTAAGTTCCTTTACATAAGGATGTATAAAATTCTCATGATGACTACTTTTTCTTAGAAAGGAGGAAAAGGATTGAGGTAATAATAAGATGGTGACGAGAAGAATTACCTGACAGGGCAGTAATGAGGAAGCTTATCCAAGATCTCCAGTTCCTCAAGTGTGATCTGATCAATCTTGTTCACAACATAGATGCAGGGTGTATATACTCTACTGCCTTCGATGACATCTATAAGGTCATCAGCAGTAGCATCATACCTTAGAGTAATATCAGCATTATGAATTCTGTACTCGCTACAAATAGCCTTCACGGTATCAAGATCCAGATGTGTGTTTGTAGCAGTTGAGGTGAAATTGATCCCACCCTTTTCTTTCCTCCTGAAAGTCAGGTTTGGTGGCTCTTTGTTTAACCTGAAGTAGAAATTAAATACAAAAAATAAAAGAGAAATAAATAATCATCAAGGAAAATGAAAGCAAAAATTTACATCAAAATGTGTGGGTTTGATTTTGGATTTTTTATCATCTGAATGGCGTAACAGAAAGTCAGCAACAAATGATAAGGACCATAAACATATAACCAAATTCCTCTGCCAGAAGGTCCAGGTCCACCTGGTGCATATGTTGGTGGTTACATGCAGTCACACTTCTCTCGTTGCTTAAACAGGTGTATGATTCCCTATTGTATTCCATTCTTCTTTATTTGGACTGACGTTACTGTGTAATGCTTAACATAATTAAATGAGAATGCTAACAAGTTCAACAGTGAATGCAACGGCAAAGTTTTGGTTAATATGTAAATAAAATGGACAAGATTGTTGAAACTTGATCATGCTATTCATACGGGGCTTATTCCACAAACACCCAATGAGGAGTGTTAGCAACATACTCTCTGACACTCTTTTCAAAACATACTCTCTAACTGGTTGAAATTCAATTGTGTCCCACTAAATTTATGTTTGTTGCTAGAGTAATTCATTACCAAAAACGAAGCAATCCTTGGCAAAATTCAATAATCACTCAGGATCACTGTGCACACCTCACAAAAACCTAAATCAAATCCCAGTAGCCCAAGGTCTAGAGTGTAAGTGCAACACCATCCACCAATTAATAGCCAGAAATGCTTATTTTCAGAGTAAAAAAGCCTAACCAATATAATCTTCATTCATCATATTCATGCTATATTTAAGAAGAAAAAAACAAAAGTAACCAACTAATCAAGTATAGGGTGGTGTATAAAGTGCTTAAGTGGAGTCCCCTACAGTTGGTCACATAATTGGTAACATGACATGAACATAATAAATAAACAATATAACATGTTACCTTATACCAAATCCTTCTAGCTCTTTTTCAATAAGACGCTTATGAGTTATTGGCTTTATTGCATCAAGAACAATTAAAATGCAATTGCAAGTCCTTGCAGTACTTATAACCTGTGTTTGTAAAACAGTATACAAAACAAAATATATTATTCTTTGTCTGCGTCAATGAGGTATGAAAGATGCATTCCAAACATGTTAATTGCTGCAAATGAAATACTCTGTAGCTAGAACTCAAAAGCTATGTTATTACAAAGCAAAGTTCATTATATAAGTTTCAACACATTAACAGAAAATTGATGGACCAAAATAATGTATTATTATTATGACCTAAAAATAGTATTTTCTCTAAATATATGTCATGGATCTCACCTCAGCATTCAGTAAAATGTAAATAGAAACAGTTTTAAAAGGACAAGCTCAGCTAATGGATATTATCCCGACACAAATACCAAATGCAATTGCTAAAAAGAGCATATTATTATTACCTGCCTTCCTCTACCCTTTCCATCCTTGGCACCCTCAATAATTCCAGGGAGATCCAGCAACTGACACACAAAATCAAATATTTACTACTGAAAATTGAATATAACTTAAATATGTACCACAATCATATTATCATAAGATGTCTTATGATTAAGTTTCAAATACAGGAAATATTCATTAAGTCCTACAAATTTTCAGGGTTGATAATAATGGGCCTTCTTGTCTATCATGTGATACATTTCAAGAAAAAGTTAATCTGAACCCTTTAATGCCTAAATTATAAATTAAAAAATAAATAAATAAAACTGCAAAAGAGACTCCTCTTCATAGTTGTAGAAACCTCAATCTTCCGATGCCTGATTTGACAATAGAAACAAGTCTAGCTTGGGAAACATTAGGAATCTTAAATAGACATTCTCAAAGTTTTTAACTTACAAAACAAGTGCGGTCAAATAAAACTTCAAATATATTCATTTATAATTTAGAGCAAAATATAGACAGATACAACGAAGAGACAAAGCTTAAATCAGTTTCAAAAGTTTAACTCTTGTGTTTACATCGTTGAGGGGTAGCTATCATCACAATGTTGCAATGCAAGTATCAATGCCAAAACATGTGATAGAAATAAGTTCATGTGCAGCTGATAGTCAGATCTCAGAAGCCATTGATAATTTGATCTAGAGAGGCACCATCCATGTATCATTTATTCTTATCTCAACTATCATCGGAAAGAGGTACAATTAAATTGAGTTTTAGGCATCCTGAAATGTTGAATCTCTTGCCCTTAGTAAGAAGATGACAAATTCATCAATGTATACCTGAATTTTAGCTCCACGATATGTAATAACACCTGGGATGCAAGTTAAGGTAGTGAACTCATAGGAAGCAACCTGCAAACCAAAAATAAATAAACTTTTCACACTAACTATTTAACACACGCTAAAACTTAGATAGTTTACAACATTGTAATAATCTCATCACCCAAACCCAATACAAAGAGAAAGCTATCTTGTATGCACACGAGGACTGACTGGCTATTAAGTTGTAGAAACTATAGAATTATATAAAGCATGTATAATAAAAATAAAACTTAAATCAAAAGAAGCAAGTACTCATTTAATTCATCAGACAAGAGTACATGAGGAATAATTTTAACAAGAAAGTATAAACGCATATCCTATGCATTGTTGGATTAGTCAAGCACGTTAGAAACAACATATATATATATATATATATATAATATAATATAATATAATATAATATAATATAATATAATATAATATAATATAAATAATATATTATTATTAACAATTACATTATTTATATCAGTGAGATACTATTGA
Source organism: Cicer chorassanicum (assembly GCA_037974735.1). Lineage (NCBI taxonomy): Eukaryota > Viridiplantae > Streptophyta > Magnoliopsida > Fabales > Fabaceae > Cicer > Cicer chorassanicum. The sequence continues at coordinate 60,778,272 of JBBPBP010009777.1, read as the reverse complement.
TATGTATTTAATCACTTTTAATTTAATAACTGTATCTATATATGAAAAATATCTTCTAATATCTTAATTGTAACTTAAAGTTTATTTGGAATAATTTAAATTATCCCTTAAAGTCGAGCCTTAGTTTGAATAAGGGTAAGCATTAATGCCTGGTCGTTTTGTAAAAGTACTCGACATATCATTTACATCATATCGATACAATTCTTGTTGAGTATTCCTTTTCCTTTTTCCATACATTAAACACTAACAGTTCATTTGTTTAAGAATTTCCCCCCTTAAAAATCACTTCGTTTGAATTTTTTTGACAATTATAGAAGTTTTAACATTTGTTTAACTTTTGAAAAGAATTAGAATATAAAAAGTGGCTAATTAAAGATAGCATTGAAAGGTTGCAAGGTTCGACTTGCTTTTTCTTGTTGAAAGGTTGCACTTCTTAGGGCTCCATTGAATAATACATTACTCACTCCAAAACACAGCAAAGAAATTAAAGATCGGCCTATCATATAATTGAAGAAGACAATGCATGAGAACTCAAATACTTCCTATACCTCTGAAAATGTCCCAGTCAATTTATTCAGCAGAGTGGACTTGCCAACCGAAGGGAAGCCCACGAGACCAACTCTTGCATCCCCACTTTTAGTAACATCAAAACCTTCACCAGCACCTCCACCTCCCTTTGATGTAGGTGTAAGGAGTTCCCTCCGCAGCTTTGCAAGTTTAGCCTGGCACCATATGGTTATAATAGTCAACTCCTCAACAAAAATAATAACAGAAAATAGGTAAACAAAAGAGGAGCTGGAAAAGCAAGTAAGGAATAAAATTTAATTCTAATGAGAGAACACTGATTTTGCCTTCAAATTAGAATTAGGAAAAAAAGATGCATGTGGACTATAGAAACCAGAAGAATAAAAATATAAAGAATATAAGATTCCATATGTTCAGAATTTTAGACATTATTATTGTTTTACCCAAACTTCAAACATAGGGAGAGGGACAGGAACGTATCACTATACAAATCAATAAGAAACCCTATGATGTAAGGATACATCCAAATCCAATGGCATGAGTGGAATGCGCTATGCAGCCTATGCCTACAAATAATACTTCCACAGAGGACTGTTGGAAAAATTATAGTATCCCGATGAATTGCACTTCTAAATGCAATTCCTTGAACAACCATCTCATCTAACCAATACGCGGTCACGCTAACATATAATAGCACTGGAAATAAACAATATTTAGAAGTTTAACATAAAAATATGCCCCATCGTCATCAAACACCAACCTCAACTGAAGCTAAAACAGAAACAGCCAACAAAAAAAATCAGAACAGCACACCGGTCATGTAAATGGTATTTCTCTGTTTCTTCTTTGTATACAATATATTAATCAAACAAAATGGGCTAACATGTTTACCTTCAGTAACCCCAAATGATGAGCAGTAGCCTTGTTCTTTTGAGTCCTTGCCATCTGTAAAATATTATAAATAACCGTGATCATACTCAAAATAATAACCAAATGACAGAATAACGTTTGCAGCTATTGCATATAAAATAATCAGTACATAGCATATATTGCTTTGATCGGGTATCTATTACCATGTCATGAGGCAAAAAATAATTACACAAAAAGAAACAAATCAAACGTTTTTTATCAAACATATAAAAATAACATTTGCATAAAACCTTCTCATAGTGAACTCGACCTAAACACATTCAAATAGGATCTATTACATAGAGATAACTACATTACTATTCTTTGAGCTTACATATACCAACTTCACCTATTTTGAGTAAGGTTGAACTCATAAGACCAAAGAAAACACAGTATATAAAATTCTGCAGAAGAAATACAATCTAAGAATGTCAACTAGGAGCCTGTTTGAATTGTCATATATAAATTTATTTACTGACATAAACACTTCTGATACTAATTGGGACAAGCTATGAAAAAACCCTTATGTCAATGTTATATTCATAAGTTATTTTCAGCTTATTTCCGTAAGACCTCCAGAATAGCTTATATCTTATAAGAGCTTAATTCATTATGAACGCAAAAAAAA
>JBBPBP010009777.1:60751639-60776036 GCA_037974735.1 Cicer chorassanicum | reverse complement strand
AAAAAAAAAAAAAAAAAAAAAAAAAGCTTAGAGTGGCCACAATCATATGTATGTAAAAGAAAAATGACAAATCAATGTTCCAAAAGGAAACTCAGCAATCAAACGAAGGACAAAATATTTACAGTCATATGAACCCATATAAAAATTGAAGGATAAACTCAGAACTTAAATTAGGTCGGTCATAAACAGTTTTAAAGGAAAAAAACGATCGAGATTAGTAATCAAATGGCAGAAAATTAAGAATTATTTAAAGTTCAATCAATTTAATAAAAATACATTCAAAATGTTAAATCAGCACTATTATAAAAAACGCTGTGTTACACTATAATAAATTGTATGTATGCAACTATTTCCCTATGTTCCATTGAGAAAAGAATAAAACTAAGCAGCATTTGATCTTGTGGTAAATAATAAGTACCTCATCTTCGATGTCTTTGATTTTCTGCATAACCGTCGCCATTGTTGAAGAAAGATAAGCTCCGAAGCAAAGCAGAAGAGATTGAGTTTACTTCTGGCAATAAATGAAATGAGATTGGAGTTTGAAACTTCTGCGATGGTGAATTGATACAGGTTTCGAGGGTCGACTTGTACTGGGGAAGAAAATGAGACTGAAGAAGGTGCAAGAGCAAATATGCAGAAATGCTTATGGTGGGACCTAGGGTAGAGAGTATTTGATTCTCGAATCCATATTACTCTGGACAATGGTATTTGCCATTTTCTATTGGGCCGGCCCAAAATAATCAGGCTCAGGAAAATTTATTTGTGAGGAATGTACCAGCCACCCCCCTCCTATACCTCCCACCCCCATTTGCATGGAAAAGGTCAAATTGTCCTTTTTTATCAACTTTTTTTACCAACTATAAAATAACAAAAAAAATTATCATTCCACACCCCCCAACTGAAAACTACAAAAAATCTGATCATTTTCGAAAATTTGAAAGATTCGAAATTAAAAAAGTAAGATTTATTGATTTTTTTCGAAACTTTGGTTAAAATGAAAGTTTCGAAATTATGTTTTTCGGAACTTTGGTTAAACATGAAATCTTCGAAATGAAATATTGTTGAACTTGAAATTTTCGGAACTATGGTTAAAACCTAAACCTTCGAAATGTATATTTCCAGATGTTTTCAAGATATTCGAAAGTTTGGTTGAATTTGAAAGTTTCGAAATGCATTTATTCGAAACTTTCAAATGTTCGAAATGCATATATCCATATTTTTTCAAAAACCTCGAAACTTTTGTTGAACTTGAAAGTTTCGAAATGCAATTTGTTCGAAACTTTCAAATGTTCGAAACTATAATTTTTGAATGTTTCATAAATTCGAAGCTGACAGTTTCAGAACTTTCATTTCCAGGGAAAGTTCCGAAATGTAATTTGGTTTTTTTAACAAAATTTTTTTTTGGGTTTATTTTTTTATTATTATTAATATTATTATTAGTTAAATTGTTTAATCTTTTTGAAATTAGGTATGAGTAGAGTTGAGGTTCCAGCTTCAACAATAATTATTGATTCTACAGCAAAATTCACCACTGATCAGGTATTATTATTGATAATCCACCACCGATCAAATTTTGATTATATATATATTTGATGCTATATTTAAAACATATGTTGTAGGTATTTCCCTCTCGATAAAATGTATTTGAATGGACAAAAAACGTTGGAAGGCAAAATGGAATTTTAATTGTTATCATTCGATCAGACAAAGCAACCGGAAAGAGGGGAAGAAAAAACAAATTAATTTTGGGATACGATAGAGGCGGAAGATATAAATGTAAATCTAAATCAAAATCAACAGTAACTTGTTCTCACAAAGAAAACTGTCCGTTAAAGCTCAGATGTATATCGTTGAGGGATGGAAAATTAGCGTTCGTTGTGGAACGCATAATCATGATTTAGTGGATGCTTTAACCGATCATTCATATTTGGGGCGTTTAAATGAAGAAGAGAGAAAATTTGTCAATGACATGACAAAGTATAAGCTTGCACCAAGATTCATAACACAATAACACAAATATGTTAAATAACACAATCTTACATAACACAATAACTAATCGTCGTACAAGCGGTATAATTCAGTCAACAGTTCATGAAGCTCACTAAATGGCTCTACCAAATCTAAGCCCCTACGTGCAATCTCAAGTGTTCTACGATTTCTACGGTCTCTACGACCATCTACAGAAGATGATGGACCAGCATGTGCATCAGCAGATGATGCACCAGCATGGGCAGCAGCAATAGGTGGACTTGAAGATGCAGCTGTAGGAGGAGGGAGGATCAGAGGATGTGATACAGATGTGTACCATGCATAGTAGTCTGCAGTGACCTCTCATAGTAGTCAGCCACTCCAAATCTATACTCCCCGGCACTCTAGGAATGTCACGCGGTATGCACTGAATACGACCAAATTATCGAAGACATCGCTCTGGCAGATACGGGACTGAGACTCCACCACATCGAAGGTATCTAGAGAACATCGAAAGCTTCACAAACGGATGATTAACTCGATCATCATCATATGGTGTAAACAATACATCATCGAGTGTCAAAGTATCGAGTCTCCGACGATATGTCATCAGTCCGCCTTCAACAGCATGTTTCGCAGTCCACCTACATGCTCGAGGAAGATGTGCGGGAATCTTTCCTCTATCGCACCGCTTACAGATGCAAGGGAAATGCTCGTAAATCCAGCACTGCACAATAAATAAATATATAAATATATATATATATATATATATATATATATATATATATATATATATATATATATATATATATATATATATATATATATATATATATATATATATATACCTGTAGTAAGGTCATGTAACCACCCAACTGTCGAATGTCGTGGACAGCTCCATCTCCGAGATTGTCATACAGGAAAACCAATGCAGCACTAGTCCACAAATAGTCTCGACAACTATCTAAGTTAATAAATAAACTAACATATTTCGCCTTCACACGTGTATGTGTTTTATCAGCGAAAATAGTGCAGCCAACTAAGTGCAATAGGTACGTTCTAGCCGCACACTCAAACTGGTTAGTCTGAATGAGACGGTTGTATAAATCACGCAACAATTGCAATCTATACTTGACACATTTATTATAATTAATCTCTGTTGATACTTCCTCCCATGATGCACCTAAATACTCATGGGCAGCTCTGGAAGCATTATTAGTATTCATATTAATAGGTGCATCAAAAAATTTACCCCGAGGTGTGATATGGAGAAGAGTAACCACATCGTCCAATGTGATGGTCATCTCTCCAGATGGCATGTGAAATGAGCTGGTCTCTCTATGCCACCTTTCAACAAAGGCAGATATGAGACCAGCATCAGCCATAGTGAGATAAGCTGAAGAGAGGGGTAGCAGTCCAGATTCCCGAATCCAATGCAATATAGGATCTGGTATAAGAACCTCAGAAAACTTCTTCAGCTTCAATCCATGTGTAATAACCTTCAACGAGCCACGATCCTGCAAGTAATTAAAGAACATAACAATAAATATTTGTTCTTATTTAAATAATTAATTAATTAAATATAATGGATATATATACTAATGAATATATATATATATATATATATATATATATATATATTACTTAAATATAATGATTATAATTAATTAAATAAATACGTCTCCTTCCCATATCCTCCGAGCCACGTGGTGTTCATATTGTGTCAACACAGATGTCACCACTGGTCTTCCACGGAATCCGACTTGCTGATTATATCCTCAGACGCATCATCACCATCAATAGCGTCATTCCCTCCGAGCTGCTGATTATGCTCAAACTCAGCATCATCAGCATCAATAGCATCATCACTAGACTGATCCTCAACCTGCTCCATCTGTGCAGGCTCAGGTATATCATCGTCCATATGCGTAGCCTCAACAGCTTCAGTGACAGTGATATCATCCTGTCGTCGACGACGCTGCCTAATTGGACGGTTTGCTTCATTCCGTCGTCTGTTTGAAGCTATTGGTGGAATTCTGTCTGCGACATCACTGCTATCACCTCCCACACTTCGGGCAACGTTGCGGATGATCTGCCCAAATGCACCCCTCATTCTAGGCACTGCAATAGATTAATATATCAATATTCAAAAAAAAAAACACCTAAATAAAAAAAAACATTTCGAAAGTTTCAATAATCACCAAAAATTTCGAAACTTTTCGAAAGTTGTGTCCAAAGTTTCGAAACATTTCGAAACTTTCATTGCATACCAAAGTTTCGAAATGCATTTTGCTATTTCGAAACTTTCATATTGAATGAAAGTTTCGAATGACACGTTTCGAAACTTTGGAATCTCCGAGACGTATGCTTCGGAACTTTTGATTTTTTGGAAACTTTCGATACTATCTTTTGTTTTTTGATATTGTCTTTTTTATGTTGGTTCAATAGTGAGACTACCAAGGCAACCCACCTTGTATTTCAAAAAATAAAAATGTATGATATTTAACTATTTTAAAAACTAAAATTAATAAAATTAAATATAAAATTAATAATATTTGAACAAATATCAAATCGATTAACTTTATTGTCATTTAAAAAAGAAGTATTTTACAAAACAAATACATTAATTTAAAAAATTACTTTGTATTTTTAATCGTCAAAGAATAAATTTTATTCAAAAACTTTGTAAATAAACAAATATATTTATAATGTGTTTTTAAAATGTTTAATCTTTAAATTCATTCTTAACGTGTTAACACAGTCCTCACTAGGGCTGTGCAAAAAATCCGGTTATATGGCCCAAATCCAAAACCGCATCCAAATCCATTTTAAATATCCAGTTAAAATCACATGGTTATAATCCGGTTTATTTATAAACCGGTTGGATACCCACTTATGTTTTATATTTGGATTTGGTTATTATCCGGTTTTTATCCACTTAATTCTCAAAAATCCTAAATCTCAAAAACTTTAAAACGATTATGATTTTGCCATCACCCCATCGACATTCCACCTTTAGGCAGCGTTTTCCGACAATTTATTACTAACTTCATTTAATCAATTATTTATTACTAGAGTTGTAAAAAAACCCTAAACTCCAAAGTCTCCTTAATTTTTTTTTACTAAGCCTCTAATATTAAGTCAATTTTTTTAAAGTCCGGACTCATTATTTCATTATTTTTTGTGGGTTTAAAGGAGGGGACTCATAGGCCCCCAATATTTTTTTAATTTTGAGAAATTTTTTTGAAAAAATTTTCAAATTTATTTTTTTCGAAAAAAATTAAAAAACTTTTTTTTTTCTCATAAAAATTTTAAATCGAATTTTTTAAAAAATTTGGTGAGAAAAGTTTAAAAAAAATTTATCGAAAAAATCAATTTTTTTTCTCGAATTAAAAAAATTGTAAATTATTTTTTATCGAAAAAAATCAAAAAAATTTTATCGAAAAATTTTAAGAAAAAAATTATTTCTCGAAAAAAAAAATAAAAACCGATTTTAAAATTGAATTTTTCGAAACCGGTTGCTTAATTAAAAACCGGTTATTTAACCATAACCAATTTTACAATTGGTTTTATAACTAATTTTAAACCATATAATGGATTTGGTTATAAATCTAAATCCATATATTGGTTTTAAAATGGATATGGTTTGGTTTTTTAAAAAAACCAACCATGCACATCCCTAATCCGGACCTCTTTTAGTCTTTCAATAGTTAAATGATTTGTAGTTAGTCAATATCCGAATTAAAGAAACGAAAAACAATTCTTTTACAACAGTATAGTGGTATTCAATATAATGTCTAGATATATATCTAAAAGAATATATATAGTGGATCGAACATGTATGAAACAAATTCAAAAGGAATACAATGATTAAAAAAACTATATTGTGGTGCAATTTCATTATATTGTATCTTTAGTAAAAATAATGAATATATTTTTATATAACATACAATTACTAATAAATTATTTCTCATATACATAAGTAACGATTTTTAAGAACAAATACAACAATTATAGCATTTCATATTAAACAGCTCAAACTGTTTTGACCAATAAAAAAAAACCCAGTGTACAAAAAGACTGGTTTTAAACCCGCAGATATCACGTTTAATTTCCACAAAAAGAAAATATTTGCTATTTCGAATGGTTGAAAAAGAGGGGGCAAGAAAATCTAAGGGATTTAACAAAAGTCACCGACAGGATTAATAAATAATTATAGGATTTTAAACTTATTAAGCAAACAATACAACAAAAAGAATCATTTTGAAAAGTATGCAATAGACCTTTGTGTTTAAAACTAACATTAGTGTGGTAGTATGCCAGCAATATAGCCTCAATAATAAAATCAAGTAGATGAAGAGGACAATAATTTAAGCAAAATCCCAGACAACATAATACAAGTTTTTCAGAAGTCAAATACGAAGAAAATTGTAAATGATAAAAACTTAAGCTCTAAGTTTGACAAACAACCAAATACAAGGGCAAAAAACAATTCTCTAACACTCTTGATTCATCTAGAAGACCAACTCGTGAGGCTTCACGCCGGACTTCAATGAAAACCTGGCACCTAGGTAAGTCTTCAAGTCTGGAACACTCTCGATGGCTGTCAACAATGAGGAATCAACCGTCTTTTGATCGTCTTTCTTCTCCTGGGGGAGCACCTTTTTATCCTAAATAAACAGGCAACAGCATTGCAAAGATCAGCAAACATAGGGAAGTCATAAAAGATAGAAAAAAAAAGAACAAAAAACTCTTAAACAAACCTCCTTCTCGGACTCAAAGAACTCGCCCTCTCCCTTTGTTTTCTTTTTTTCAGCTTCCTTTGAGAAGTACTTATCATCAAACTTATCAACATTAACTGCAGAAACATCTACTTTGGTTGATGTGCCGATAACATAAGACTGATTCACACGTCTAAGTGGGACTCCATTGATCTTAAAAGGACCTGAAGTTGTGAGAAAGAAGAATATGAAGATTGGCCGCAGATAAAGAGAATAGAATATATCTCTAAAAGATGAGTATCAATCAATACAAATGTATCATTCTTGAAAAAATGCATCAAAAGTAAAAGCTAGAGTGGAAGTATATTAAAAAACACCATAAATATAACCACCAACTATATAGCATGAAAATCTACATACACCATGGAAAGCAATGGATAAGAGAAATCATTGTTTAATTGCTCTGGTACAGAAGCAACAGCAGTTGCCTATGGTAAATCAGGTAAATATCTTAACTTATTATTCAAGTATGTAAAGAGTTGTAAATTAAACAAGATGTATATATAAAGTTATGTATATATGTCCAAACCCTGAAAATTATATTAAGCTATGCCTTCAAGTATATCAAAACACTGAAATAAGGACTTCATCAAAAAACTGAAAACAGGGGTGTATATAAGTATATAACTTAATTATCGACATGTAATGAGCTATGCTTACAAGTGTATCAAAACACTGAAATAAGTAATATAAGTAAAAATATAAATCCCAAAAAAAATTCCAAAGAAGCTGCTCCAAAAGCCTACTAATTCAAGCAATAATATCTGAGTCACCATTTTTATAGCAATAATTTACCAAATGCAAAAAAGAAAGACAACCATCGCAAGTAATGCCACCAAATTATATGAAATTTACCCATTAAATAAAATCAATATAGACTGCAGAACAAGAGACAATTTTAGTATAAATTGAAACCATAATTTAAATTTCACGAATAAAACAACAGCACAAAGTGCGACCCAAACAACAATATTTATTATAGAAAAAAATAATTACCAGTAACAAGAAGAAGCCCAGAAGGAAGCTGTTTCAAAAACACAACCCTCTTTCCCTTGAATCTGCCGGCAAGAAGAATCAACACTGTCCCTGGAGTAATGCTAGCCCTGAAAACAAACACAGTAACAATATAAAACCATTCAACTCAGTAATCTTTGACTAATACGTAAATCAATTAAAAACTATTAAATCATCATTTATCATAAATAATTTACATCTTAAATAACGACATTTATCAGATCCCAATTAAACGCAGTAAAATAAAACCTAACTTCCTACATATATGCTAACAAAAAAGAGGGTGTGGATAGAAATGAACGACCGTAACGAACCTGAGCTTAGTAGGCTTAGGTTTGTGCTTGTTGCGAAGTGGCTTCTTGACATAATCGGCGGGGTAGAATTTAGGAGCCTTCTCAGCGGGAGCTTCAGGTTTAGGTTTGGGATCATGTTTAGGGAAAGCGCCGCCGTGTTTGGCCTTGATGGCCCAGAGACCTCTCTTGTGGTACATAACAGACTTTGAGTATTTTCCGATTCCCCTAATCAAATCGGGGTTTCTGCTTACCCTAGCGGTTCTCTGTTTCGGTGCCATTGCTGATACAGCTGCTAATGCCTTCCTGCCTCCAAACCCTAGTTACGATCACGTTTATGTTTTCACTTGAATATATTTATACCTTCAGTCTCTTTAGGGCTTTACTTCTCTTTCTCTGTGTCTAAACGGGCCTGCATCTAGCCCAGTCCAATTCTAAATCCTTTTCTCAATTATTCTTTTTTTTTTTTGGTACATCAGTCTTAATTAATGATAAAAATACTCTTTATTTTATTTTATACATTTTGTATATGTATTTTATTTCTAATTTATACCCAGTCATATTTTAATGAATAAAAATTAGTAAAATACAACAACAAATTTGTTAAATATACTTTAAGGTATTGTTTGTTAATTTAGATCAACTAAAAAAATAGTGATGCAAGTTAGCAAACCCTCTAGAGACTTACTAACTACATACTCACTATTTTTATTTTTTAATGGGTTATAATAACAAGTTATAACTAAAAAAAGTTCAAATATTAGTACATCTTATGGTATAACTTGTTCATTTGAACCCACAAAAAAATAGTGGTTGTAAATTAACAATCTAAAATATATCTATAATCTACAACTATATATAAAGAGAACACCTAGTGTGAAAATTTTTTTGTTTAAATTTTGTCCTTTATTTTTAATTTTGTTATTCATTATTCAATTAAAATTTGTATTTACTTTTAAAATATTTATAGTTAAATTTAAAAAGACACTGGTTTTTTATAATTTTTTGCTTTCAATTTTATCATTCGTTAAAATTATTTGGTTTGCAATTTTGTCCTCCCGTATCAATCAAAAAAATCTTTTATTTTTGAAATAATCATATTAAAAAAAGTTGTAACTTCTGTTATATTTATTAAAAAATACGGACAGTCGGGCACACAAATGTTATATATATATATATATATATATATATATATATATATATATATATATATATATATATATATATATATATATATATATATATATATAATAGTAGGCCTAACCTAGTCCAACCCAATTTTCTCCTACTTTTTTAGTTAACATTGTATATCAATGTGTCTATCTATAAGAAAAAAGAAATATTCCATTATGAGCATGAGAATTTTTTTTTAACATTCTAGACAATTTGAACTATATTCAACATGTCATGCTGCTGATTCGAACTCCCAGTAATCCTCTTAATTAGAGATAAATGTATTTCTATTCACAAGCACTCATTGAGTCCAAAGATTTTTGTCTTAAAATAGTGTATATATTTATAAAGTGAGAATGTAATTCCAAGAAACAGCTATTTATTTGTAGACTTCTCAGACGTTTGCAGTTTAATTTTCTTCTTCTTTTGATATATTTTTTTTGGAATATGTAGGACTGGATCAAGAAAAGGGCTATTTGTTTATAGACTACTGCTACTTACTAGTATGCAGGATTCACAAAGGATTAGTCCAAAGATTGTCCGTGATGGACAAATCAAAATTGTTTATAGACTACTGCTACTTACTAGTATGCAGGATTCACGAAGGATTAGTCAAAAGATTGTCCGTGATGGACAAATCAAAATTGTGCCCGGTATTTCTCACGAATTAGAACAAGTCAAAAGCTTTCTAAAGGATGAAGATGGCTGTTAAGCATGATGCTATGCACAAATTTACACAAGTGTGTTTCAAGTGTTACTATTATTTCTCTTCAAATTACAATAATCATGAGTGGAATGAAGGAGTAATAAGCTTTACTCGTTTCTCTGTACTAAGTTTGATAATTTACGATTAACGTGTGCAACATCAACATAGCAAATCTTTAATCATGCATAATTTGTGATGCTATAACTTGACCGACAATAGCAAAAATGTGGGTTGGTTGCATTATAATGCGAATGGGTTAAATTAGCTTCTGCATGCCTTCTTCCACGAGGTCAGTTTGAAAGTACTAACTTGTCTTCATATTTTCTAACAAAACATGTAAGAACATTTAATTTATGTAATGTAAATAGGAAACAATATATACATGTCATGATTTTCCAAACAAGTAATGCGTGTCATGCTATGGCTAAATATGTAATGTGGGTTTTGTTCAAATCTAACACACTAAATTCTAAAGTCGTGGACAAACTTTAGAAATGAAAGATTGCAAGATGTAGAATCCAGTAAAGCTTATTAAACCTTCCTTCCACTCATATCCCATTCACACTTGCACAATTCTGATACTGCCATTCAAACATGCCTGAGAGATGTGAGTGGATGTCATGTGTACCAAGCATTGCTCTTTATATCCAATGTGTCCTACTTCTAAATAGCGAACATAAATTGACAAGCAAAATAAAACAAATATAAAATTCACATGCATAACTTCCAACTGAACACACACACATACATCACACATTGTGCAGCAGCAATCATTCACTTTTGTAGTTATTACAAGTTTACAACAAACAATTTTGATAGTCATAACACATAAACTCACATTTTCCACGAGGTCTTGTCCACTTTGTGCAAATAAGTTAAGCCTCGCGACTTCTAAAAAACAAACCTAGCCAGGTAAACATAAATGATACAAATCCTATTCCTCGAGACTTACTGTGCAGACACACTTTATTGGGTGATGGTTTTAACACCAAGTCACCAACAATGTCCAACTTATGGATTCACAAGGATAGAAAACACAGATAAGGGGAATATGACACACATAACTATGAAAGTGCGAAACTGTACATGCTAACTATACAATTGTAAAGATGTCCTACTACTTGAGCTAATCCTGTTTATTCATACACCAGTGGAGCAATCAATGTCACCTGATCAAACTAGAAAGAATTTGTGACATCAACGGGGCGAAATTTAATCTAATCATGAGGTGTTTCAGGATCTTGATCCTGCAGTACATGTATTGAAAGAAACAGGTGACCTGAAACAAAGCAGAAAGTATATCACCACAAGCTCAAGTTTGAAAACACGAGCAAACAAAGCAAAAACTATAATATAACATCTTCAAATTAGAACGGATAAGAAAAAGCAAAATTTGTTGAAGATAATTCTCGGCATCAAATACCAATCGCAAGTCAAATCCAATTCACAATTCCCCTATCACTTTTCCATCATTGCCATCCTAGTCATTGTTGGAAACCTTGAACTAGTAAGTAGCTACTTTTTGCTATTCAATCAAACTGAAACCTTGTTGAGTGTTAACCAACATGTTAGGAAAGGTGATTTTGCAATTTAAATTTTGAAATTTGAACACCCCCCAAAGTAATTCCACTGGACCCACCCCATCCAATAGAGGATGGAATGGAACACATTGAAAATGAAAGCAATACAACAAAAAAAAAATACGACTCATAGCATGGTGACTCCTCAATACCAAGTCTTCTTTATCCTGCAAAACCATGACACAAAACTAGTCTGCCCAAACGAAATAAACAACACAAAATGAGTTATCCAATTGCCACAGGATCAGTTGATCAAGGGCACATTAATTATATTTATAAAACTACAAGTAGGAACCTATTATCTCTAACAACTGATCCACTAAATTTTATACATTTAACTTAATTTAACAAAACAAGAATGAACGCTTAATTTGGAAAGAAAAAATAAGAGTTGAATACCTGATAAGGCACGCAATGTGAAAGGTGGTCACAATGTAACAGAACAACAATGGACAATGGAAGACCCTTTTGGAACGGAGAGAACATTATTTAACCAACAAACTTCACCCCACAATTCTCCATCCTTGTTCTTATTCACATCAATCTCAGCACACCAAATATCCATTTCTTTACCCTTCTCATTCCCTTGGCACTCCCAAACCACAACCAATTTTCCACCAACATTAGCCATTGTAGCTCCACACAGAAACCTTGGCAAACCCTTATCCAAACCCTTCAGCTCCTTCCACAACCCTTGTTTCACATCAAAACCCTTGATTTTCCCCAAGTAATCATAGCAATACAGAATCCCATTCACAACGCACGCTCTCCCACGCCACCCGAGGTCAAGTTCACTCCCCACGCTCTCCCACGCGCCGTTACGAGGATCAAGCGAGACGCCGCCGCGGTCAGCCATGGCGTAAACCTTGTCGTCCACGACGGCGCTTGCGTGCATCCACTTCTCGCGAATCTCCGGCGGACTAGGAACGCTATTCCAACAGTCGGTGGATGGATCGAAGACCTCAGCCCAATTTGCTGACCTAGCCCAATTGTCAGGGACACAGCCGCCGATGACGTAAATCTTGCCGTCGATAACTCCGGCAGCGGCGAATTCACGGCAAACGCGCATGGATGGACCTTGGAGCCAACGGTTGAAGCGGCAATCGAGAAGCCAGACGTGGCGGGAGGGGATATCATTGACGGAACCACCGATGACGTAGATTATATGGCCGATGACGGCGTAAGCGGAGCCGATTGCGGGGGAAGGGAGAGGAGGGAGAGGAAGAAGGTGGTTGTTGTTTTGGAGTGTGAACCATTGGAGAGTGGTGGCGCGTGTGCGGAGAGAGAGGTAGAGAAGGTGTTGTGTGGAGTGAAGGAGAGAACGAGCGGTGAAGAAGAGTGGAGAAGAGAGAAGGAAACGGAATGGTTTGGAAACGAGGGAGAGGGTTGTGTGTTGAGAGCGTGGGACACGTGCGAGGCAGTTAACGGCGACGTCGTCTGGAAGAAACGGGATTAGGTTCGAGTCCAGGTTCTTCATAACTACCTAACTCCTCCTTCTGCTTCGCCTTCCAGTTCTTCTGACTCTCAGGATCGAGGCTCACATCACATGCTTTGGTTTGCTTTCCTTTTTGCTCTACTTGCGTTTGTTGCTCCTCGTGCTTTTTATAAAACTATAAATTTTATTCTTATTTACAAATTGGCATCTAGGTTGAGATGGCCGAGTTGGTCTAAGGCGCCAGATTAAGGTTCTGGTCCGAAAGGGCGTGGGTTCAAATCCCACTCTCAACATTCTTTTTAATATTTTTACAGTTCAGCATGAAAAAAACGTTAAGCAAGGCAAAATGGACACAGATCATAGTAGCTTGTGCATAAAAAATTGTCGAACTTTAACATTTGAACAAATATGAAATAATTTGTTTGATATTGATTTTAGTTCCTTTTTGGGTAAATAATGGTGAGGACTGCCAACAATAAATATTTTAATTCTAATGAACCAAAAATAACTAAAATTATCAAGGAGGGCTAAGAAAAAAAATATAGGACCGTTTAATTTTACCTGATTGAAGATATGGTAAGATTAATCTGAGTAAAAAAAACTATGTTTGTCCCCAATGTAAATCAAAGTATATATTGTTCTTTTTTTTTCCTTGAATAACTAATAGAAATTGTTGATGATTAATCTGGTGGGCTGATGATGGATAACATGCCACTTTTTTCTGATTATAATGGACAATGCCATATATCATTACACTTGCACTAATCAAGTACGGAGGAGGCTGAGATGCAGATTTTTTGCTTTCTTAACCTCTGAATTACATAAACAAAACAGTGCTTGAATTCATACAATGATTTGAGATTCCTCTCTGAACTCATCATACAAATCATTACAAATACATTCTGAATTCCAACATTCTAGGCATAGCAGAATTGCTTCTTTATGTCACCAAAATGGTTCAGGTCAAGTGTCTTAGATTTCTTGAACACAAGGCACCCAGCTTTGATCAAGTTGGTATTCGCTCCAGCAACTTGGGAATAAAGACTGTAGGCTTAGCATTTTCCACTTAAGCTTGTGTTGCAAGGGAAAATTCCTCTACTTTACACTCAAAAAGGATTTCATATTTCAAAGCCGGCCATACATTGAAAGCATCTCTTTGAGTCTGGTTGCCTCTCTTTCTAACCTGTCAAAGCTCACAGAACTTGGAACCCTCCATCCCCAGTTTCCAAACTGCATTGATCATGAATCAACAATATCACGATTTTTATTTTTTTATTTTTTGAGGGGTGGGACTGTGGGAGGTAAATGTTTTTGCTAGAACAAACAAGCTTTTACCTGAGTTGCAGGAATATTCATCCTGGCAGAACTCCCTAGTCCAAGAACATCTTGCATAGGTATTATTGCTGTTTGACCAACAGAGGCCAGCGCTGTCTGTATTAGTGCCCACGAAATATCTTCTTCTCCAGTTAATGAAACATAACTTAATACCTGACACATGAAAATAAAGGAGGTGATGAACTCATCCAAGTTGATTAAACAATAATATTTCACGTATCGGCTATGGCACCCACATGGGATTTCTCTTCTTGGTTTAAAGCTTCCCACCAACCCTTAATCTGTAGCAGAAACACATCTGTTGTCAAGATTTATTATTTTTAACAGGAGAAATGATTTAAGACATGATAGAAGTATGGAAATAAAACAACTAAATTATAGGCTATACATGAGTAGCATGCATCAGTGTATGTTTGGTCACTGTGATTTGGCCAATCCAACCGCAAAACCAAACATGCACTAAAGTCCTTTCTAAGAAAATAGATATGAAGCATCAGCAAATGCATAGCAGAATAAATTCTTACCGTGTCATTGTCATGAGTCCCTGTATAGACAACTTGATTGCACTCGTGATTATGAGGCAAATGAGGGTTGTCGGCACCATCTCCAAACCCTAGACAAAAAGAAAATGTTCAGGTTCTCAAATTTGAGGTCACTTTGGTATGATACTGAAGGATGGTAAACAAAATTAGCAATTAATCATTACCAAACTGTAGGACAGCCATTCCAGGGGCTCCAATGGATTTTCTTAGTTGCACTACATCCTCAGTGATAACTCCCTTCCATAAATAAAAAACCCAAAAAATTAAGTGATGCCTCGGCAAGAGTACTTTATGAATTAAAACCAAGGTTCTCACGAGACTAATGAAGCAATAATGTTAAAACTTTCAGAGCTTGTTTTGATAATACGTACCAAGTCTTCTGCTGTGATATCCATCCTTCCAATAGCTCCGAAAATGGCATCAAAGAAGGAGATTCCAGGTCCTACCTATCAATCATTTATGCATGAAGCAGTTTATAGTTTGACCAAATAGATCGAAGGTAGAACAAAATGGCAGGACCTGACCTTCCACTTTCCAACCATAGCGACTTTGGCTTCTGCATAATCGTACAACTTACACATGTTACACAAATATCACATCAAGCAAAAAGGTGAAATAAGCTCAGTGTAGACTCACCAGAGGGAACAGCCCAAAATCCAGCAAATCCTCTAAAGTGGTCGATCCTAAATTCGTCATATAAATCCTGTGCACGCCGTAGGCGGCGTATCCACCATGAGTATCCTTCTTGCTCCATGGCTTTCCAATCATACAGGGGGCTTTTTTCATTTAAACGTGAAAATATAAAAAAAAAATATCATTAATCTGAATGAAATTTCCACAATGTGCTTCGATATAATATGTGAGCAATTGTTACAGTAAAAATAAAGACCAAGGGCAAATGCTGAAAGGGGGTTTAGAGAATCAATCAAGCAATATATTAAATCCCAGAAAGATGAAAGGAACTAAAACGACATGTCAGAGGGGCAGACTCTTGCTGATCATGATTACATCATAATGAGCAAATACCTTCAAGAAAAGATAATAATTTTATGTTGAAATGAGGACAAGAATGGAATTGAATAAAGAACTTGGAAAATTAAGATTTATGGCCAAACATTTATCAAAGGATTAGCATCGAACCTTCCCCACAGCTGACCAGTTTCGCTGAATGCATCCGGAGGAACACCACTCACTAAAATAGGAAAGCCTTTCCTGTTCTGCGAGATAAATAAGTAGAGATGATTTATGATCACAGGTTACAAAATGCTCCGAAAAAAGGTTGGTTTAGACTTTAGATACATATTTTTTGGAGACAACTAACCAGTGCAAACTGGTTCTTATTTGCCCAAACATCTGCACTATGATAACCAACATAAATGGGCATGTCTCCCATTATCCTAATTCCCCTACTCTGCGCATAATTGCGAACTTTCTGCCATTGCTTTTGGAACAAGAATTGTTGGGCAATAAATACATTTATCTGCATGCAAAAGTATAAACGATACAATGAGAAATTGTTAATGATAATTATAGCAAAAAGGATTGTTTATGATCTTACAAAATCTTGCTTTTGTTCGTAAATATCTTCTAGAGCTACAAGATGGCGGTTTTTTAAAGGCTCGGGCCACTCGTACCAGCTGAGTGTGTTTAAACTGTCATCAATAGCAGCAAAATAAGCTGCATCTTCAAGCCAGCCTATAACAATAAAAGATATTACAGTTACAACTTTACAAAAGAAAATGCCCATATGAGTTGTTTTGACAAACCTCACTTGGAAAACTTAGAAACAAAGGATGTAGGCAATGCTCAAGAGTAGAGAAATCCTACCCATATCTCAAAAGAAATTGAAAACTCCATTACTATGGTTTTTGGTGTATTGTAAGTTTGAAAACTCCATTATTATTTGCAAGTTACTGTCACTAAAGTGAAACATTGCAGCTAAAAGGAAACATAGATATAAAATTAAAATAGCAACTAAATGAGTGTCTCACTTGATATGCTAGGATCCCTACGAAAAGTCTCAAGCTGTGTTTTGAGTTCCCCTTTGCTTGAAATTAGCCTCTTTGCAGCCTGAGGAAAATTAACATAATGTACCAGATGCACACAAGGCATTGAAAAGTACAATGACGTAAAGAAAATAAAGTAACGCTAGTATGACAAAGTAAGAATCTCAAAAGATCGCAAAAACCCTCCACACAGTACTTGTGGTCTTATGCTATTCACCATTGTAAAACTAGACTTTTCCAAGAAAATAATATCACATCTATAGACTATTTCCCAAGCAAAAACTAAAGCCATGTTCCGTGACAAAATTCCATTGATGAAACTACTACTACTACTAGTAGTGTAGCAGATGAAATGACTAGAAAACTGCTAAAGGTAACATGCCAGGTCGATTGATGTATGCAAGGGTATTGTTGAAATAGGTCGGATGATATTCAATTACATTTCATGATTCAACCAATTTTAACACCTTGTTACATTTTGAATGAGGTGCACAACACCACTAGCAGTAACCAAGCTTCTAATATCTTACTTTAGTTATCAAAGGATCCTTAAGATCAGCAACAGCCGAAAAATTCACTCTCTCTGCATCACTGCATTCATTTAATAAAAACTATAAGATATGCAACATTAACACCAGAAAGAAAATAGCTCAAAACTAAGTCACATACATATATAAAAATTCTCACATTGGTTTAGGAAGCTCATGTTTTTCCAACAATCCATCCTCAACAAGCTCTTCAAGAGAAATCAAAAGGGTGTTGCCACAATTCGCATCCTGAAAAGCAAAATTTCAAACCACGTTCTTTTAAAGAGCAGAGGCTTGATGATATTGCACAACTCTAAAACAAAATTCAAAAAATTGAAAACCTGGCCTGAGTAAGGGGATCCCTCTTCATTAGCCTTTCTGCCAGGAGGCACCAAAGGAAGAACCTGCAAATATTGCATGTTAGAATGGAAATGATTATAAGTAAGTTTAGATCGACTTATTTGATCTTAGATAGAGATTATAGAAACACATTATTTCCATAAGCTCAACAGCTAAATAAAGGGTTTATCACATAAATGTTTATACATAAGTGTTCATGTATAAACTAGTTGTATAACAAAACATAAAATAAAGTGAAATTGTTTGAATAAGATGTTCCAATAAACTCTTCCAAACTGTCTCAAAAGTACTTTCTCTGTAGCACAGAGACTATGATGGAATGCGTGTCTCAATGTGGAGACAGACACCTTGAGTACATTCAAATAATTCATTTTTTTGAATCATTAAATGTGTCATGTCGTGTCTGGAATCCGTGGTAAGTATTCATGCTTCATAGAGTATTTTAGTATTTTATATCAATGGATAATGGATAAGCTCAAATAACTTAATCCAAATATGATTTGAGAGTAGTAAAAATGGGAAATGAATGTAAAAGAGAAAAGAAATGGAACCTGCCAAAGGGAGCAACCGGTTAGGTGAAGCCAATCAATGAAACGAAAAGCCTCGTTTCCGAGATCACCGATTCCATAAGGGCCTTGAAACGACGTCGGATGGAGTAGAATACCGGCTCTTCTGCGAAGATGAAGTTGGGGCTTGGGAAGCCAATCGCCGTAGTTTGGCGGAAAATCTTCACCAACAGTGAGTTGATTAAAGGAACTGGAAGACAAAGAAGAAGCACAAGTGAAGGAATGTGGTGAATTGGATCTGAATTTGAGAATTGGCGATGAGGTCCACCGGTGTACTTGTGGGATGAGACTCAAAGTCAGAGTCAAAGACATTTCTTTCTGGTTTAGTATTTGCAATTCCAAACACACCACTAGTTTTTTTTTAGTAGAAGTGGGAGTGAACACAGTAAACGCGTGACCAGAGAGAGAGCTTAGAGATAGGAGAAGTGTTTGATCCGAGATATAAACCCAAGAATCAACGTACCGCTCTGTTTTATCGCTTTCTATTCACTATTCATTCATGTTACATTCACGTGTGACGTGGAATGGAATCTCTCAAATTTCTTTTTCTTTTTTTAATTGTAAAAAACTTCGTTTGCCTCTACAGGATGCGGGAGGTATACAAGAAAGGTCCGGAAAATAAAAAGATTACAAATATAGCAATCTCCATTACGAACATGTGTTTCGTTCCATAAAAAACATTTGTTTCATCTAAATGACGAGGGACTCGAATATCTTAAATAAGGGACAGGTGTTTATAGAGAATGCATATTACTCCAATTCAACTATTATACTTCATTCGGTTCATTCCTTCCTTTTATAGTTAAATTATAATTGAGACTACCGTTACAAATTACATACATTTACGCAGTGAATACATAGGTAGTTATTGGATCAAAATTAAGATCCAATTTTTTAGTTCTCAAATAATGTTTTAGAAAATAAAAAATAAATTTTATTAAAACTTAAATCCCATTATCACTATCTAACAACTACCAATATTTTAACATGCATTGTGAATACAACAATGATATATTAACACATGTAATTTCACTGTATTTATTTAATATTTTATTTTATTTTTATTTCTTATCATTTTACATTATCAATATATGTTATATCATTTTATTTTTTTTGAGTTGGCGCTTGCTCCTACATTTTTACAACATACGCGCGCATCTAAAGATTTGTGGCAGCTCCTCTTCCAACCATCTCATCTGCCTCCGCAACTGAAAAGTGAATTTCAATCCACGGTGATTTTCATGCCAAATTTGGATGCCATGTCAATTTTCACGAACTCAACTAAAAACTCTCCACCTTAATCTTATTCATACATTTTAGCCTCGATTAAAAAAAAATCTTACATTTTAGCCAAATAAGTTTAAAGAGAAAAAGCACGAACATAATATTTATACAACAATGCATAGCCAAACGAGATAAAAAGAAGAAGTGATCATATCATAAATACAACGTATTAACTTATGCACGCACCAGTACACATCAAATATCACTACCCTACTAGTTCTGGATCATCCGATTCTAATTAACTCACCATGCACCCATCCTCAAAGCTCTGAATTGTAAATGAACCGAACCTCATCATCAAACATAAACATCCTTTTTGTACATTAAAAAAAGGAATATACATGAATTCTTAATTAAATCCTGACAAAAAATATAGTAAGCTCAGGCCCATTATTATTATTGACCTCAGGACTCAACATATATAAAGTCTCAGAATCCTTAGACCCAACTACATGCTCAAAAGAAGCTCTCATATAAGCCAATTCTCCATCAACATCATCACCCTCATTTTTCATTGGAACAACACCAGCACCCATTGTAACAGCTTTAAGAAGTTCCATAATATTTAAATCCTCCTCTGTCGCTTCTCTCTTAATACCGTACCCTGTTTTCTTTCCGTTACAGTACATCGTCCATAACGGTTCCTCAGTCAACAATGTCTTATCTTTTTCTCCGCGTTTTTCGCATTCGAGTGCTATTCTAACCATTCCGGCAGCCATTTCTTTCTGTAAAACGCTGGTTTGCATTGAAAGTTCGATTACTAAAGAAGGTAGACACCTTGGATTCTCTTGAATGGAGAGACTAACGCGTCCTTTTCGGTGACCGAATAGCGTGCCGGAGACTTTTGTACCGTTGTGGCTGGCGATGTTTCTGTGGTGGTGGTGTTGGCCTTCGGCGGTGGCTGTTGGGATTGATGGGAATTTACAAGTGGGAGTTATAATGGGTAAAGAACGAAAAACAGAGCGGAAGACACGAACGACTTTGGGTCTGTGTTTTCGTTTTTGGGAAGGTTGAATGAGGGAGATTTTTTGAGGGAGTGGTGGTGGAGATGGTAATGTTGTTGAAGAAGATTGAGATGATGTTGTTGAGGTGTGTGATGATGATCTTGGCTCCCCCATTGGTTGGTGCTTGCAAACAGGGAAGAGAAGATCAATGCCATCAGAGACAGAGAGAAGAGAGAGAGAAAGAGTAAATTGGTTACAACTTTTTTGAGAATTGAACGTTCAAGTTTTGTTTTGAGTTCTGCGGCTTAAGATGGATCTTCGGACATTAAATAGTAAAGAGTTTCATTTTTTTTTTTCTTTTTTTTTTTTAAAGTTTAGACATTAGTTTGGTTTTGGTAGCGCAAGTTGTTATTCTGTTAATTTTATAGCACAAGTTGTTATTCTGTTAATTTTAAAATAAGTGTATTTCCAACGAATATTATCTCTAATATAATCAATTTTTATTAATTTAATTATAATTTAATTAAATTAAAGAGAGTAATATTTTAAAAAAGATAAATGTTGTGTTACCCAAATTACCCTCCTCACTTTTGAGTAGTTAGTAGCTGCAAGTGCCTAAGTGGTAGTCTTTATGGATTAATTGAGCTTCCAACAGTTGAATAGTCAAAGGGCGTTTTGCTTGTTGACTGAAGTGCCCCGACAAATCGATGTGTTTTTGGGTAACAAAGTGTTGGATGGTTCAAATAATCTTTACACCAACTTTTGCAATTTCTCCATGTTTAATCTATTTTCAATTAGGTGAATAATCGGAACATCATTGAAATCAATTAAAGTCGAAAGGGGTCTCTAGCTGCTAAATAATTGTTTCGTTACTAGATAAATTTCAAATTTCTCTTCTTTTCACTGTTATCGATCGTGGCGTGGTTAGAAAAATTTATTAAGCTGAAAGTTAGATTTTAGATGTTGGTTAAGTTCAACTTTTGACTATTAACTGCTATGTCTTGTTAGCATTGTTAGGATTTGCAATTTGGTTTCTTATGTTAAGTGGATGGATTTTATCTAAACATTTTTGTTTCAATTGAATTGTAATCCTCTTGCAGAAATTAAACCAAATAAATAATAGTGTATCATTTCAATTTCCAGGTAAAATTGGACCTAATAAATTAAACCGAAATGTAAATGTAAATAAAATTTGAGCAAAAATAGTTAAACCAATATTGCAATCTAGTATTTCCGACATTCAAATAAAATTTAGAATAATTATATATTTTGGTCCCTTAAAAATTTTGAAAGACTCAATTTAGTCTTTGAGAAAAATAAAAACATTTTTCTGACTTGTTCAATGACTCATCAACTTGATTATCCCACATGTAATTTCTATAAAAATGGATAATTAGGTCCTTGACAATAATAAAAAAAAGTTAATTAGGCTTGTTCATTTAATCACTGTCAATGACTTATTTATCTATTTTTAATTATTGTCAATGACCCAATTGTCCATTTTTATATAAATTACATGTGTGATAATCAAGTTGATGAGTAATCAGACAACTCAGCAAAAAAAAAAAAACTCAATGTGGTTCACATAAAAACTAATTTGACCCGATTTATTTTTCTTATGAACTAAAAAGTGTTTTTATTTTGTTAAAGAACTAAATTGAGTCTTTCAAATTTATCAGGGACCAAAATGAACTTTTACTTTAAAATTTAAGATTAAGTAAGTTTTTTGTCCTACAAATATAATATGTTTTATTTTTATTCACTTTAAAGAAATTCTTTAAACAATAGTACTTCAAATGTTTTTCATTAACAATTTTAGTTTTTGGTTTAAACCATTCATATTATTGTCATAATTTTTGAATGATATTTTGCATATATGTTTGAAACATTATAAAAATCATTCACACAAAAGTTTAGAATTTTGTCATAGTAGATGAATTAAATATGATTTTTTAAGTTTTTACCGCTTAAAATTTCATATTTAATTTATATTTAGTTAAAACAAAATTAAATTTTTGTAAGGGAATTTTTATAATATTCTAAATATGTTTGCAAAAATTCATTCAAAAGTTCAAAAGATACACATGAGTTGAATTAAAAATATAAACAAAAAAAAACATTTAAAAGACTAATATTTTAAAAAAATTATCTAAAATTGAAATACAATATATTTACAGAATTGAAACTTATTTAACTTTTTTAATAAAAATATATGTTTTTGAATAAAAACCTATTTATTCTTAAAATTTATTAACCACTCTACTCATGTTTTTGAATCTATACTATACCAAAAAATTGCACATCAAACAACCTGCCCTATGTTTGCCTCGGTTGTTGAGCACATAGTATTTTACTCTTAACAACTAATTAACTACTTCCTGCCTGAAGTTAATATGTAAACATAATTGTTAATTTGCAAAGTCTTCCTAGAGATGATGACAGTGACACATGACAGACCAATCATATTAGAAAAAACCAAGATCAAAATTGTCTACATTTACTGCCATGACCTACAGTAAAGTGAAGTTGAGTTACAAACCAAACTAACCAACATTTAAGACATAAGATACTGCATTTAGATACTTACATGAGAAGGAAACCATAACATCTTGACAATCATACTTAATTTCCTTATTACAATCTTTAGGAGTGTGCCTCCCCTGTAAATTACAACCAAAACAAAAGTTAGCTATTAAAGATTTCTGATAAGAATTTGCCTTGGTTTTGTAAAACAAGTTTTAATGACTTAAAAGGACACCGAAAACTCAAAATTCTGCTTTGGTTATTGATAGTAGAACCGCGTTCACTAAAAACTCAAAATGCAGCTTCTAGTACTAATTTTATTTTCTCACTCCAGGAAGATCAATATCTACCACATAATGAGTTGTAAAATTTCCATTCTATATTTCTTAGAGATTAAACACTTTTTCTCAGAATTGATATTCCTTGCAACCTCACATCATATTAATCGTAGAGGGTAACAATTCAATAAAAGATGGAAATTTTCAATTAAAAAAATAAATTAAATGGGGAAGGAGGAGATAATTAACAATGATGTTGTGTAGTAAGTGTGAGTTATAAATTTAATATTATTTAGAAAAATAATAGTTGAACAATATATAAGTGAAAAAACCTATAAATTATTTATTTTAATGTTTTAAGTTAAGATATGATGTTCTCTTTCCTTATATGGTTACTCTTAGCTAATGTAAAATATGATGGACTAAATGAATTAACATATATTAAGCAAAGATTTTGATTGTTCAATTGTTTTTAGCACAATTTTGAAAGCTGAGATGACACTGGCCCCATTTGTAAAATATGATGGACTAAATGAATTAACATATATTAAGCAAAGATTTTGATTGTTCAATTGTTTTTAGCACAATTTTGAAAGCTGAGATGACACTGGCCCCATTTGTCCCAACATGTATTTCTTTGAAGTTTAAACAGGCATACTTTATTTTTTGTTTGTTTTAATTATTACACTTTGTTTTTGTATTAATAAAATAGCTTATCTTCAAATAAAAATGTAAGAATTCATAAAATATAATTTTTTTTTTATTTTCTTAAAAAGATGATAAATAATTATAATTAACTCACACAAATGCGAGATTTTAAGTTTGAATATGAGACATGACATCAACTCTAACAATGTCCATAAATTAAAAACATAATAAAAATTATGTAAAAAATAAAAACAAAATGTAGTACCCTAATTTTGTCCAACCTTTTTAAAAAAATAAATCAAAAAAGGAAGATATATATAAAAAAGGAAATAGAATAATTACAATAATATCTCATCAATTTAAAACCAAATCAAATTACATTTAAATTTAAAACCAAATTAAATTACATTAAAATTTCAAACCAAATAAAAAAAAAA
>JBBPBP010009777.1:60732855-60751274 GCA_037974735.1 Cicer chorassanicum | reverse complement strand
CAATTTATACAACTTGATAATTGTAATTCTTATTTTTATAAATAAATAAATATAAAAAAAAAAACAATTTATACAAAAAAAACAATTTATACAACTTGAGTTGTTGAGACACAAGTTGTACTACTTGGTGGTTTTAAAACTCAATTTTAAAATCGAAAATATATAAAATATTCCTAAAATGACTAATTAGATGAGACATCTTTTTTATTCTGAGTCTTTGAGACACAAGTTGTACAACTTGATAGTCCTAAAGCTTACATTTCAACACAAATATTCAATTTAAATAAGCTCATTTTCTTTTTCGTCAAAACTTTTTTATATATATAACAAACGAATTTTCTTTTAAAAAAAATCAACGCATTCGCATTTTTTTTTAACCAAAGAACTACGTAGCTTTCATTTCTCCATCGCACCGGGAGATACGTAGGAGCAAGATCACATTCTTGTCAAGCACATTAATAAAATTTCCTTTTTTTGTCCTTTATTTCTTAAGCACACATTTATTCCAAAATCATATAAAAAAATTAATAATAATTGTTATTCATATTTGATAATAAAGAAAAATAAATATACTTAAGTTAATATTAATCTTGCACAATTAATTATAGGTAACCGTTTTTAATGGATGTCGTAGGGTGCTAATACCTTCCCTACGCATAATCGACTCCCGAACTCAAAATTTGGTTTCGAATACCATTTTTTTTTTTTCATATATAAGGGTTTCCCAATATTTTCCCTATTTTAAAATAAACTTTGGTGGCGACTCCATTGAATTCGAGAAACGCTCGAAATTTTAGGCCGCGACAGCTGGCGACTCCACTGGGGAAATTTAGAGAGTCAAGCCTAATAAATTAATTGTGCAATTTTATTTTTTTTTTCTTTTTTTAACTTTTTCTATATTTGTTTGCTTTTCATTTTCTTATACTTTATATTTTATCAATTCTTATTAAGTATTAGCTGACAATATAATATTCTTTTAAGTTAGTATATCTTTTTTATTTATTCATTTAATTATTTATTTATTTATTTATTTATTTTGTACATGTATATATGTTTTATTATCGTTATTGAGCTATTGAATTATACGTATTCCACACCCTACACTTTTACTAAGACACACACTTATGAGTGGAATCCTATACCCGGGTTTGAACAAAACTTAAGTTTAGTTTCGAGATTGTGTAGTGGTAGCCTTCTGGATGTACATCCTGTTTGGTTAGCATGAAAGTCTCACCTAGAGTTTGATCTTGTTGAGGGTATTGTCACTCCAAATAATTTACCTATTGTTGTTGACAATATTCCAAAATATGATTATTGGCTCTAGGAACCGTGTTTAGAACTATAGAGCCACCCTTGTGAGGTTTTCACTACATAAATGAATAGACCCTTTCATCATAAGAATATCCATGTAAGCAAAAAATACCTCATACATTCATTCAAGCTTTATATATTCACAACAGTCATTCTACATAATTGCATTCATATCTCATGACATTGTTTCTTTTGAAAAATAAATTGGCATTTTGCATCAATTTTCAGGATTGTTTGGGAATCATAAGGATCTTAGTCACGTGTCAAATTAAAGTGGACAATGGAATCGGAAAAAAGAAAAACTTTACTTTTAAAGTTTAAGCAACCTGATTTGAAAAGTTTAAGAGACATCAGCAATCAAATGAAAACTATACAGCGTGAGAGTTTCTTTCACAAATATGGGAAGATCCTAAATCTCTTGGCAATAAATGTGCAAATAGGGGCCCTCACAGCATTGGCTCAGTATTACGACCCTCTCTTAAGATGTTTCACCTTTCAAGACTTTCAGTTGGCCCCGACATTAGAGGAATTTGAACGAATATTAGGTTACTCTTTAGAGAAAGGAAATCCTTATCGATATACTGGGCAACCACCGAATTTGGGCGCAATTGCTGAAGTGTTGAAAATCGACATAAGAGAGTTGGCAAGTACAAAAGAGAAAAAAGGAGCTACTCATGGTTTTTCAAGAAAATATCTAGAGCAAAAGTGTCAAGATTTAGCTGCTAAAAAAGAATGAAGTACTTTTATAGATGTTTTGGCTCTGATTATCTATGGTATTGTTTTATTCCCAAACCTTGATAACTTTGTGGATTTTGCCGCCATCAATGTCTTCTTAGCTTTTAACAAAAATAAACAAAATCCAGTTCCCGCGGTTCTTGCTGATGTATACTACTCTTTGCATATGCGACACGAGAAGAAAGGGGGAACAATTTTGTGTTGTGTTCCAGTGTTGTATACTTGGTTCATGTCCCATATGTTCAAGAAAGGATATCATGTTGGAGTTAAAAGTAATCGTGAATGGGCTCAAAGTATCGCTAGCCTTACTGGGGACACAATTTCATGGTATCATAGAGAACAAGGGGTGGAGGAAGTAATATGCCAATGCGGAGATTTCCCAAATGTACCTCTCATGGGAACCAAAGGATGTATTAATTACAATCCGACGGTAGCTCTGAGACAACTTGGCTACCCTATGTTGGAGAAACCAGATGATAAGTCGTTGGAAGCTTTTATTTTGCACAATACGGGTACAGAAGACACAACGATGTTGCGAAGGATAAGTCGAGCTTGGGAAATGATCATTAGAAAAGGAAGAGTACTCGGATGCAGAAGTTGCAGCACAAAGGAACCCTATCAACAATGGGTAAAGAAAAGAGTCCAAGAAATCAAGTTGCCTTTCCACAGCACACCCTTGAGTGATCCGGAAATATCTGAACCTACCTTTGTTGCCAATCAAGAAATAGAAGAACTCAAAGCATCATTGTTAAAATCCGAGGAGGAGAAAAAAGAGCTACAAGCAAAGTTAGAAAAAGTCTCACAAGAGAACGAGAACTTACGAGCAGAAAACTCCAGTAAAAGTCATTTCATTGAGAGAAGCAACAAGAGGTTGAGAATTGAAAAGGAAAATAAACTTGATATACAAGACTGTTTGAGAGGTGCAAATGAAGAGTTAGATGTGCGAAAGCAAGAAAAGAATGCAGCTATTGAAGAAGCCTATATGTGGAAGCAGTTGTGGACAAAATAAGCAAGCTCTGAACGAAACATAAAAAAGGAGTTTGAAGATTTAAAGAAGCAATTGAAACAAATAGTAGCTGAGTACGAGAGTCAATTAAGGAATGAAAGGCAACAAAAAGAAGAAATTGAAGAATTACTCTCAAAACATCAAGATGCACTAAAAACAGAAATGGAGAATTATAGTGAGTTGAAGAATTACATTGATTACCAAGAAAAGATCTATAACGACTTAAAGGATGAAACCATATATTGGGAGGATCGTTTTATGATGTTGCTAGGTCAGTTGAAGAATCAAGAGATCTATAAAGAGCTGGAAGATAAAGGCAGACATTGGAAAGACTGTTTTTCAAAATTGGCGATGCTAGCTAATCAAGCAATCATAAGAATTCCAAAGCATCTAAGAGAGATTGATGCAGTAATGCATCCGCTCAATACTCCAGTCAAAGTCTACGAGTTCGTTGAATATTGCAAAAATTTGGTAGAAGAATTGGAAGAGAAGATTGGTTGTCCTATTAAGAGAAAGGATTAAAGTACCATAGTCAATGTAGTTTTTAATTTAAATGTGATGTACTCTTTTTCTCATCAATGAAAGATTTGCTATTTTGATTTCCGATCCCCATATTTTCTTCACTAACAATTCGTTTTTGTTAAAAAAAAAAATTATATAAGGCTTATGATTCCCCAACATCCAACTATCATATTTAATAATTAATT
Organism: Cicer chorassanicum; assembly: GCA_037974735.1. Taxonomy (NCBI): domain Eukaryota; kingdom Viridiplantae; phylum Streptophyta; class Magnoliopsida; order Fabales; family Fabaceae; genus Cicer; species Cicer chorassanicum. The sequence goes on along the minus strand of JBBPBP010009777.1, from coordinate 60,747,515 downwards.
TCATTCCATTCATATTTAATACATACTCATTGGAATTTCATTTATTTATTTAAAAAAAAAAACAGAAAAGAAAAATCAATAAAGCTGTTTCCCCGACACCCTTATCGGACTCGCGCGAACTCCAAGATCATGGATGAACTTGAGCAAAACCAAGAAGTCATGAGAGCAGATGTAAACCAATTGAAGGACAAGGTTGATCAAATTCTGGAAGCTATAAAGGCTTTGGCAAGGAAGGAGAATACGGATGGGGATCCTCCAACTGCAAATGAAGAACACCAAACCACTCCTTCTCACCCACCAGGCTTTACCCCGACTACCCAACAATATCGTACAGCGGCTATGCAATTTCCTATGTATGGTCTCCCACATGGTTATACTCCGCCTGTAGTCATCAATCCCATAGACAATAACCAAAACAACTCAACTATCAACACCCAAAGCCAAAACCAACCACAAATTCCACCTCCTATGGGCTACACGCCACCCCAAAACACTATACCCTCAGAAAATATTCCGTATAGTGCACCCCAAATACCCCATTTTGATGCTAACGGGAATTGGCAACAACCTCATGTTGGGGATGATACACATTCAAAAGAGAAATTCCATGTTTTAGAAGAGCGAATAAAAGCAATTGAGGGGCATAATGTCTATGGTCTTGAAGCTTTTGATATGTGTTTGGTTCCCGATGTGACTATCCCTTCAAAATTCAAGGTTCCTGAGTTTGAAAAATACAAAGGCGCCACATGTCTTAAAAATCATCTGACTATGTACTGCAGAAAAATGGCTTCTCATGTTCATAACGACAAACTTCTCATTCACTTTTTCCAAGACAGTTTGAGTGGGGCATCGTTAAGTTGGTATATGCATCTCGAGCGAAATCGAATTCGTTCGTGGAAGGACTTGGCTGATGCCTTCTTAAAACAATACAGGTACAACATTGACATGGCCCCTGATAGGATGCAATTGCAAAATTCATTGAAAAAGGACAACGAAACTTTCAAAGAATACGCACAACGGTGGAGAGAAGTGGCATCACAAGTAGAACCTCCTTTATCTGAAAGAGAAATGGTTGGTATGTTTATGGATACTCTCCAGTCACCATTTTATGATAAGATGATTGGGAGTATGTCATCAAACTTTTCCGACCTAGTCATGATAGGAGAAAGGATAGAAAGTGGGATGAGGAGTGGCAAGATCATCTGTGCAGCAAGTGGCGCGAAGAAACCCCAGATGGGATTCATAAAAAAGAAAGAAGCAGATGCTAACGCTGTAATGGTAAACCCAAGAGCCTCCTATTTTCCATCCATAAATTCTTATCGACCCCCAAATTTCCAGCCCCCGATACCCCAAGCTCCTTACATTCCCTATCCATATGTGGCTGCAACTTCACAAACTTCATACCCCCAATATCACCCTTCAAGACCACCTTTTTATCAACCACCTCTGGTACAAGCATCACCTGTCGCATTTCCACAACAAAACCAACGAATCCAAAACCCTAACCCGAGTCAATACAAACCACCAGTTAATCGAGAAAAGAAGATAACCCATTTTGACCCAATTCCTGTGACATACAGCCAATTGTTGCCTCACCTACTCCAGAATTCAATGGTAGCCCTGAGACCAATGAAACCTCTGGAACCGCCATTCCCAAAATGGTATAACCCAAACGCCAAATGTGAATACCATGCTGGAGCTGTAGGACATTCTATTGAAGATTGTCAAGTCTTAAAATCCAAAGTGCAAGAATTGATTAATGCAAAGTGGCTTACCTTCAAGGAAGACGGTCCCAACGTAGGGAGTAATCCCTTACCAGGCCACGCGGATACTTTTGTCAATGTCATCGAATATGAGATAGACCAATGTGCGAAAGATGATCATGTGTTGACCATAGAACCGTATATGGAAAATAGTAGATCTTTCCAAAGACCATTGGAAATCCTCTACAGGAAAGAAAATCTTAAGCCAACTCCTAACAGGCCAAATGCAATAATTGTCCAAGCACCAACCCCTTTTCCCTACCTAAATACCAAGGCGGTGCCATGGAATTATGAAGTTACCTCACACTTGGCCAATCATCAATCTAGTGATAGTTGTGAATCTAAAGGAACTGATATCACCAACATTTCAGGGATTGGTGGGATGACTCGGAGTGGTCGAGTATATGCCCCTGGGCAACATAAGGAAAAAGAGGGCCATGGAGGAAAAGGGAAAGAAGTTGCGAATCATACTATAAAAGGGCAAGAGACTTGCAAAAAGACAATGCTCGAAGAAGAAGCTAATGAATTTTTGAAGTTTATCAAGCAAAGTGAATATAAGGTGGTAGATCAACTAAATCAAACCCCTTCCAAGATATCTGTTCTTGCTTTGTTATTAAACTCTGAAGCGCATAGAAGGGAACTGATGAAAGTTTTAAACGAGGCTCATGTTACTCATGATATCACTGTTGACCAGTTTGATGGAGTTGTCGGTAATATTACCGCCAGTAGCGGCTTGAGTTTTAGCGATGGTGAATTACCAGCTGAGGGGATAGAGCATAATAAAGCACTACACATCTCTGTGAGGTGTCATGATCATATTCTTGCACGAGTGCTAGTTGATAATGGTTCATCGTTAAATGTCATGCCGAAATCAACACTATCAAAACTATTTGTTGGTGGAGCCTGTTTGAAGCCGAGTGCTTTGGTGGTGAAAGCGTTTGATGGATCCAGAAGACAAGTTGTGGGTGAGATTGACCTGCCGATTCAAATCGGACCCCATAACTTTGGAATAACCTTCCAGGTGATGGATATTAAACCAGCGTACAGTTGCCTTTTAGGGAGACCATGGATTCACGCTGCTGGAGCTGTGACATCCACTCTCCATCAAAAGCTAAAGTTTATAGTGGACAATAAGCTGGTGATAATATCTGGGGAAGAAGATATGGTAGTGAGTTATCTATCTTCTACGGGCTACATTGAAGACACGGAGGAATCCATAGAGACTTCTTTTCAAGTGTTAGAAATCGCCAATGCTGTCTTCATGGGTGAAGAATCTCTTTTAAAAGAACCAAAGTTGTTTACCGCCTCCTTAAAGTCCACCAAATCAATGTTGGAAGGAGGAGTTTTTGTTAAAATGGGAAAATTGTTAGATATACCTAAAAAGAACGATAGGTACGGTTTGGGGTATGTACCTACTAAAGCTGACAAAGAAAAGGCTGTGAAGGAAAGAATGGAAAGCAGAATGGCTCGTTTGGAAAATCAGACACTGAATTCACAGAAGATTTCTATTTGTGACATTCGCCAAACCTTTCAGAGTGCTGGAATAGTATGTGCGGACCATGTGGCTGTTGTGGAAGAAGAGGATCACGTTGATGATGATACCCTCAAATTGGTGTACCCTTGTCCTCCAAACACTAGTCTCAACAATTGGAAGATCATCGAGTTTCCCGTGTTTGTTCATTCATGCTCAAAGTAATTGTGTATTTTAACTCCTTTTGCTCTGCCCAAGGCTATAAGGATAACTAATTAGGGCACATGTATTTCAATTCCGTACTTATTATCAATAAATGCATTTTTGAATTCTCCAACAGTTTTTGTTTTTCTCTTTTCTTTTTTGGCAATCTTTATTCATATTTTCTTTTTTTTTCCTTTTTCTTCTTAATCTAATTAATGCAGAGTCGAAAACGAATATGTTGAAAATAGCAGCGCTAGAACCCGTTCTTGTAATTTTGAACGCCCAATTAATCACGCTGATGAGGATTGTGAAGACGATTGTGAGCCTCCCCCAGAACTAGAAAGGTTAATTGAACAGGAAGCTAAGATAATCCAACCCTATCAAGAACCTGTTGAAGTGATCAATTTAGGGACTGAACATGATAAGAAAGAAATTAAAATTGGTATGTCTATGAAAGAAACTGAACGAGAAAAGTTGGTTAAACTTTTATTTGATTATGTGGATGTCTTTGCATGGTCATACGAAGATATGCCTGGGCTAGATACTAACATAGTTGAACACAAGCTACCACTCAAGCCTGAATGTGCTCCAATTAAACAAAAATTGAGGAGGATGAGGCCTGATATGTCACTTAAAATTAGAGAAGAGGTCAAAAAGCAATTTGATGCCGGTTTCTTAGCAGTAGCAAAATATCCTCAATGGGTTGCCAATATTGTCCCAGTTCCAAAAAAGGATGGAAAGGTCCGAATGTGCGTTGATTATCGGGATTTAAACAAAGCTAGTCCTAAAGATGATTTTCCTTTGCCTCACATTGATGTCCTAGTAGATAGCACTGCTCAATATTCTCTTTTCTCCTTCATGGATGGTTTTTCAGGGTATAATCAAATCAAAATGGCTCCCGAAGACATGGAGAAAACTACATTCATCACACAATGGGGGACTTTTTGTTATAAAGTGATGCCATTTGGATTGAAGAATGTCGGGGCAACCTATCAAAGAGCGATGGTAACTTTGTTTCATGACATGATGCATAAGGAAATAGAAGTTTACGTGGACGATATGATTGCCAAATCTCAGACTGAAGAAGACCATGTTGTTAACCTTCAAAAGTTGTTTGTGCGACTAAGGAAGTTCAGACTCCGTTTAAACCCTGCTAAGTGCACTTTTGGTGTAAGATCAGGCAAGTTACTTGGGTTTATCGTTAGTCAAAAAGGAATAGAAGTGGACCCAGATAAAGTAAGAGCAATACAAGAAATGCCCGCTCCACGCACGGAAAAAGAAGTTCGTGGCTTTTTGGGTAGATTGAATTACATTGCCAGGTTCATATCACATCTCACCGCTACATGCGAGCCAATTTTCAAGCTGTTGCGCAAAGATCAAAAGGTTGAATGGAATGAGAATTGTCAAAATGCTTTCGAAAAGATTAAACAGTACTTGTCAAAACCTCCAATCTTAGTGCCTCCTGTTCCTGGGAAACCGCTTATTATGTACTTAACAATACTTGACGAGTCAATGGGTTGTGTACTGGGGCAACATGACGAATCCGGTAAGAAAGAACATGCTATTTATTATTTGAGCAAAAAGTTCACCAACTGTGAAACAAAGTATTCACTGCTTGAACGAACATGTTGTGCATTAGCATGGGCAGCTCGTCGGTTGAGGCAATACATGTTATGTCATACAACTTGGTTGGTGTCTAAAATGGATCCAATTAAATACATCTTTGAGAAACCTGCTCTTACTGTAAGGATTGCCCGTTGGCAGATGCTGCTATCAGAATATGATTTGGTATATGTTACCCAAAAAGCTATCAAAGGAAGTGCCTTAGCAGAGTATCTGGCCCAACAACCTGTAGAAGATTATCAATCAATGCAGTGTGAATTCCCCGATGAAGGCATCATGACCTTATTTGAGGAGACTGAATCACCTGATAAAGAAAAATGGATGTTGGTGTTTGATGGTGCATCTAACGCGTTAGGGCATGGAATTGGGGCCATTTTGATTTCCCCAGAGAACCAGTTCACCCCATTTACTGCTAGGTTGTGTTTCGATTGCACAAACAATATTACAGAATATGAGGCATGTGTTATGGGTATTAAAGCAGCTATTGAATCAAAGGTGAAAGTTCTTGAGGAATATGGAGACTCATTATTGGTCATCCATCAGACAAAAGGAGAGTGGGAAACGCGAGATTCTAAATTGATTCCGTATCATACCCATATCAAAGAACTGACAGAACACTTTGAGAAGATCACTTTTCACCATATCCCTCGAGAAGGAAACCAATTGGCCGACGCTCTGGCCACATTGTCGTCAATGTTCAAAATAAGCGTCAGTCAGGATATGCCGGTCATAAAAATTCAACGAAAAGATAAGCCAGCATATTGCTTATCGATAGAAGAAGAGTCTGACGGCAAACCATGGTTTCATGATATCAAATCATATGTCAAGAACAAAGAATATCCAGTGGGTATTTCAGAGAACGACAAGAGGACTTTAAGAAGGTTGTCAATGAACTTCTTCTTAAATGGTGATGTGCTTTACAAGAGAAATCATGATATGGTTCTCCTCAGATGTGTGGATCAAGCGGAAGCGGAGAAAATTATCCAAGAGGTTCACGAAGGTTCTTTCGGAACTCATGCAAACGGACATGCGATGGCAAGAAAAATCCTAAGGGCTGGCTACTATTGGTTGACCATGGAGTCCGATTGCTTTAGCTATGTAAAGAAATGTCATAAATGTCAAATTTATGCTGATAAAGTCCATGTACCACCCACCTCTTTGAATGTTCTAACATCTCCATGGCCATTTTCGATGTGGGGAATAGATATTATTGGACTCATCGAGCCTAAGGCTTCAAATGGGCATCGGTTCATCCTAGTAGCTATCGATTATTTTACAAAATGGGTTGAGGCCGCTTCTTATGCCAATGTGACGAGAAATGTAGTTGTCAGATTCATCAAGAGAGAATTGATTTGTCGATATGGCTTGCCAAATAAGATAATCACTGACAATGCGACCAATCTGAATAATAAAATGATGAAGGAGTTGTGTGATAGTTTCAAAATTCAGCACCATAATTCTTCGCCATATCGTCCAAAAATGAATGGGGCTGTAGAAGCAGCAAATAAGAATATCAAGAAGATCATACAAAAGATGGTGGAGACATATAAAGATTGGCATGAAATGCTTCCCTTTGCGTTACATGGCTATAGAACCTCTGTTCGTACCTCAACAGGGGCAACTCCTTTCTCATTGGTGTATGGAATGGAAGCGGTACTTCCCATTGAAGTTGAAATTCCCTCGATCAGAGTCTTGATGGAAACAAAACTGGAAGAGGCTGAGTGGGTTCAATCACGATTTGACCAATTAAATCTCATAGAAGAAAAAAGAATGATAGCTCTGTGCCACGGTCAACTATATCAAAAAAGACTCAAAAAAGCATACGAGAAAAAAGTTCATCCTCGAGAGTTTCAAGAAGGGGACTTGGTGTTAAAGAAAATATTGCCCATAAAAAAAGATTCTCGCGGAAAATGGACCCCGAATTACGAAGGACCATATGTTGTGAAAAAAGCTTTCTCTGGGGGAGCTCTAATACTCACAGAAATGGATGAAGGCGACCTTCCACTTCCAATAAATTCCGATGCAGTCAAAAAATATTATGCTTAGAAAAAAAAATCAAATAAAAATGGGCTCGCTAGGTTGAAAACCTGAAAAGGCGACCTAGGCAAAAATTAGAGCATCCCGATGGATTGATAACTTGGAAGAGCAGTCCATGCAAAAGTTAGGGATAAAAAAAAAAAAATCAAGCGCTTCAAACCGGGGCAATTATTTTTCTTGGAAGTTGACCAACGGGAGTGCCTAAATTACAAGAATGAATAGCGTTTGTTATCCCTTCAACTTAACATAAACACATTCATCCCTTCATTGTAACCCTTAGCTCAATTGTACTATTCTCAATGTAATGAATATACATGTTCCAATTTTGTCATTTGATGTTATACATTACCCTGTTTCTAAGCCAATTCAGTCTCGTGGTTGTTGGTTCTAGTATTTTTTTTTTTTAAATAAAATGTTATTTTATGATAGTAAATTTTGGAAATTGAAATATGTGTAAATATAAAAATAAAAAAAAAATATTTTAATTATTTTGACACTTGAAAAGTATATACACGGGAACTCAATAGATCCTCAACATGTATAGGTGCATGAAGAGTAATCATTTTCAAAAATGGATTTTTGCTTCGCTTAAAAAAAAAAAAAAACACGGTCACTCGATAGATACGAAGAGTCATCATGTGGAAATAATATTTGTTTTTATCCATTGAATCTTGGGGCGTAGAAGAGCATAAGGATCGGGGAATTAAAGAAATGAACAAGAATTGATTTATAATGCATGACACACATAAATCATGCATACTCGCATGATCCATGCATCTTCATTGACACTTTACCTATACTCAATGCATAACACATGCATGAATCATTCATACCTTATCGTTCGAATTGCAAGTATCATATACTTATTCTTCCTCTTTATCTACCTTCAAGATTAGACCAATTACGTTTTTCTTTCATTCCTATTGATCTACGCATCGGTAACCAATCCGAAGACGATCACTTGCACTTTATCGATCTACGCATCGGTAACCAATCCGAAGACGATCATCCTTTCATGTCGATCTACGCATCGGTAACCAATCCGAAGACGATCACTTGCACTTTATCGATCTACGCATCGGTAACCAATCCGAAGACGATCATACTTTCATTCCTGTCGATCTACGCATCGGTAACCAAACCGAATACGATCACTTTCATTCTTGTCGATCTACACATCGGTAACCAATCCGAAGACGATCACCCTTTCATTTATGTCGATCTGCGCATCGGTAATCAATCCGAAGACAATCATCCTTTCATTCTTGTCGATCTACGCATCGGTAACCAATCCGAAGACGATCATCCTTTCATTCTTGTCGATCTACGCATCGGTAACCAATCCGAAAACGATCATTTTGCACATTTCAAAAGAATTGCATCATTCTCACTTTAACATTTCAAGGACACTTGAATTCATGCGTTTGTTATTGGACAAAATTTAGGTCCTTATATTTACTTATCTTTTACTTGACAACATGAAAATGAAAACCATTGTTATTCATATTTTCATATCTTTTCAAGTAAAATATAATTAAATAGGGGCAGCTGTAGTACCCTAATTTTGTCCAACCTTTTTAAAAAAATAAATCAAAAAAGGAAGATATATATAAAAAAGGAAATAGAATAATTACAATAATATCTCATCAATTTAAAACCAAATCAAATTACATTTAAATTTAAAACCAAATTAAATTACATTAAAATTTCAAACCAAATAAAAAAAAAACAAATCAAATTACATTAAAATTTCAAACCAAATCAGATTACATTAAACTTTAATTTTTCAAGCCAGCCTGTTTTGGCTCTGTTCTGTTGCTGCTACTCATTGCTGCTGATGCACTAGGCTTACACAAAACAAGCACAAAAAGATGATATGATAAAAAGGTCAAACTCTCTTTGCCTGAGCCTCTGTACACATGATATAGAACAAAAAGACAAATTGCTCAGTTTGAAGCAGAAAATGAGCTAAGACCCAAAGCTGCAAATATAAAAAAGTTTTTTACCCAGCAAACCAGCTATATTTCCTTTACACACAAATAAAGTCCAGCAAATAAGCATCAATAGATAAAAACAAACATAAGCTAAAATTGTAATAAATCAGAGATGCAGAAAAAATTCAGATAATGAGCAAAGCAGATTAAAACATCAAACAAGAATCATTGGAGAGGGACGAAAGCAAAAGCAAGAAAGTGACTAAACAAATAAAAAACTCTATAAATAAACCTTCTTTAAAATTTCATGAGGGAGGAAGACGGTTGATAAAAAAAACACATACGAAAGAAAGAGAGGAAGAAGAAATCAGGGGAGTATCAACAAATAGAAAGCAAACAGAAAACAAAAGGACTTCCCTGCAAGCAAACGATCGGGATCCTCAATCAGAATCGTCCGTGACTTTGGAGACATCGTCAAACTTCGTCATCGCTGCCACGAAGCTTGATTTTAGACGACCGTAGAGAAGGTAACCCCTCTTCTAAACGCGTTTCTTTATTCTTTTTACTGATGGACACCAATATCGGCCGCCCCCCTCCTCTCAGTCTGTACGCAATTAGGTTTTCATCTTTCTTTTTTTTCAACTGATGCGGCCGCTCCCCTTGTAAGGCATTAGGGTTTCAGTAGTATGGTTTTAATTTTTTTTCCTTCTGTTTTGTTTAGTTGGGCTCGGGCTTTAATAAAAAAAAGTAAATTTGTTCATGCAGTTCAGTCCATTTAGAGATAATTTTTAAAAAATATGGCTTCAATAACTAAATATTAATTTTATAAAAAATACAAATAAATATTTATTAAAGATTAATTAGATGCAACATCTTTTTAATCTTTAAATTGTTATGACACAAGTGATACAACTTGACAATTCTAAACCTCTTTTTTTATTTTATTTCATTTATTTATTTTTAATAATTTAATATAAGAAAAGCTTTTAAATTTATTTAATTAGATGTGATATTTTTTTTTATCTTTGAGTTATTAGGACACAAGTTGCGACAACTTGGTGGTTCTAAATCTCATCTTCATAGATAAATTAAAAAATTAACACTCATAAACAAATTAATAAATAAAAATTATTATTAAAGGTTCACTAGAAATTACATGTTTTAATCCATGAGTAGCAAAAAAAAAAACAATTTATACAACTTGATAATTGTAATTCTTATTTTTATAAATAATAAATATAAAATCAACTTTTTAAAGTTGATTAATTACATGTGATTTTTTTTTTTAATTTTTGAGTTGTTGAGACACAAGTTGTACTACTTTGGTTTTAAAACTCAATTTTAAAATCGAAAATATATAAAATATTCCTAAAATGACTAATTAGATGAGACATCTTTTTTATTCTGAGTCTTTGAGACACAAGTTGTACAACTTGATAGTCCTAAAGCTTACATTTCAACATAAATATTCAATTTAAATAAGCTCATTTTGTTTTTCGTCAAAACTTTTTTATATATATAACAAACGAATTTTCTTTTAAAAAAAAATCAACGCATTCGCATTTTTTTATAACCAAAGAACTACGTAGCTTTGATTTCTCCATCACACCGGGAGATACGTAGGAGCAAGATCACATTCTTGTCAAGCACATTAATAAAATTTCCTTTTTTTGTCCTTTATTTCTTAAGCACACATTTATTCCAAAATCATATAAAAAAATTAATAATAATTGTTATTCATATTTGATAATAAGGAAAAATAAATATACTTAAGTTAATATTAATTTTGCACAATTAATTATAGGTAACCGTTTTTAATGGATGTCGTAGGGTGCTAATACTTTCCCTACGCATAATCGACTCCCGAACTCAAAATTTGGTTTCGAATACCATTTTTTTTTTAATTTTTTTTTCATATATAAGGGTTTCCCAATATTTTCCCTATTTTAAAATAAACTTTGGTGGCGACTCCATTGAATTCGAGAAACGCTCGAAATTTTAGGCCGCGACACAAAATAAAAAATAAATAGTAAGCACATCTTACTTTCATTCGGGTACAAATTGATACAGAATTTTTGCAACAAAACATAAACTAGAGGCAAAAATATATATTTAGTCATTTAAATTTGACTAAATTTTTGTTTAAGTCATTTAAGTTTATTTTTTCTCGATTCGATTTTTTAAGTTACATTCATTTTCACTATTATTCTTTAAGATATATTAAATTATGCAGACAGTCCTTTAAGTGAACATTTTCTCGAATTATTGTCATAAAATATGAAGATCTAATCGAAACAAGTTAACTGCTCAAACCACTTTGCATGTGAAGAAAGTTAAATACATTAATTATGTCGATAGACTTTTATTACTTTATTTTTGAGATTATACGTGTGTTTAAATTATTGTAGAAAAAATAAAAATTATTTATAAGATTTGATAAATGTTTTCTAAAATATTAATATAAAAGATATATTGTTGCAACATTTAGTAGAATTTTAAATGATCATAAATTTTTAATTGAATTAATTATTGTCGAAATTGAAATAAAAATTAATCATATAACTATAATATAATTTAAAATATGAATAAAATAAACTCAAAAGACTTGATGCGATAAATATATAAATTAAACTTAAATAAATATAAGGGTAATTTGTGTGTACCATGTCATTATTAAAGGACTTAATTTTGTCAGTAGGGACCAATGCATTGAAGAACTGTAGATATTTTTTTAGGCATAATAGCTATGGATATGTTTTCTGTAGTACATTAGTTATTTTAAGTTAAAAAGTATTTGACATGAAGCTACACGTATAATTTACACAACAATAAATGTGGTGTGTATTTATTTTAAAAATAAAAAAGATGTATATATTTTTTTAAATAATTTATTTGATATTTCTGAGATATTCTCAATATGATATGAGTTAGATATATTAAGAAAATTAATAAAAATAAAAAATAATAATTTTAATATTTTTGCAAATATTTAATGAAATATTGGTATCACATGCATAATAGATCCAAGTATCTCTCTAATTTTAGAATATTCAAACTTCATAAATTGTAATTCAATAAACACAAAAAATGATCTAATATTTAATTGGATGGAATCAAATTTTGTTAAAACTTGAAAGAGTCCTCCAAACCCAAATGCAAATGTCTTATAAAAATACAATATGCACATTATAGTATTTCTTATCAACTACTCTTTTTACTTTAAAATGAATGTCATTTTAACAAAAAAATATTTGGAAATTCATGTCACTCTCAATTTTTAAAGTATTTGTTTCATCCAATTAATGTTATATTTAATGTACCCTACTTCTTTAATATTAATTTTACTTTTGTATTTATTATAGCAAAAAATATACTAATAAATAAAAAGATTAATTTCATATGATAAATTTTTTTTCTTTTAATTATCAATTTTTTTTAATTTATGCGTAAAAGCTCGTTAAAAAGGAGAAAGTAATGAAGTATGCAAAAGTTGATGAGCTTGTAAGTTGTTTTCATATTTCTTGAAACAAACAATAAAAGTTGCTTTAACGTTGCCGTCAGCAGCGGGACACCGATTTCGATCCCAAGTAAACGCATGTGAAGCAATCATTTTCTTTGAGAAGATGTTGCAAAAAAAAAAAAAAAATAGTGTTGCAGATTGCAAACAACGCGTTTAGAGACGCGTGATCAAGTTTTGTGTGTGTCATTTTAACTTAATCTATAGTTTATGAGAATTCTTTTTCCTAATTTTGGGCCTTAACGTATCTTCATCTTCAACTCCACCACACCAAAACTTTTCCTATTCCTCTCTCCCCAAAACCACACACAAATTTTCTCTCCCTTCATAATTTTTTGTTATCATAATAATCAAATTCAAATCACATGTCCACAAATTAACATGTTCGACGAACTAAGAGTAGATAGCTATAGAATTCCATGGTTGATTTGGATTCAATTAATAGTCCTCTTTCTCCTCCTTGCACTCTTTTATTTCTTCACCGTCTTAGATTCCGACCACGGTGACGCCACCACCGTCGCCCCCATCTTCCCGGAAATTGCATCCACCTCCACTAAAGGCTTCTTTTTCGATGAGATTCAACAGATTGACAAACCACTGATAGCAAACCATCATTCAACTGCCCCTGTTTCAACTAACTTTCAACAACAGATTTCGCAGGTAAATTAGTCTTGCTCACTTTTTCTTTACTATTTCAATTGGGATTCAAATTTTATCACACATGTTAGTTATGTCACGCAAATTTCACAACAAATTAGATGATTAACTCAATCTATAAGTAGGATTAATTAATTATGCCTGAAAATAATTATGATTAATTATTTTTGGTAGAAGGTGCCAATGTAGTATCAAGAATTCAAGATGTCGCAATTTATTAATCAATCGTGTACTCAACGTCATTTATTACAATTTTTTTAATGATAGTAAAATTTATTCAAAATTGTGGTAGTGTCTGATTGGTAAATGAGTAAAAAAATGTGTGTTTATATATCCATAACCTCCACTCCAAGAAATCCAAGTATTTGTTTCCACATAGCTTTTTTATTTTATTTATCTTGTATAGGATTTTGTATTTTTTTTTTTGGTGTCTTTTGAAGATATTATTATTAATTAGCTGTTTCACAAACTTAAGGCTATGTGAAGAGATACCAAGTTTTTTTTTAAGAAGTAAAAATTCATTAAAAATGCCACTTATTCATGTAATCAAAAGTTAATAAATAAATAAAACAAATGGTAAAGAAAAATAATCTAAAAACTAATCTAAATTTTTTATCGAATTAAACTGCCTGACGTTATGAAAATTGAAAAACTAATCTAAACTTTTTATCGAATGAAAAATTACATTGAGAAAGCCCCGTACTTTTAATTAGTAAAACGATGATTTATTTTTAAAAATAGAAGTTCTTCTGCATTTTTTTTTTTGACGAATTTGATGGTTTTTAGAATCCTTGGTGAGGTACTTTATTTTATGTAAAAGGAAAAAATGGGTGTCTTGTCCGGAAAAAATATTTCCAATAATAAGAGAAAAGAAGGGTGAGGTTCTAATTGTTTTGCAGTTAGCATATAAGAAGATAACGAAAAACATATATTACCAATTTATCAGTACCACTCCTCCTACTCCAATCCACCCATTTTAGAAAGTTAACAAATTGAAATTATTGTTAACTTATTCTCTTGCACGTATAGTGTTTGCACCAATGAGAGCCATATATGCATATATGTCTAACTCCAATCCATCCAACCATACTTAAAATCATAGGACTGGAAATTCAGCCTCATTTGTTAAACTAATAAATCCAATAGAAATTGATAAACATTCAGCTATCCCTTTGGATTCTATTTCTGAATAAAAAACAGAAACATTTTGACAAGCTATATTTATTACTTCAAATTGGATTTGGTTAATAAAGAACAATTTTAAATAGAAGTCGGCTTTTCCAATATGAGTAATTCATTTTTGAAAGAGAAAATAAGATTTTTTTTTTGTCTACAGATGAAATTATAAAAAATACATAAACTCTACAATTGGGAGATTTTAAATTTGAATTAAGATATGATATCTAATTTAATAATTTTAATTTGTCAGCTGGACTAAAACTTAAAAAAGAAAA
>JBBPBP010009777.1:60714745-60732292 GCA_037974735.1 Cicer chorassanicum | reverse complement strand
TTATTTTGCTATATTTTTGTATATAATATTTAATTATTATAAATTTTTGAATAATAAAAAATAATTTTTTTAAAAAAATTATTTAACTATTAATTTAAAAATTAAATGTGTTGATAATGTATGGTAGAAATTGTCTTATATTATTCACTTCAGTGGTACCAAATTATGTTGAATGACGATTGAAATTACAAACCAATGTTGATTTATGTTGTTCAACAACACTTTAAATCTGAGATTAGAAAGTGATTGTAAGTATTTAATCATTATATAAATTTTAAATGACGATGATACGAAAATCTTCTTTCAATCTCCTTTTTTAATAAAATTAAAAGATTTTGCATTATAATTGGAGGCAGGTGAATTAATACATTGAGTGTTTTAGCAGGGTGAAGAGAACCTAACTATTAAAGGCGAGATAGGAACATGTTCAAGCTTGAGAGGCGAAGAGATTATGGAGGGGGACTCTTCAACATTGAGTTTCCACCCTTGCCATTATTTCCAATTAGCCACAGTAGCATTTCTCAAATGTTTTGGTCTTGATTCCACGTTTGATTCTTCATCAAATCGAAAACGTAGAAAAAGAAAAGAAAGTTGAGTACCAAAATTATGTTATTGTCGATGTCATTTGTGGAATAAAAAAAAGAAGGTTGTCATTTTACACTGTTGCTTTATCGATTTTATATCTTTGCTTGACGAAAAAAATGCTTATTTCATATGATAATTTTTTTGGAATGGCTTATTTCATAAAATAATAATAATACACAATTTAGCACTTTTTTAGTAATAATAACGATCGGTAGTTATATCGTTTTATTTTATTATTTCTCAAATATTTGTATATTTTAAAAATGGAAATGTTAATTTCCCTGTTCCTCATCTAATTTTGCACAAAAAAAAACTAATAATTTAATAAAAAATTCAAATGATTATATATAAAACTAAATGCTTGCTGATTAGGCGTGATGTGATATATAGACACCGTCACACCGACCCACGTTTTTATTTCTAATAAATTTGCCCACTATTGGTCTCTATTGAATATTCATGATGATTAAGTGATTAAGACACCGCCCTTTATGTAATGTTCTAAATCTAATGTCCAATATGGTTTGTGTCTTCTATAGTTTGGGACTGGCACAGTCATCCAATATGGGCGTAGATCGATCATCTTCGGTTTACTGCCCACTAGAGAGTGCCCCAAACCATCCAATCCATTTAATATTGAATTTTAGTTTCAGATAGCGTAAAATAAGTTATTGGACTTTCAACTTTTGATAATTTATTTGGTGACTGAGCAAATACATAGAACGGATGAACAACGATACTAGTATAACTTAGTGATTGTATGTATCTCATTAATTATATTTTATTCAGATTTTTGTTTACATTCTATTTGGACAGGGATCCTCCACTTTTATGGTGTGATTGGTTGTGGAGAGAAGTTGTAAAGAGAGAAATAAATAAGAGAAATGCACGAAGAAAGAAATAGATGAGAAATAAAATAGATTTGATGTATTGATTGATAAAAGCAATATAAAAAAGAGAGAAATAGAATGATTTTGTTAATTGACAATAAAGTATTTTTGTTAAAGTAATTTAAAAGTAAAAATATAAGTTAATTAATGTAATTATTTATTTTAATTAATTAAATTACTTAATTTATTGTACTTTTGTTTTAATTACCAAGTAAAAAAAAACAAAGATGATAATGAAAAATAAAAAATCAAGCAAATAGAAATAAAGTAAGAATAGTGAAAAAAAACATTCATATGAAATCCTTTTTTCTCCACGATAATAATGGCAATTAATAAGGGCATAGATGTAATTGTAAGTTCGTAGAGTTGATTCTCTCTTCTTTCTTCTTATTTATATGATGATTACAAAAAGTAAAAAACTAGCATGTTGTATTTCTCTCGTTGCAGTTTTTGTCTTCCAATCAGCAAAAAAACTATTTCTCTTCTCTACTTCTCTCTCCTGCAATGCTCTTGTCTTAGTTTCTCTCAAAACAAACACACGCTTAAAGAAGAAAAAATAGAGTGATTTTCTCTCTTAATTCACATTTCTCTCTCTCTCTCATATTTTCCTCTATAGTTTAATTATACTCTCTCTCTTTTATACACAAAAATACATTAAAGTCACTTTCAAGACCGATCATGGGCCTATGGTGACAGACTAACAATACATAGCTAATTTTTTTTAAGAGTCTTACATAATCCAAAAAAAATTCTATTAATAGATAAAAGTTCACCAAGCAGTATAGAATTAGAAAAGACACAAAATTTAAAAATAAAATTAGATTTTAGGAGAGAAAAATGTCTAAATATTTTCATCAAAAAGAAAGGAATAAAAAAATATATACATTAGATTTTCAATATTATTAATATCATTATAATTTTTTATATTATTAATGTTATTTATAATTTAAATAAAAAATTATTCTTTTAAAGTTTTTAGTATTTTTTATATAAAAATAAAACCTTCAAAATATTTAAGATGACCTTAGATCGCCGCTTTTAGAAATAAATTCAACCTTATTTCCATATAAAACTTATGTTTTTCTTTTTAAAACTTGTTAACATGACTCGATCTATAATATCTAAAGTCAAATATCAATTAACTACTAGAGCCAAAAATGATATTTTTTTAATACACACAAATGAGTAAAAATAGAATAACAATTTTTAATTTATTTTATTTTATCCATTTTCTAAATAATAGAATGAGGAATTTATTTCATTTCATCATAAAATTCTCAAACAAGGAAATATAATATGTATTTTGTTCTACATATTCTATTTTACTCTATTTCGTTTCGTCCAATTCCGCTGACACTATTCCTTTAAAAAATATTCTTACGAAGCCTAAATTCTACTCTCTTTTCTTATATAAACAAATCTATGTTATTTCTTTTGGCCATTAAAAGAAATTTACTTGTTCCTTTTTTCTTTCTACTTTTTACGAGTACAATGCATCTATGTTAGTGATGAATGTGTAAAATAAACTTACACCACCTCACTTTACCGAAAATCTTATACAGCTAAACAATTAGACACACATATACAAACTGTGGCAGGTGTCACTTGCTGGGACATCTTCAAAATGCAAAGTGGCTTGTTATATAGCCACATAGCTACACACTTAACTACACAACTAGTGAAATCGAAAATCAAATTAAGAGAAAGAATTATGGATAGGGTACAGAGAGAAAGAGAATCGGCATGCCATTTCATAGAACAAGTGATGAAAGCTTTCACCAAATGCCTTGGTCTTGATCCAACAGCTGAAAAAATTCAATATCGTCTTGACAATGATGGTGGTGAAATAACATCATCCATAATTTCAAGAGCCTTCAAAAGGCCACCAAAACCTTGTTTAAGCGCAGGGCGTGGAGCCCAAATCAATGTTTCCTCCTCTTGAAATTTCCACGAATTTATACAACACTCTGTAAGCTTATTATAACTTTTTTTTATAATATATGTGCTTGCTTTTTATGTCGTGAAATATAATACATGTCCTTGATTTCAGTTGCAGCGAATATGGAGAATGGAATCAGAGACTTGAGACAGCATTTGAGGCTTTTTTTTTTTTTTTCTCTTGTACACCGTTTCATGTAATTGTACTATGCATTATCATTTCCTTTTATTATTGGGACAAACACGAAGTTTTTTTTTAGTACATTCATAAATTGTTAGACATGTGCATAACGGGTCAAACAATGTTCAGCCTTAAGGTTTAATGATCGGTCATTCGGTGCTGTATTTGTCACTACGAAGCAGTAAGTTGTCAAAATTATGGTCAGAGAAGTAAATGGCTAACTAACTCGTATCTGGCTTTATTTCAGGGCATTTTATCAACTTCAGCTTAGATAAACAAAGTTATATCAATAAAAAAATGAATAAACATGTCCATTGATCGGTAGATAGATGAAAGCACAACATTGAAAGCCATTTTAATCATCATTTCATAAATTTTCCAACTTATATTTTACAAACACGTTGTTTAGAGTATAAGTAAGAGTTCTACATCAAGAAAGCCGTATGCTTTGAAGAAGCTTGTACAGTTTGGGAAGGGGTTTTGATTGATCAAAAAGAAGAATCTACTTCAACCGATATGCCCTTAGGCACGGCCATACATAACATAGAAATAACACCCGGAAGGGGTGGACAATTAGTTAGAGCAGCAGGTGCTGTAGCGAAACTGATTGGGAACAACAAATGATTAAGGTTATGTAGAGTTCGAAATGCACTGAATCTGTTGTTCCTTCTAGGTTTACACACATTATTGATTACACTAGACCCTATAGCATCACCTAAAGGTTATATCTATTGCAATATGTATTAAGAGAAAAATGTCAGAGGTACACAACCAAAACATCATGAAAAACAGAAGATCATCATCATATATATCAATGGATTAGAGAACGTTGATGCTGCTTACAAATAAAATGAAGAAATAGCAATTTTGTGATGCCTACCTTTTTCCATGTCCAGTGATAAAGTTGAGAGCAAAAGTTGAAAATTGAGCAAGGGAGAAAAACATCTTCAACATAGCACGACCCTTGACAATACCCTCTCTAACGCCCCTTGCAGTTCTTGCGACCGCAATTGGACCCGAATCAGGCTCACTTTGGTGGCTGGATTCCATTCCCTGCAAGGAAGCTAATATAAACAAATGAAGAACATTGTTTGACCCTTCTACAAACTCAAACTATAGAAACCTAACACACTCATAATTAGTAAGTAACCTGAAGAAGAAGGAGGAGGCATATTGGTTAAGCGACGAAGCCTCTGTTCCGCTATACGAACCGCGCGAGTAGAGCTTTTAACACCTTGGGTAATCTCTTGCCTGCATCACAGAAATACTCCAAAAGTTTAATGAAGATGCATCGTCGAGGAAACCACATTTTAAAATTAACTACAAAAATTCTTATTAGATATGTGAAGATATTTTAGCAACTAATGATATAGATAAAAAAATATGAGAAAAATAGCAACCCAATATCACTGAGTTCGGTGGTTAAGTCACTGATTTCCATGCCGGATAATCTAATAGCAGCCATTGTATCAGGAAGTTCCTCTCTTGTTGTATCCATAAGCTTCTCAAGTGATTCTGCTGCTCTCTTGAAAGCCTTCACACATTTTTCACTTTTTTAATTAATCTATTTCAGAATCAATTAGTTTTACTAACAAACGAGGCTTTCGAGAAACACAAACCAGAAGCGTGGGAATTGCAGAACAAAACAACCACGTCGTACATATCGCTGTCTGCAGACAATTAAAAAAAACCTAAAATTAATAATTGAGAAATTTAAGAATTCAATAACGGAATTAGATTTTGAGAGGGAGAGAGAGAGAGAGGATACCACGACGGCTAATGCTTGGAGAAGAGTGAAGTGGCGTTGGGTGAAGTTCCATTGAGAGAGTTGAAGCGATGAAGATCCAACGGTGGAGATGTAATGCGATTGTTGAGGTGAACAGAGGGGTTGGGGAAGGGGAAGGCGTTTTGTAAAAGAGAGATTACGTTGTGAGTGTGTGTTGGTGGTGGCGAAAGGATTGTTGAAGCTCAGAGCAATGGGTGGTTTTGAAGGTTGAAATCGCAGAGAGGTAAGCATCTCTGTTGTATTGTGATGCTTGATTGATACAGTGACACGGGCCAATAACACATTGCGAGCGGTTTTTTTGCCTCGCAATCTCCGAATCTAATCAACCGGAACAACCCAGACCAGTTCGCTTTTGGGCCTGGGTTTATGCATTAACGAGGCCCACTGAAACGAGAAAATAGATGGTTCTTCTCTCCACCCAATCTTCTAAATAAAAAACCCAAAACCCGTCCCCCGACTGGTCAATCCAAACAAATAATGTACGGTCAATGTAAAATGTATTTCACTACATTAACTCACTTTTCTCCCCTCTTATCATATAAAATGGAAAAATAGATAATTTTTATTGAATGTCAATATAATTTTATATTGACATACATGTTTATTAAACTCAAAACTATTGCATCATAAATTGTTATGAATTATGTTAAAGATAAATCATTAACTTCAAACACTTTTCTTTCATCATACAAAAATGCATGATAACCATCGTAAAAATAAAATAAAAAAGCATTTTCTTATGGTTATGTTACAAACAATCTTTTTAACTGCCTCATAAGTTTCCTCTACCTTTCTTCTCATTTCCCATTCAATTCAACAAGATAAACTTTTACTTTTATTCCTCTACAGATAAATAAAAAATAAATGTTATTATCAGTACAAAAGAATAATGTGCCTTACTGCATCTACAACATTCCCAGAATTCAATGAAAATGCGTTGTATTTAAGGCGTTACTAAGCAAATTCTAGGCCAGTCATACCCACAACTTACTACTGCATACACCTATTCTGGCTTGGAAAGCATTATATCTTAACAATTACAACTACATATCATTTTTAATGTGCTACCCCCACTAACTTAAATTAGTACACACTGTTATTGCTCACATCGCATTTGTCAAGGCAAATGTTTTCGATGATAACTGTACCAGACATCCAAAAATCAAACCCCCGCATGCATCTAATATTTGTTCTACTGCGTAATTTGATGTTGGCCACTCTAGCGAAAAGTGCAAAGTTGTCTTGCTGAAAGAGAAACTATAAAGATTTTGCTTGCCATTTACATCGCATATTTACAACACGATACCCTCTAACATTACATAGCCTACAAAATTCTTGATTCACCGAAGGCACCTTCCTAGCCCATATGAATAACTTAACCACCTCGAACAGATTAATACCTACGACACTACTTTCTCTCCCAGCCTCCCTCTCTTTTTCATTACTTTTTCCCTCGTTCTACTTTCCTCTCCATATCTTGTCGTTTCTCAAATATGAAGTTCATAGATAGGAAAATAATCAATCTGTTAGTGACCAACTCTTCTCAAACAGGAACCAAGCAAACCACGATATAGAAGCTCCTTAGCCCGTTTTGTCATCAATTCTGCTAACATCTGTAACTGTAGCATTGCAAAAGAAACATCTTTGGCAGTTTAAAAGATGCCTAGTTATACAGCCATAGCAAGACCTATGCGAACAAGGTGCAATCCGGGCATCAGCTTCACACGCATAACATATGCAGCACAAGCTATCGTCAAAGTCTGTATCTCCAACACTGTCCACTTCATCATGTTCAGACATAGTGCGGCAAGCAAGGAGGGTCACAAAATTTTCTAGCTGCTTGTATTTTGCAACATATGCTCCCCCCCGGCAAGATCCATCCTGGGAAATAAAAGAGCAATATGATGATAAACATGATTAGTTTTCGCAGTAAAAACCTCACTTCAACAAACTAGTATTAAATTTAAATCTTTGAGGATCCCGGAAACTGGAATCCAGACTTGAACAGGGAAGAATAATCATTTGAAATTATTCATGAAATGTTCAAATTGCTAAATTCATGTTGATATGGTGAAATTTTTAGGTTGCAGAAGAAACAAGGTATCCATGTTTAATACTATTATAACACAAGTCCACAAAAATGGGAGGATTTTGTACCATATAAAGATCATTATGATTCATAATGTATATCCCAGTATTCTCAGAAGTCAGAACTAATATCTCCTTGGGGATGTTTTGGTATGAATATTGAACTTTACAGGCCGAGTTTATTAGCAATTTAGTGTTAGGTAGCACCAAGTTCAAAATCGAAGTAAGCAAATTAGACCATTTGAAGTTTTGCATCAACTTAGGTGTTCTAAATACAAAGGCATTCAAAATACTTAGGAATCTGGTACATAGAAGGGTGACAACAACTAACCCAGTTATAATCCACAAGACATTGGAATCCATAAAGAACAGTATCTGGACAGTCCATGCTAAGAAAAACATCCACAAGATCATTGTTCTCTTGGTATTCTTCCAACTTAGTAGCATCCAATAAATTTAAGATGATCCCTACGAGAGGTGCCAATATCATGCCTCGATTTACTTTCTCTGAAGATTGGTTATGCCGTCTAAGGGACCTGGAATGGAATAAAAAAGAAAGGCAACCACTCAAAAAACCCATTGATGGAAACTATTTTCAACAAACACACATGGTATCAAATTCTCAACGGGACAATTTTTGGGGTCATTTTTAAGATAATAAGGTTGTTCTATCAGTCTCTCAAGAAGCAATATCCATATATCGCAGATGGATAAACAATACTTTGAAAAAATGAACAAAAAATCACTTCTGGTCTATAAACTCAAGTTTAAGTCACAGGTTTGGAACTTACAAGTCAAAGAATTCAGCATCAGCTGAAGAAGTAATGTGATTCAAGATAAATACAACCAACTCAGTTAACCTCCTTAGGTTTGTTTCTGGTCCAGACAGAAATGCTTGAGGAATCTCATGAGTGCAGAACTCTAAAATCCTTGCAAGATTACAAGAAAGATCAAATATGACACCACATTTCCTTTGTTGAAACTCTATCACCTGTGAAATAAGCATATGGAGTATAAATCAATGGAAAGAACTACGCAGATATATCAAAATGGTCACATTAAACTCTAAATTTGACCAGCAACCATTATGTTCATAAAAACATTCAATTGTATCCATGCAAGATGTCATCCAAACGAAACTACAAGTTAGACTCAGCTACAGAACTCTAACTTAAAGCCACCAGAATAACAAGACAGAAAGCAAACCAAATCCAATAGAGGACAGAAAAAGATGCTCATACCTGGTACTTCTCTTGCATTTCTCGAACAGAAACTGAAAATTCTGTCATGGTCCAGCTAAGTGTATTAAATAGACGGTTTAGAAAAGATGAAAACAATCCTTCATCATTTACGCAAGCTTCTTTCAGCAATCTCTGCATTGCATTAAGAGTCAAAGGGGAAAAACCTCTCAGGTGAGAAATCAACCCAAGCAAATATTAATCAGTAGAAAAATTGATTGTTACATACATGGAAAAGAATTGATGATGAAGATGATTCCCCATTCTTTGAAAAACTAAAACCAGAACCCTTGCATAATCGCAGGAGTATGTTCGTCACCGGGATCCAAGATCTGTTATCAAATGCTGCTAATAAAGCTTTTGGCAGCCTCTGGTTGGCTGCTACATTGCTCTCAAAAACTGCCAAATATTCCCTGTACTGCACTAGGACAGATATAGACTGGAGAAGAAGATCCCTAAGATCTGCACTTGATATCCTTGGATCATTGAAATGAGTAACTACTAAAGTGACCTGGTGAAAATGATATCCAAGCATAACTTAGAACCAATGCTAGAAACACTCAACAACCTTGCTAAGGCAAGTTTACAAACATCAGGCATGTTGCGCCACAAATAACAGATTATTTTGTAATATTCATATGTAACTTGTAAGATGGTAAATTTCAACACCATGGCATGCAAAACATCTGCTCTTGAACAAAAACTTTGGCTTCGTAACTTCTTCCAAAACTGATAAGACTTATCAGCAAAAACTAGTCCAGCAACTTAGATGCACCTAACAAAGAATTACATAAAGCAGTAGCAGCAAGACAATGCAAGTAATGGAAGGAACAAACAGTACGCTCATGCATAAGGCCATGGTGTTGAAACATAGTACACGTTATGGTTTATAAATATTTGTAGATGCAGTTATGTTAGAAGACACCATATGAGACCTAAAATATATATATGAATGGCATGAAAAATTCCTAGTCCTTTAGATTCAAATCTCATTCACCAAAATCCACAAATAGACATCAAGTATACATTTACTCCACAACAAGTCAAATATATTTCCTAAAAACAAACAACAAATAAGTCAAATATAAAAGTTGAAAAATAAAGAAACCGAAACTGAAATGGCGGAACCTACAAATGAAGCAAGTCCACGCTTGATCAAAATTGTGGACGGAACAAATGGAGGATCACTTTTCCGCAACACATGAAAGCAATCAACCTGTATGAAGATCAAATGTTAATGCCTGGAGATTTTTTTCCTATAGTGCTAAGAAATGCTGGGAAAAATGGAATAGATAAATTAATATGCACTAAAGCAAATTAATGAGTTGGACTAAATATGCGCGATTCCCAATCAAAATTTATGCTTTTATATCATGACCCTCTCCCACCCAGTCTCTGTATAATGCGTCAGATAATTACTCTAAAATCTATGATGGATAAGTAACAGCAAAGCCAAAAAAGAAAGTGTATGTGTTCTCTGTTGGTGAATGAATCAAAACTGCTGTTAAATTTAGACCGGTAGATTATGCTTATTTACCAAAGCTTCCAGATAATATTCAGGGGTGAAGATAAACACTGAATCCATATTGCTAAGAGCCAGTAGCAACTGGACAACCCACATGCACATTGCATACATTCCTCGCTGCTTCCATCGAGATAACAGAGAAATACGGAACCTGTAAAGCAAGTAGTGGCCCCATAAAGAAACACACAATAAGGAAAAAAATATGTAATTCAAGGTCAAAAATATTTGATTGCTAGGCTTTTCAAGGATGCTAGTATTGAGATTGAACAGCACACAAAACTCAGACTGAAACAACACACTGAAATATATTCTAATACAAAGTCTTAAACTTTAAGCATGTTGACCTCATATGAAAGAGAGGTACATATAAACAGTAAACAGTGATGATACCTGAAAAGTTGAATAAGTAGCGAAAATTCTGAAGTCACAGGCATACAAGTATATAATAATAATAACAACAACAACAATAATAACAATAATAATTCATTAATAATTAACAAAATCATCTAAAATGTAGATCACAGAGTACAACAATTACAACTGAAAAGCATGAAATAAAAAGAGTAAACAACAAACCGATATCACAACAAGAGCTGACAAGAAGAATAAACATATATGTAATGACAAAACAGATACAATTTTTTTGAAAGCAAGCTCTTTCTGTTTTAAAAGTATGAACCATTTTTCTAATCTTCAAAAACCATCTTTATCATTATTGGAAATAATTCATCTCAGTATTCTTACGGCCCAATAAACAGAAATGGAGTGGTTTGACAGACTTTTAAGTTAATCAAACAGAGAGCTTCTTTTCAACTATACCCTGAATGTGTACCCCCAAAAATTTTAAAATCAAAAGTAAGAACACAATCAAACTATGTATCAAATTGCATATCACTTTGCTTTAACCAATACTAAAGCAAATTTCAATCTAATACCATTAGGAAGAAGTAGAAAAGGTACTTGAAAAGTAAAAACCTATGAGGGAAAGAATAAACAAGGTAAAATTAGCTTAAAAGCTACTTCATATGGTTATCTTACCAAGCGCAATGCCTAACACAATCAATAACCTCTTCTCTATACTCATTACGAGCTTCTTTCAAATGCTTCAATTTTTCACCACAAGCTCGTTCTCTTATTTGCTTATCAGTTTCCTCCAAGAGGGAGATCGATTGTGCCTGATGAGTCATATAGTACGATGCCTGCAAAAACGGAAAGCATAGCATTCTTATCTCTATTCCATCTTTTCTGTATAATTTCATTGATATTCAAAATCTACCTGATTGGAAATTTCAAAAATCACACCAGCCAAAATGAGAATGAGCATAGTATAAGTCATAAGCACCAGAGAAAGATTATCTTACCACTAGGTTAGGATTGATTGACAGCAATGGAAAGAAAAGTTGAATTTACACTATTACTAACAAATAACTTTTGTACCATCATTTTTCATAAAATTTCTCCTTTAGATGAAAACTATGTCATGCAAATCATGTTCAATAAAATGTGTATTGATTTCCTTCCTCTCAGCTTATTTTAGAAAGAAAATGTTTTTTACAGCACATGCCTAGGCATCATTTCTCATCCCATTTGCAATAATAAAGTTATAAAGATAATAGTTATACAAAAATTAAGAGTATATTATTCTTCTGCCCCTGCAGGATCGTGAACTTCACTATCCTCCCCTTTTGTTTCAGAAAATACACTGACTGACTTTTTCTGCTACGAATTCTAATCAAACAGCTATCCCATTTAAACTCTTTCCATTTATACCACTCCATGCAGGTGAAAAACCAAAGACAAAGGAAAGAAAAGTCAGACATTTCTAAATAAGGTGAGCGTAATTTAAGCAAACCCATAGGGAGGTCAATGTACTTTAATTGGAGCTAAGACTTCAGATGCATGTTTGATTTTGATTAATTTGGGATAAATTTTTTTTTTCTAAGTCCTAAATAATTTGTATGAGTATTGACCTTAAAACTAAATTAGCCTTAGCACAGTGAAACTAATTATTCTGGATTCAAGGACAGATATATACACCTTTTATTCAACAACAACTCTAAAATATTATTTCCCAATATTCATAAAAAGTTTAGGAAATTCAGAGAAATTTAAGTCACTCACGACCAAAACATGTTACTCCCTTCAGTCCTATTTATACGAGACAATTAGGTTACTTTTTTGTTCATAAATATGAGAAACATAGTACATATTAATAGTTTATTGAAATTCTTTTTATACCCCTTATTTTATTGAGTTTCATTTTACCTAGAAATTCATCTTCCCTTCCCTATGCAAGTGGGTTTCATTTAATAAAAGAGTTGTGTATTTTTGGAAAAAAAATAGCATTAACTCCTTTGAATGTACTTCCATAATCTTTGTGATATAGTCTTATGTTTCTTGTAGATAGAACCAGAGGGGTATATAACAATAAATTTTGCCAACAAGATCTCACCTGCTTAAAATTTGGGGCAAGACCAACTTGATACAGCCACAACAAAGCATCAAGCAGCTCTTCTTCTTGTAGCGTAGCTGTAGACAAATTATCCTTTGGTACAGATTTCATATGGTGCATTTGGCGGTAACCATACTCGGGTTCAGATTGATCACTGGAACTGGGTTTATCTGTTATCTCGTCATTCAAACTCCCATCACTGCATTCAGCAGCAACATGAGCAGGTCTTTCTGGAATGGAGCTACAGTGGCCCCGAGACCCTTTGGCCAGGTATTTAGCTGGAACCTTCAACTTTCTTGAAAATTCAGAATCATAACTAGAACAGCAGCAGGGCTTCTGCCTGGTTGAATGTGTCACTCTGATTTCTTCATTATCCATGCAACCTTCGTCCCATTGAACGACGTCCCTTTCATGAGCAATTGCAGAGTGTAGCTTTGTTAAATGAGTATAGGATCCCCCAAGCCTGGAAATATCAGTTCTATGAGGATCATCCTTTAGAAACAAGTGTATGGGAAAACTTTGTTGACCACCTCTGTGAAGGAAACCAACATCTGATTTGCAGCTCTTTAACCAGCCACAGATATCGCCCAAGGCAAATCCTTCAGATAGAAAATGGAGCACAACTGTATAAATTGAAACAAGAACGGAATTGCTAGAAACACCAGGTGGTGGGACATTCCTTTCGGCCCCTCTGTTCTTCAGTCGAAGGTTTTGTAAAAATGTCCTAAATACTGCTCCAGGTAATTGGGGAGGTGTCGTAGGGGGTATAAATTGTATAACTAAGCGACAGAGGTCCCGATGCTTCTCCTCAATCTACAAGTGGAAGAGGTATACTCAGAAAATTTAAGGAAAATATGAAAGAATCACCCGAGATCACAATAGTTTGCAGAACATTGCCCTCAAATAAGAAAGAAATGTACATAATAAAATAAAATTCAAAGGAACGACCTGATTATTTCTACTACCTTGTAAAATAATGAGCAAAATATCTATATGATGGGAGGAAGTGTTTGGCAAACGGAAAAAATTTCTTTTAATTTGTAGAAAATTCCAAAGGGCATAATGTTTAACATAACCGCTAAAACTGAATCCTTGATCTCATGCTATGATCACATGGAATTTTAATGGAGAAAAATATTATGAAATGAAAGTGAAAGTAACTTCATAACGAACAAGAATAACAACCAAATGAAAAGTAAAGATTCATTTTGCTCAACCTTATATGATAAGGAATAACATAAAATTCTCTGAACACTAATTAGATCACTTGATTAGGTCAAAAGGTTGTGTTAAGTTAATAAGTTTGACATCATATTCAATGGTAAACTTGTCCTAGTTTCCCTAATTTTCATTAAGCTTTATGCATTAAACACAGATACCAGCATTGTTAATGTGATCTTAGAACACGGAAAGTCAAGCTTTAGCCACTACATCCATTAACCATTATAGGATTGACAGTAACAAGACGCAATATAAACTGAGCAAAAACGTGTCGTGAAAAAAAAAATCAAGGTACAATAAAAGAAGAATAAACTACATGTTACTCTTTATATTAACTTTAAAAGCATTTTCCTGTTACTACCTACCACTGTCCTACTCTATCAACCATAATAATGCCATGGGTAAATTTGATCATCGTATTCAAAATCTTATCGGCTTTGTTTTCTTTATGAATCTTCAAAGTTTAAAATAGCAACAAAAAAAGTCAACTCGGTTATAATAACTAAAAATGCAGCCAGGTCACTGAGAAAAAGAATATACCATGCTCATTGATTCAGACAAAGCTGTGGTTGCCAACATCATGTTACCTTCACAACATGCATCTTCACATGAACCAGGCCACCAAACAGTGGGTATCATGGAGTCAAGATCCTGCTTATTTGGAGTTTTTTGCGACAGAAAACCTTCAAACGAAAATTCAAAATATGGTGATTTCCACCAAAGCAGCATAAGTTCCTCTCTTCTCAGTAGATAACATGCCAGTGCAAGGTAAGAATATGATCCAGAGTAAGGACATTCAGTTAGTACTAGTGGTGCCATTTTACAACCGCATGAAAGGGCATTTATGATGTTTTCAAACAGCACATGTGATCCTTTAAATTGTAGCAGTACTTCAACTACTTTATCCAAGCTTGAATAGTCATGGGGTGCATGCAATTCAAAAACTTCAAACATGAAGGACAACAATGGTCCCCAAACTATGTACTCTGTGTGTTGAACATCTTCTTCAAGTACAGAGAATAATTCCTCACATATAGAATAAGAGACAGGACGAAAAATTTCCTCCAATGAAACAAACCTCTTTACTCTTCTCAATTTCTGAGCTAAAGAATGCTCAGCTCGTTCCACTGAATGCATGTCTAACAACCTTGACCAGCACTGTAGCAATCGCGTGACAAAGTAGCTCTTAGAGGGAGGAGTCTGAAGAGGAAGATAGCCTTCAATTGGGTACTTGAAGGGTCGAGCTCCAAAGTTCAATTCACATCTTTCACCCTGGGAGAGAGAGATTGCTGGATGATAACCAAAACCAGGACCCATTTTTCGAATTCCTCGGAATGCCATCCCAAGTGAATTGCCATTCCTGTAGAATATTATTTCATCTCGTTCCAAATCTATGCAACATCCGATGACATCACCGACAACCCATGACTGACCGTATGTCTCGGCTTCCGTGTTCCACTTGCTAACTCGTCTCCCATCATAGGCATATGAATCCTCAGCATCGCCAACACCTTTATGATCAGTGAAAGGGCAGGAAAGAGTAGCCCAACCAAGTTGCTGAATGCCAGATGTTTCTAACACAACTTCGTACATCCATTTTCCTTTCCAAACACAAGTATTAGCCCTGGCACTACTGAACATTGCCAAGCTCTCTACAACAAAAGGTGGCTTGATGATTTTAATATCACCACATATGCTGGATTCTTCTAAGCCTACAACATCTGGTCTACATATCATATCATCATTTACACTACACGAATCACCCGAATTTGCATTATATCTTGAAAAAAGATTCCTGATGACAGAACGAATAAAACTGCTGTCAACTGGACCATCCAGTGAATTGAGCGATCTATTGGGGAGAGCAAACACGTATTCAAGGGTTCTCTCCACAGACTGTTCACCCAAATCATCACAGCAAGAAAGAAGCCGAGTTTTCGGCAACTTTTTCTTACTGTCCTCACCATTCAATATGACAGCCAAACCAGCTGAAAACCCTCCAACGCGTGGGCTATCTTCACCCATTTGTGAACACACACAAAACACTATCCCTCAACTATCCACAATCCAGCTGAAAGCTTCTCCAATTTCAAATTCCCCTCAACCGTCGCAAACTAAATTGTTCTTGCTAGAAAGATATCAGTGATCCATGTTAAAAACAAAATTACGAAATCACTATTATGGACGCACAACAGCAAAAGATGAATCTATAAGAAAACTTAAAATTAAAATATGCTAAAAGTTAACAAGAATGAACAGAAATTCTAACACAAACAAGTTATAAATCTACTTGTTTCCTGGTCATATCTTACAAAGATAACAAATCACAAGAATTTCACGAAAATTCCAAAAATAATAAGAAAACATGATTAAAAAAAATATCTATCAGTTTTCCGGAATATAAACAAACAAAACATAAAAAGAGGAAATTATATGGAGGATTGAAGATTTGATGACAACGACGTGTTTAAAAAATGTTTGAAATTTAAAATCACAGAGAAATTGAACCAATAAGCATTAGCGTCGCAATAAAATGAAAAAGCTTTAGAGGCGATATTATTAATTAGTTAATTAATTAATATAAAATAGATATACACTTACAGATAAGTTTCATACTGTGGTTAAAGGCGGCGGAAGGAAGCTAGGGTTTTGCAAGCTCCATTGTTTTTGATTCGATTCCATTTCCAATTATTCGTGACAGTAACACTGTAACAACAACAATAAGAGAGAAAGAGAACGTCGAATTTTCCGATGGAAAAGTCGTATTTGATCTTTTTTTTTTTGTGTGTGTTTGTTTTTATAATTAAAAATAAAAATAAATAACGAAAAACGAATCTGTTTATTGTTCGGTAATAGTTTTTGTTTTTCGCCAAAAAGTTTGGGGGAGCACAAAAGCAAAGCGAACGGACCAGACGCTGAAACCCCGTTCGCGCTGACTCTAACCCTAACGAATGGAATTGTGACTGACACGTGTCGAAAAGTGGCTGAAATAAACCGGTTGGGTTGGTGACTAGGATGCTGACTTGACGTATTGTACTGTAGTACTGGCTACTCGGACGTTAGGGGCCACCCGTTCTAGAAATCGAAGTGGTGGACAGTGTTGTTCATGGGTCAAATACTCTTCTTGCAAGGACCGAGATTCAGTGCACTTGGAGGGACTTGATCAAGTATATCCAAGTAGTCCGATTAAAATCAAGCCGTTGATATTTTATGTCTAAATTTTAAATTTAAAAAATAAATAAAATATAAATTTAAAATCTCAACCGTATAATCTTAATGAGATAGTTTAAATTTACTCTTTCGGTCTCATAATAAATATCGTTTAAGATCTTTATAAACATATTAAAAATTACAATAATTAAAAAAACGTTTTTACCAAACTATTAATTTTATTATTAATGAATTTTTTATTACTATTAATGTAAAATATAATAATATTTTTAAAATTACGTATATAGTAATTATCAAATGGTATTATAAAAAATAATAGTTAAAATTGTATCAAAAATTATAAATGACATTTATTTTTAAAAAAATAATTTTGTTAAAGTGACATTATAAAACAGAAAAATTACTGATTAGTGATAGTAATCAATTCAGATTATTAATGAGCAGGTTTCTTCCGGTTAAAAATATATCACTT
>JBBPBP010009777.1:60684973-60714265 GCA_037974735.1 Cicer chorassanicum | reverse complement strand
GAATTAATAATTTTTTTAATTTTAAATATTAAAAAATGTTAAGTCAGCAATATAAATACAGTCATCGACTGACACATTGATAAAATTTTGACACATCACTATTTTTTAATTAAAAATATATTAAAGACATTTTTAAAAGTTTTTTAAAATTGTAGAGATATAAATCAAAAACATAAATTTACCATGGTTAAAATTAAAATGACTCATGTTTACAATGATGAAAAGTATATTTAAATCAAACTTCTTTTAAGAAATCAAGTTGATGTTATATTCCTCTCTTTTAGTTTAAATGTAAGTATATAGTTTAATTAAACTTTAATAGGCTATTGTAAATTAAGTGACAAGACAACGATGAAATAGAAGAATCTTCATTAGAGGAAGAACTGTTTGGAGGGGAAGTGAAGTGAAAATGATCCACCTATGAAGGACAAATACTCTTTACACAATTGTGGGAAGATCTGTTTGAACACATTACACATTTGAAATGAAACACTACAGTGGTGGCACAATAGGTAAGGTAGGACCTCGGCTTTATTGAGATTGGCATTTTGCTTTCCTTATCACCCGAAGTGCGTGAAGCACATTTTGACTGGACCAACTAAGCCCAAAATCGTTAAATTATCCTTTTCTTTTTAGATCATACTAACAATTGTATAATTTCAAATAGCACGTGGCTTAGCCCGAAAAGGGCGCGCACTAGCTGTAATTTAATCACCTCCAGAATCAGTTGTGGCGATGTTCAAGTTCTCTAAATCAGTTTTATAGGAAACATAACCCTTTTTTCTTGGACACTCGTGCTATGAACCTCCGGAATCTTCATTACCTAAGATAAAAACTACTCTAATTATAACGAGTAAAATTATGGGTTAAATAAGTCCTTTTGGTCCCTCTAAATATATTATATTTTATTTTTAATTTCTTTAAAATTTTACTTTAAATAATGTTCTTTTAAATATTTTTCATCAAAATTTTGATATTTGCTTTTAAATCAATTTATGTTTATCATTCGAATTTTTAAATAATTTTTCACATGCATATTTAAAAAATTATAAACATTTCCCTCACAAAAATTTAAAAATTTTAACAACAGATTAATTAAATATTATTTTTTATAAATTTTTTAGCACTTAAAAGTTCACATTTAATTTATGTTTTTGCTAAAAAAAACTCTAAATTTTTAGCGAGGAGATTCTTATAACGTTATAAATATGTCATAAAAAAATCATTCAAAAAAATCGAATGATATACATAAGTTAACTTAAAAGTAGAGATTAAACTTGTTAATAACAAATATTTAAAGATCATTATTTGAATAAATTTTTTATAATGACTAAAAACGGAATATAATACATTTGTAGGGACAAAAAACTTATTTAACCTTAAAACCGTCGAAAAAAAGTCATAAACAATTAACAAAGACATTTGTAATCAACTTATACAAAGTATTACACATGATTTGTCTGAATTATTTAAAATCGCAAGGAAGTTCTACCTCGAGAATAAGCACAATTAGCATTTCAGATAAGGAAATGTATTTTTTTTTCTTAGAAAAGTTATCAAATATATCTCTATTAAATATAAGCAATCAAAAACATAAGTTTTAAATAATAAAAAACAACAAAATTTAGACTTTCAATGACTTGAAAACACAATTTTCGATGCATTTATCATTAAAATTTTATATATTTAGTTTGTTAACAAGTGTCTCAGAAACAATATAACAATTACGTTACCTAGAATCTAATCAAAAGTTGAAAGTAAGATTGAAAGATTTAAGTATCAATGGTTTTTGCATTGTTCGACCTTACTAAAAAAAATACAATGAGTTTAGAATAAGACCATCTATCGGTCCGCGTAGGGATCTACAAAAAGAATTTTCTAGCTGCAATGACATATCAGTCAATATAGCATTATCTTTAATTAAATTATGAAAACTTCTTTTCTCACCCTAAGTCTTTTCAAAACCCCAAAAGTTTGTCTGATTGACTAATCTATAGGTGTATTTTACACGTTCAAATTGACCAATCCAGATATATATTTTTGTATATTTAAAAACATTTGGAGTAGAAAAAGAAACGCCCTTAAATTTTAAGAAGCGGAATCCTGCGCCAAATCCAAAACAAGGTAGTGCCAATAATAGTACAACAATAATAGTGTAACTTTCAATATTACACCATGGGAGAAAAAATAATTAACAAAAATGAGCCAAATCGAACAAGCTGCAGGCAAATACAATTGATGGTGCTTTGTGAGTTGGCTTACCAGAAGCTAAGCTGCTCATGGTAGTATTATACATAAATAAATAGTTTGACCAAGCAGTGTTTTACTGTTCTGATCCGTAGAAATCAAAAGCCTTCAACATAAAATGGTCTTTCCATTGACCTAAGCTAGCAAAAGGCATGAGACCACAACACAATGGTAGAACCACAAGCAAAGTAACATTGAACAGAAATCGGCGAATCCAATACTGAAAAACTACATTCCCCTTTTTCGTCTGCAGTGTTGTGACTGGTCCATAAAGAATTGTGTACAAAACGGATGTCCAGCATATAGATAAGAAATGCAGCAAACATAGAATCTCCCAATATAAGAGCCACACATAACCACTCCCTCCCAGTGTGTCTACACACAGCTTTCCACAATAGCCACAACCGAGTCCTAGCATCAAAACAATGAAAGTAACTGGCATAGTTTGTGATGACATTGTTGCTGACCGCTGGAATAGCAAATATGCAATTGCAATAATCATTAAGAAACCAAACACCATTCGGCTCACAACTCGAACTTGACACCAAAAGACATGAAAGCTTGAATTGAACCAAGCCACTGATTTTGGAGTCCACCAAGAGAAAGATTCCTAAAATAGAAAAAACACCATTAATATCTCCAAATTGAGCAAAGGCAATGCTGAAATTCTATGCAGATGAAATCACTCTGGGGCTATCATGATTTTATCAGATTTTACATAATTTGCACCTTAATTCTTAAATGACACTGCAAAGAAAGTAAATATGATTCGTAGAATATTTGATAATGACATAGTTGTATTTAAAAAATAAAAAACTAAACAAGGAAAGAAAACACCAAATACAATTTTGTTTTCTAAATAAAATTTCAATGATACGGCCCCTATTAGTTATCTTTCAAATATGATTTATTTTCTAAATAAAATTTCAATGATACACTATTAATTATTCTTCACATGTAATAACAAAGTACTCAGACCCTAAGATTACTGAAGGCAGTGAATACTAGATAGTCCATATCACATCAAAAAGGATTCTGCAATGAGCATTCATGAAAAGGCAGCTAGTAAAGTCATTTTACTACTTCTCAAACCGATAGAGTTATAGATAGGACTCCAGGCAAAAAGAAGTTTCTAATGATTCCTAAACCAAAGCAAAAAACTGGAACTGGGAAAATACATTTTTTATACTTACCTCTGTTGGAGTACACAATTCGGCAGCTTCATTAATCCGTTCATAGTTATAAACAAAAGCACCATAAAAGAGTGAAAATGACATAATGAGAAGACCGGCAATAAGGCAGTCTATGCACTTCTTATTTAGTTCGCCGTGTCTCGTATCTTCTAACTGAGTCTTAAACTTTTCAGCTTTGAAAGATGTCTTAGATACTTCCACAGCTAACTTGGACCTTTGCAGATCATTTAAATCGTAGCCAAGAGCCAACTCTGTCTCTTTCAATTTCAATTTTTGCATTGTAAGACCAAGTTCAATAGTCTTGAGGTCATTAGAACGGCATTGCTCCACAACAGACTTCTCAAATGTACTAATCACTGGATTATTAATCATAGCTCCAGAAGAGGTTGGAGAAAAACAAACCATTTGGTTTGATTGTCCATGCATACCAAGATCACGAGTAACTGACTCCATATGAAAGTTATCCCTGACCTCTTCACGTCTAATTGATTGGTCTATTATTTCAGCGTAGGCATGTGACAGTGGCCCTGATTGACCATCCTCTAGAACAATACCATGTGAGTAATCTCCTCTGTTTAATTTACAACTTGGATATTCCATCCTCACGTTATTCAATTTATTCCCTTCACTGTGAGCCGATGATTCATAAATTAATCTAAGAGTACTCAAAGTGCTGTCAAAAGATTGTTCAAAGTTCGTTGCCAAACCATCTAGCTTGTCTCCAAATACCTGCGCAGGATATGTAGAAGTCAAAACATGTGCCACACGGGATGGACTTTGCATTACATCCACAAACAAGCTTCCGGAGAAACATAGTAAAATCACAATCAAGGAATGAATTAACAAATGATGTCTGGCTTACACTGGATAGAGATTCTTTGATTGCAGACGAGCACATCTACAAGGCAGACAAACAGTGGAATAGTCAAGACTCAAATCAAAATTGAATCAAATTTCAGCACATGACAAAGAGGCATATAAGGATAGCGCAAAAGTTACCATGTGTAATCAATAATCAATAATCACAAATCATAATAATAGATTACATTTGAGTAAATATCCAATTTGGCCATTGAAATTGTAGGATCGTATCAACCTAGTCATCCACGTTATTAATATTTCAAGATGATATTTAAAATTGCAAAATACTAAGCAAGTTTGTCTTTTTGTAGGAATTTGTGTTATCAAATGCATTCACGATATTATTCACTTAGTTTCAAATGCTTCCCGATATTATGAACGTAATGTCATTATAGTCCCTGTAAATACCAACAGAGAAACGAATCTGATTAACCTCTTGCAATTCAAGGATATTTGGGTATTTTTATAATGTGGATGACTAGGTTGATATGGTGCTACAATTTTCAGACCAAATTGGATATTTACTCGATTAGACTCTGTACTTTTCCTAAACATCTCTATTGGAATAAATAATGTGCATAATTCAGAAACAAATTTCATTAAAATTAATGTTTAAAACTGGGACGAAAATTACCGACGAAAGATGATCGGGAGATATACTCTCAGCTGCTGCATCTCTTCTATACAACACCTAAAATTAAAAACAAAAGCTTTTCATGACCAAGATCAATAAATAGCTGTAAAATTTAAAAAACTTACTAGAATTGATTGTTTAATGCTATCAGCATTTAGCATCATCACATTATAATAGTTCCCACAAGATATATCATGTTAGATTTTCGGTATATAAGGAAAAATACAACAGAGTTCAATGAAGCAACAAAATTCAAGCTTTCAAAAATAATCCAATAAAATAACTAGCAGAAAGCAATGAACTTTAAAATTATCCAAGATTTGCAATAGTACAATTTAAAAGCAGAGTGATGATAAAATAGTGAAATTGGAAAGTAACAAAGAAACAAAAGAGCTTAACCGTTTACCTGAGCCATAACAGCGGCAAACGACATTCCAAGAGGAAACCCAATGGCGGCAACATTATTAGCCTTGGTGCGGCGAACAGGG
This sequence comes from Cicer chorassanicum, assembly GCA_037974735.1. Taxonomy (NCBI): domain Eukaryota; kingdom Viridiplantae; phylum Streptophyta; class Magnoliopsida; order Fabales; family Fabaceae; genus Cicer; species Cicer chorassanicum. Next base: position 60,708,842 of record JBBPBP010009777.1, on the reverse strand, counting down.
ACTCTAGGGTTCCGTCGTTTGCACGCTACACCCTTACCTTTAGCTTTAGCTTTCTGTAATTGTGACGAACTATACGACGTCGTTTCGGAAGCATCTAAACTTGCCCTATTATTTGGTCTTACTTCTGGTTCTGATTGTTGAGAACAACACTCGATCTCAGCCATGTGGAGGCACTTGTCTTCTTCCATTGTGATTTTTCAATGAAGAGACGAAGCGTCCGTGAAATTTGAATTTAAAGACGCCGAAATTTCGAGCGCCCAAAGTTATAGTGATGGTGTAGTAATAATCATTAATTAATTGATGAGTGATGAATGAACACGAGCGCGATAGAGAGAGTTTTGTGTTGGTTTTCTGAAGCGTTGTGTGTGTTCGCGTCAATGTTGCTCCCTCCTTTGTACTTTACCGCGTCATTACTCTCTTTTTTCCACTTTTGTGCGAGCGTCTTTCTTTAATATTTTTCTTTTTCTAAATAGTCAATCCATCTGAATTAGGGTTTATTAACCATACAATTTTAGGTTAAAAAGTTTTGCCCCGCCCCACAATTAATTCAAATTATGATGATAATAATTATTTATTATATGATAAAATTCAGAATTTTTATTTAAAATTACTTAGTACATCGTTATTTTTCTCTTTTAAATTTATTATTATTAAGTTGATATATTACTTACATGCTAAAAAAAATAAGGAGGTAGATTGGCCTTTTTATAAGTTGAAAGAATCTCTTCTTTCTCTAGTTATTTTTTTACTAAATCAAATAATTAATTTACAATCCGGGCCATCAAAATTAAATTATAATACTAAGATTTTTTCACTTAAATTGTTCTAGTTTCTTTCTCTATTTTTTTAAAAAACAAAAAATATAAATTAAAAAAAAAACACAATCTAATATAAGGTGATAGAGAATCTCCTATCTTATTGAAAATTCATGATGAAATTTACATAAAATCTGCCGACGGTTAAATTTCAAACTTAAATCTCAATAGATATAAATTAAAAATCTAATAATTTATGTCATCATTTTTTTTAAGTGTTAGTTCTTTTGATTTTCTTTTTAATTCGAGGAGGTGGTAATTTATATTTTAGTAAATGTTAAAAATATTATTCATTTTAGTCCTTCGAAATACTCCACGTGATTGGTGGCTTTAGTAAAATGAGTTGAGTCAATCGGTCGAATTGATGATTTGAACTCAACAATTTAAGTCGGTTTATTCTATTTAACTACCTGAAAAACTTGGTCGATGATGGAGCGAGACAAACTTACTTGTTGGGTCATTTAAAAAATAAATAAATTGTAGATAGATATTTTTTTTATTGTAAGTAAATGACCAAAATACCAAGACAAGTGGCCAAACTATTAAGAGCAAATAATTATTTTCAATATTTTTATTGTTGGTTTTTTAGAAAATAGCTTTTAACTCATTAATATATTGTTATGTAGATTAATTGTGCAAATATACACAGTAAAAAATAAATAGTATAATAAAATATGTTATCGCACTGATTAATTATGTTATCAATTTCAACACTTTTCTAGACAAATACTTTGTTTGGTATAAAAATAAAAATAACATATTTCTTTTGCTTAACTGTTTAAAATAAATTGTAGATTAAAATGCAAGTTTTAGATAGGAGATCCCATAACTAAATTCATACGATAAAGAGTAGTTAACAGTTTAACTTGATTATAATTTTGTTTACATGTACCATAATTACATTGGACAATTTGACATTAAGGGTTTTTCAACTCAATTTCGTGATTTTCAAATGCATATTTGGATTAATGGTCACATCCAATAATGCAACATTAATAGCACAAAACTTCCTTGCGAACTGAAATGTTATTCCTAACCATTTAAGATTAATATATTTTTGGCTAAATACCACATGTGGTTTCTTAACTTAATTTCAGTTAACGATTTAATCCTTTATTTATTTTTCCCGATTTGATCCTTTATCTTTTTAAATAATTTAACCATTATCTTTTAAGTTGGATTCCGTTAAAAAAAAGTTAAAAAATCTCTCATCTATTTTCTGAAAAAGTTACCCGTTATATTTTTGAAATATTTCAAAAAAATGTTCAAAAGTTTGTTCTAAGTTTGGTAGTATGATTGATTCGTTAAAATTGAAGCTATGAGGTATATATACTCCACAGACATCACTTCAGAACGGTGACAATCGTTCATAGAGGTTTGATGAACACGTGCAATGATCCAGAAGAATGATTTTTTTAACTTTTTCTTAACGGAATCCACTTAAAGAGTAACGTTGAAATTATTTAAAAAGATAAAGGACCAAATCGAAGAAAAAAAAGATAAAGGACTAAATCGTTAACCAAAATTAAGTTAAGAGACCACGAGTGATATTTAACTTATATTTTTCAATTATATAAATTTAATTCATATTAAATCAAACATTTCTATCTTTATCATTTTTCAAACTCAAAAGACTAGCAATAAAATCTAAGTGATCCGTGTACGTTTTAAAGATTATAGAAAAAACAATTTGTTTAAGAGACAACTAATCACACAAATATTAAAATGAAAACTTAATTGTAATATCATTAATCTTTAACTACATAAAATTTAACTCACATTGAACTTTAACATCATAAGACAAAGCATGGTAAAAGATCGTGGAGTTAATTACATTACAAAATCAGTGAAAATGAAAGTTTCAAAAGAGGAAATACAATCCACAATTATATTGATATATTGCTTTGCATACACAAGCAGTTTAACAACCTCCTAATAACTCTAAATCTTCGATAATGAATGCTAAATTGCTAATGGCTCCAAAAGTTAGTTGATGTGGATGGTGGTGATGTCACGTAGTGAGAGACGGGAAAATATATGATTGGCAGAGAAGCTGAAATTATGGTTGGTAGGTACTTGGTAGTATTTGCCTCCTCGTTTTTAAACTTCGTAGGATATTTTTTTTTCCTCGTATTTAGAGTTTTCTTCTTTTTCCAATAAAAATGCATTTGATTCGTTATCAAAAAGTAATAACACATCATTAATCTAATAATTATGTCACTAGTTACTACTGGAATGTCTTCAAAATTAAAGACAAAAATTACTCTCACTTAGGCCTATAATTCCTACACTCTTTGATATTTTGTAGTAATGGACTTAACGTGCCGTAACAACTTATAAGTTGCGTCTAGATTTCTCCATTAATTTATTATTTGCACATATTTACATAACCCAACATAATTCCAACTTAAAATATTTAAATTTACTAAAAAAGAATCATTGCTTAATTAACTGGCAAAGTACAACTATTTATAATAACAAATATTCACATCAACCCGATAATATCACAACTTTGAGCTAAATTATATACAATAACTCATATTTATAAGAGTTATCAACATCTCCGTTTATATGAGAAATAATTTTTTTTATTAAAATAAAACACATAATAAAGTAAGGACTATAATTTAAATGAATATACTTAAAAAAATAGTACACGTAGATGGTATATGTGAGACTATCCTATAGACATGAATTTATCGTTAATACGTGAGTATATCTTTATTGTCTGCGTTGTTGATGCATTGCTAATGCTAATGCCAATAATAAAATTATTATCTATTTTTTAATTAAGGTTGATAGATTACAATGAATTAACAATGTCAATCATAAAGAAGAGGATTTGAATTGCGATTCTCTTTTAAAAAATTAATTCTTGCTTTTAATTTAAACTAACATAAGATTAAACTTTATATCAAAAACAACAAATGCATAACATTTTTTGTTAGAGAAATTAAATGAAATAAATTATTTCTACGTGATATTGCTATTGAGTGGAAAATAATTACAGATAAGGAGAAGACAATCACACAGTAATGTATATTGGTTCACCTAAGGTGTGCTATGTCAAGTCCTCACAATTTGTGAGTTTTTCCACTAATGTGCTCGAACAAGAATGTTCTTACTTTTTGCATAAACTTTATTGATCACTCTTGATCAGTTACAATGTCCACCTTTCGACATTTGAAGGATTTATTACAATTACCTTTTAGTACATAAAGAGTTTTTACGAATCGCCTTTTAATCACAAAAATGATTTTTACAAACCACTCAAACTATCTTTAAGAATATAGTATTGAGTTTCAAATGAAATATTGAAAGAAGGTTAATGAATCATAATCTACTTAACACTTGTTTGAGTTTAATTTTCAGCATTAAACTTAGTAAAAAGATCCTTGAACCTAGTGAAAGAGAACTGCAGCTTTTGCTTGATTGAAGAGTTTTGATTTCTCAAGTATGATTGTTTAAGTGATTAAATGATTTCACTTAAGACTCTTGTTGTTATCTTGACCTTGAGGTTTCTTTTATAGGCGTGATGAAGGTTGATGACAGCTCATATAGCCGTTAATAATCTAGTTGTTCAGATTGATCTTTTAATAAACATGTGCTCTATTTTATCAAAAATGTTTCAGCTTTATAACCAGAATGTTGTTCGTTTGTGTTTTGAGTGAATACTGGACTGAGATCATTTGACAGCTGTTTAGTGTTAGTTTTTTTTCCTGCTTTGTACGCAAGATATCTTTCTGTAAAGATGCAGCATCAGTGTCATCTTTATCTTTGTTGCCCTAGTCGTACTTGTTTCATAGGCCATCAATCTGGAGATTGATCTTGTTATGGTTCTTGACGTTGTTTTACTTATTTTAATCATTTGTGTTTGATCATGGTTTTGAGTTGCCTTGATGTTTAATTCACTAAAAATATGGGATTGATTCATTTTATTTTTAGAACAAATTGTCCATAATGATCTTGTATATAGACAAAGGCTGATCCTTCCGCAAACCAGAATGATCTTGATTTGAGTAGACTGAGTGCTGTAAAAAATCTGAATGATTTTGATTTGTCCAGAATGTTGTTTTTGTAAACTAGAATGAACATGTATTGATTACTTATCTTTGAATAGCACACTCAAAAATAAAAATTAAATAACAACACAATTTAGAATCATAATTAAAAACTATTTAACTTTGTTTGATTATCATCAAAATATTAATTTGGGATTTTGCCTCAACATACTATTGTAATTATTTTATATTATATGAAATAAAAAAGAATAACAAACCTACCCGAATAGGGGTGGGATTTCAACACAGTTGTTTAAGCTGACTCGCTTCATCCATTTTTAGATGGGTTGACGATTGAGCTAGTCAAATGGAATGATTGGTCCCCTTTTTGCCACACTAATGAATGCCCTCAATGCGAGGACGTGAGGTAGGTTTGGTTGGAGTTTAGACCATCGATCGTTAGAAGATCTCACATTTACACATTTGAGACTTTCAAATGACATATAATTTACAATTGAATGTTAAAAAAGCATATTTTTATTTTTATTATATATTTAAAAATACCAAACTTGAACTAAATCATTTAATATTGATCCAACAACCGCTGTTATTTCAAATATGTTAATGCAAAGATGTCCCGAATGTAGAGGAGTTAGAGTCATCCCCAACACTTTTAGTTTTCCTTACGTGGTTTGGAACCAATTATTATGATTATAGTTACCGTTATTTTTCTTAGCTATGTAGATCTAACTATCCGCTCATAAATCTAAGACACAGAAATTAAATTTATTCAAATTTTACATTACAAACTATATAATAAAAATTGAAATATACAAATTTTAATCGTAAAAAACGAAAAGACGAAAATAGTTTAAGCGAAGTAAATATTAAATAAAAATAACAAAATTAATAGAGTTGCACAATTGATGTAAAATAATATTACACGATTAATAACAATTCAATATTAAGTCACATTTAACTGTTATTAACTATATATATATAATACTAATTTATAATAACGTGATATAATATATTTTTTTCAATAAAAATGATAAGATAAAGGCTTAAATTCAGTTTTAGTCCCCCAATTTTAATTAATTCGTAGACCTCTCAAAACAGGCTACTCAGCCCATTTAGGGGCGGTCCTAATGGGTGGCGAGTTTCTTCGGATCGAGCTAAAAAGTCCTGTTTTAATATGGGCTGTTAAAATACTACCCGAGCCCGACCCTAGACGGGCTGCGGGTAGCCGCATATTTTTTTATTTTTATTTTTTATAAATTTTTTTAATTATATTTTTAATTTTTTTGCAACTCTTTTAATTTAAAAATTTTCTTCGTGTCCATTTACAAACAACTTAGTTTGAAATTTCTTCATGCCTTATGCCGTGCCCGTGGAGTGAGATGAGTGAGACTGTGAGTCTCTGTATATGAGAATGCCGTCACATTTCCCTTCAAAATAGGGTTTGTTGTGTCTTTGTGAATTCTTAAAAAAAAATTGGAACCAACCCAAGTTAATTTTTGTTCGATCGGACCTTTTTTTTAAGACTAATTTTACTATTTTTATTTTTTTAAATTGATTATGCGGGCCGCGGGCTCCCCGGTACCCATACGGGCTAACCCTAATGGGTAATGGGTTTATTCGGACCGAACTCAAAAGCTCTGAAAAATTTGTAGCTTAAATTATTAGGCCAAAGCCCTGTGTTTTAGCGGGCTGGGCGGGCTAGTCCATTTTGACAGCTCTACTAATTCGCAATTTTGGTCTTCATATTTCTAATTTCGCAATTTTGGCCCCCTATTTTAACTGATTCGTAATTCTGGTCCCTCTATTTTTAATTTCGCAATTTTGGTCCCCCTATTTGAACTGATTTTTAATTTTGGTCCCTCTATTTTTAATTTCTCAAATTTGGTCCATCTATTTCTTAAAATTGAAACATTTTATAAATCTAATGGATCACATATTTTTTTTTAATAAAATTTAATGGATTACATTTAAAAAAATATTTTTTATTGTAAAAAAATACTTAAAAAATTGTTTTAATTATTTTAAAACTAATTAAATCTAAAAATGGTTTATTTACTATTTTTTTAAAACTGATTTCAAAATTTATTATTTTAAAAACAGTTTTTAAAAGAATTTTGAATTATTATTGTTATTAATTCAAATATGTTTTTAAAATAATGATTAATAATTAATAAATTATGATTTTTTTTTTAAAAATGAAAAAAATTAAGTTCTATTTTTTATGTAAATATTTTTTTTCTTTAAAAAATATCTTAATTTTTAGTAAAATTCTATTTTATGATAAAAATAAATTTTTATTTAAATTCTGTTTTCTTTTAAATATGATAAAAATATATTAAAAATGCATGTAATCTTGTTTTTAATATATTAAATATATATAAAAAATAGGCTAAATACCACATGTGGTCCCTTAGCTTAATTTCGGTTAGCGATTTGGTCATTTATTTTTTTTTTTCCGATTTGGTCCTTTATGTTTTTAAATAATTTCAGCGTTACCCTTTAAGTGGGATTTCGTTAAGAAAAAGTTAAAAAATCCCTCATATAGATAATTGCATATGTTCATCAAACCTCTAGGAATGATTGCCACTGATGTGAAGTGATTTTTATGGAGTACAAATACCAATAGCTTCAGTTTTAACGAATAAATCCTACTATAATAAAAGTTTTGTTTTATTTTAAAATCATAATTGGATTAATAAAAATAATAATTAAAAAATTATTCAAAAAAGTTTTAAAATAATAAATTTTGAAATCAGTTTAAAAAAATAATAAATAACCTATTTTTAGAATTAATTAGTTTTAAATAATTAAAAACTATTTTTTAAATAGTTTTTTATAATAAAAATATTTTTTAAAATAAATATCTAATATTTTCTTAATGTTATATATTTTTTTTAAATGTAATCCATTATATTTTATGAAAAAAGTATGTGATCCATTAGATTTACAAAATGTCTCAGTTTTAAGAAATAAAGGGACTAAAATTGAGAAATTAGAAATAGAGGACAAAAATTAGGAATCAATGAAATAGAGGACTAAAATTGCGAAATTAGAAATAAATTGACCAAAATTATACATCAGTTAAAATAGAGAGACCAAAATTATAAAATTAAAAACATGAAGACCAAAATTGCGAATCAATTAAAAAAGAGGAGCTAATTAAACTTAAGATAAATATTATCAAGTGTTATAAGAACATTTTAAAAAAAATTAAAATTGTAAAAGATCAAATTGAAATGCATTGAAACTTCTACTTTTAATTATTTGAAAACTCAAAAGTTGTTTTTTCTATGAAAAACTTATATTATATTTTTGGTTCTATAATAAATGCACTTATCAGCAACATCAAAATGATAATTTTGAATTAAAATTAAAAGGATATTTTTATGGCTAAAGTTCGTTGATGCCGCGTGTCTCATTCATCTCCACCCCTTCCCTCCTTTCTAATTTCCTCAACTCTGTTTGTCTTTCTTCCACTTCTCTTCTTCACTGTCACATTGAGTCTTCCCTCACCACGCCATGAAAATCTGGGTTCTACACTGATCCTCCTTAATCTCTCTCTCTCTAGAAACTTCCAACTAATGGCTACGTCTTCTCTTCTACACCTACCTGAACTTCACTTTATTTCTCCACAAATAACTCTCAACCGCCGTTTCTCTCCCCCTTCGCGTTCCATTTCCCTCCTTTCTACCTCCAATGCTACTCTTCGCACCACGCGAATTCGTGCTTCGAAAGATGAATCCGCGTTAGCCGAGCGAGTGAACAACGTGGAGTGGAGCGGAAACGGAGTTGCGTCCCGCGCCGGCGGCATCAAAGGCAATGGAGCTGCGGGAGGATATGCTAACGACGCCGTCAAAGGAAGATCGGTGGAGTATGGATATGGAAACGGTGTAGCTGCTACGGAAGTTGTGGAAGTTGAAGCCTCCAAGGTGAACGAGGATGGGAGGAAGAGAAGGTTGGAGGAGATTGGAAAAGAAGACGCGTGGTTTAAACAAACTGAGAAAGAGCAAGTCGAGGTACGGTGTCGTTTTGATTTCGTTTCGAGGTTGTACAAATTTGAATGAAGCATGAACGTGTGAGTTTTTTTTTTTTTTTTGCAGGTAGCAGTTGCTCCTGGAGGTCGTTGGAGTAGATTCAGGACTTACTCTACAATTCAAAGAACCTTAGAAATTTGGGGATTTGTTGTATCGTTTATCTTTAAGGTCTGGCTGAGCAATCAGAAGTTCTCTTACAAAGGTTCGTTGTCTAATAATTATCTCCACGATCCATTAGCATTTGGAAGAATCATTTGTGGTTTATGGCGTTTTATAATTTTTTACTTGATTAAGCACTGTTTCTTCGGTAAACAAATTTCCTTACTCAATCACGCGGATGAGGGGCTCATTAGTCATTACATAATTAGTCGTTTTGTGAAAGACTTTCATGTGGGGTGGACTTTACAAATAAGTTGATTTGTGGTCTACGAAGTACAAGTACTTACATGGACACCGAAGACTACATTGACACGTCGACATCAATACTAATTTGAGAAAATAATTTAATTGGATGTAATCAACGTGTCGTTGTCGTATTGGTGTCGAATACCGGGACACACATTTGATCATAAATGTCGGTATTACAGTGTTTATGGTTTATGCATGTATCAATAGTAGTAGTGTTTGCCATCTGTTATTGTCTGAAAACGTAAATCAACTTCAGGGAGGTTTACTGTAGTGGATCTCTGGGGGTGGTGGATGACTTCTGCAATGGTGGTTTGGTCCGAGGGAGAGGTATCTGCAAAAGGCACCCCAATGCCAAAGTCTGGCTCAACATCATATTATAGTAGGACTAGTGAAGTTAGAGGAGTCCAGTGTACTATCAGATATGGCCAGAAACTAAATAATTCAAAAGCAGATACAACTAAGCTTAATTCCTTACTAGTTGAAATCTTGAATTTCTAATATTATCATATTAGTTGAGAGAGCTTTTGAGCGAGCATAAACCAATCTGTAAGGGATGCTAATATGATATAATATGTTGGGACTTGGGATGCTTTGGAAACTAAAATTAACCACTCAAGGAGGAAAATATGGGATGTCCGTGTGATTTACTGTATTCTTTTTCTCCATGTAGATTTATGGAAGATAACATCTCTTGTCAAACTGTCGCGTTCTTGTCCTTCTTCACCCCAGTTAGTGCTAATTCATTATGACCATAGTGTGCTTACTTAGACATATGCTTTTTCCCTCAAATTCTTGAAGATTGGTGTGTTCTATATGCTTTTGAAACTACTTTATATCCTCCTATGCAAAGCCTTGAACTTGAACTGGAAATTAGTGGGAATGTCATGGCTAGTTAATTGTGTTAGCCAGAGTGGAGTATCACTATATTATCAATTCCCAAGCCCCAAGTGCTGACCTAAGTTTATCAAATTAATCTCATTGTTGTTATGAGTTTACTTTGAGTGAGAGCCATGGCACAACAATAAGGTTGCTTCCTTGCTACTTGGCGATCACAGGCTCAAATCCTGAAAACTGTCTTCGCTTGTGGAGGTAAAGTTGCTTATATTTACCGTCCTTAGACTCCACCTGGTAGGAGCCTCGTGCTGGTCCCCTCTTTACGTTGTTAAGAATTTACTTTTAACATTTTTTCTGAATGATTTTTTTCAATGTTTTTTGATGATATTTGTGATCATCATGGTTACCTACGACAAATAAACCTGTCAAAATATGAAAGGTTTCTTCATTGAATTTCAATAAATTTCTAGGATGCCATCATCTGTTTTTATTTGATTAGAAAATATCACTTACAGGAGGAATGACCGAGGGAAAAAAGACGTTAAGGCGAAAGACCCTCGCCAAGTGGCTTAAGGAAAGCATTCTGAGATTAGGTCCTACATTCATTAAAATTGGTCAGCAGTTCTCCACTAGGGTGGACATTCTACCTCAAGAATATGTTGACCAGTTGGCCGAACTACAGGTAAATTAGAGTCTTGAACATGATTTATAAGATTATTTCCTTACATTGATATATTTTGAACTTGCTTCTGTAGTTCTGTTATATCACCTGTCATATCTCTCTCTTTAAAGAAAAAAGCCTTGCATGTAGATTTGTTTTCTGTTTGTTTCTTTATGGGGCACATCACATAACTTCATACATATTTTCTCAACATTCCATTGGCTGTTTTTCATCATATTATGATCTCCTTTTCTGCTTCACAGAGTATAGATTATCAATGAAGTATTCAAATTTGAAAGCTCTTATGTCTTTATCAATCTAGTAAAGACTTAGGGTAGGTTAAAGCTATGACATTATGCCAAAAGGGAATGGTTATTCAGTGTTCTTTCTATGTTGGCTACTTTGAAAGAAAAGAATTCAATTGTGAGATAAATGAAGATACAAGGACTGCAGACCTAATTGCAAAATGAAAACTTTCGAAAGTCATTTCGTGTGGATGCTATTAGAGAAATAAAGAATATTACGAATCGTAGGGCAGAGACCTTTCCTCCAAAAGAAGACCAGGGAAAAAAGAGCTATGCTATTGACTGAGCCTTTCATATTGACTATGAACCAATAGTCCTATCCTTTTTTGTCATTTGGTTTGAGGCGGGTTGAATAGAGAATGAAATGCAGAAATACAGGAAGAATTCCAAACCTTTTTCCGGTATAAGGGATGCTCGACTTACCAAAGTAGTAAAGGCTTTTGAGGCTCACACTTCCCTATTACATGACCTTGAAAAAGGTAGCTTGCTGTAGCGCCCTTAGAAGAAATCTAAGCCTTTTTGTAGACCTGTGGCTGTGTGTAGGGCTTTTGTTCTTATCACTCTGGGTTTCTAATTTTCTATGTAAATGACCTTCAAGCGGCATGAAGTACAACTCTTCCACTCGAAGCAGGTAGTAACTTAACCTTTGAGAGTATATTCAAAGGGGGAGTTCTCTTATTTATCAACAAAAATATCTCTGTGATTGATAAGGAATACTAGAAAAGATCGATTGAGACTCCCTGGCATATCCCACGGAGATCTCTACGCCCTTGTCTATCCAGGACAGCTGAGATCTTCTGGTTTTTGTGCATAGGAACAGCTCAAATAAAAGAATAGTTTGGTCCGAGTTTAGGCCTGGCTCACCCAACCTAGCAACAGATCTGGGAATGGCAATAGGTGAGGCCATCAATATGCCCGGTAGCTTTGCAATGGACGACTCTCATACTATGACTTGAAAGACTGAATCATTTGAATATTATTGACTTGACATGTTATAAATTACAGGATCAAATATATAGACTATGGTAAGTGAATCCTAATAAATGATAATGAGGAAAAAAGGAAATAAAACTTGTCCTAATAATTACACACTATTATGGTGATATGGGCAGTAGCAAAAGAAAAAGAGAGGAAGGAATGCGATGTTCTATCCTAAAATAATGCTACTTACAAACTCACTCTCAAGCTAGTAAATGGATATTGTTGATAAAAAGAGGAATTGATAAATCATATAGAATCTATCCTAATTAATTAGATTTGAGGAAATAAAATCAGAATTCAAAATCAGTTACACAATCTGTTACTAAGTACAATAATTACAGTAAAAAAGAAGTAATTATGCTAACACTCGTCATCTAGTTGGTGAATGGATATCTATCATTCCCAACTTGTGCGCAAGGTCTCAAAACCACCCCTTGGTGAACATATTTTCCAATTGAAGTCCCAAAGGATGTACGGTGTAGGCCTGTATAAATAAGGTCACATTCCAATACTGAATAATTCTATTTACTCATTGTAAGTGTCTCTCCCACAGATCGTGCATGAATTTTTATTAACCGCACAAACTACTTAAACCTTGCCTGACCCTATGTGAGATAGGTGAATGGATTTTCCTACAAGTCTTTGATACTCTGGGCCTTGACCACCCTCGGGCTCTCATCACTTCCAATCATGTGATAATCTTATTGATATGAGGGAGCTGGTACATTTTTAGCTTATCTAGCATTCTGTTAGTCATTTAGCCAGATAATTAGTTCATAACAGTATCTGTGCAAAGGGAAAAGCTTCTATCGGAGCTCCCCTATAATTGCTTCCGGCGAAGATGTGAGCGACTTACAGTCATAAACTACAATTAGCACCAGCATTCCTGAAGCTATTTATCTCAAACTTTTTTATTTTTTTGATAAGTAATTGTCAATATTTTCTGAGAAATCGTGTTATATTTTCATGTCAAATTCTTTACAATCTAAGTACATACTTTATGTAGTTAGTTACACGAGTAACAAACTTTCCTGTTATAAGGTTTTTGTAATCCTTGTATTATTGAGTTTATAATGTCCATCTTGTTTGTCTATTTGGGTAGCAAGTGATACTTAAAAATAAGTATTAAATGTGAAAATGTTTCCCTTTGAATCCAAAAAGTTGGTGACACGATAATATTGGCATTTATATAAATGTAAAAAAAGGATAAACTGAAAGAGAAAACTGTGAAAGTTGCATTTTGGTAGGGCTTAAGTTACCTTTTATTTTGGGTTCAGGATCAAGTTCCTCCATTTCCCTCTGAGACTGCTATAGCTATTGTTGAAGAAGAGCTTGGAGCTCCTGTTCGTGATATCTTTGATCAGTTTGACTATGAACCAATAGCTGCTGCAAGTCTTGGTAATCAATGTTATACTTTGCATATCTTTTTAATATCTATTGTTAAAAAATTGTGTTTATTAAAATATACAATAATATGTATTATATTAAGATAAAGGTACTTACAAATTGCAGTATTTAGCGAAATAAATGTTGCATAGTTAAAAGGGTATTGCACTAATTTCATATTATCTTGTTTGTGCTGTGTATTGACCACCAAATAATATAATATATATGAGCATTTGGAACTAGGAAGAGCTTATTTGGGCTTATCTTATGATATAAGTACTTACACAAGTGTTTGGAAGAACTTAATGAAAATATCATATAATATGTCCTTAAATTGTTTTCATCTTATTTTCATAAGTTCTTTCAGATAGCTTATTTTTCATAAGTTCTTCTAGATAGCTTATTGTCATAAGTTGTGTTCAGCTTATGCAAAGTATACCATCATTCACTCTTCAATTGTAGAAATAATTTGGTTCGTATGATAAGCACTTATCAAATAAACAGTTAAAAATTAAGCTGTATATCCAAACACCCCCAAAAAGTTGTGTTGGGTTTCAATGTACATCAAATGTACCTTGAGAACTTTTTATCAAATAGTTTGATGGATATATGATGCCAAACGGTAATAGGAGGAGCATAGGAATGGGTGCGGTTTTGATTTCTGAGGTAAGGATGGGGAAGCCTCTGTGCCTGGACCGAGAAAATGCTAATCATGATACCATATTAGAATATAGTTTCTGATAAAGTGTGAGAAAATGACAGAAAGGAAAGAAAGCTGAAGAGAAACTTCTTGGGAATCTAATTTTGGTATTTCTGAATGAACAGTTTAAGTCTGATTGCGTGAGATGTTTGTTTATACTTTATAGAGTAAGTGAAAGTAAAATTCTGTAGCTGTGAGTCTGTTATATTGTCAGATTCTGTTGAAACAAATCTGAATCTACAACTGAAAACAAAACACACTATTATACTGTGCGGTTGCTGTGAGCCCTATCCACAATCATTAATAACAGACGAAGAACATATAAACCAGCATTTCTAATATTTGACGAGAAGACTGGACTAGTAAACTTTTTCCCCTAATGCAGGTCAGGTACATCGTGCAAAATTGAAGGGACAGGAGGTTGTTGTTAAAGTGCAAAGGCCTGGTCTCAAGGATCTTTTTGATATTGATCTAAAAAACCTGAGGGTCAGTGTTATAGCTTCTAAGGCTTTCCATATAAAGCTTATGCTTATGGTCGTGTGTACAAATGTGATATTACTTTCTGATAATATTTAGTAGCCCGTCAAACTTGAAAAATCCTCTTAAAAATTTGTACATTTAGTATTTAATTGCTCCCCTTTTCCTTGCTGACGTGATTTTCTTGTCTGCATGGCTAGACACAAATATTTCTTTGTATTCTTTCCGAAAGAATTTTGGTAGCAGAATCTCCATCTTTGAAGATTCTGTACTAGTGCATATATGCTGATACTTGATCCTTTCTTTAACTCCAGGTTATTGCTGAATATCTTCAAAAAATTGATCCAAAGTCAGATGGTGCAAAGAGGGATTGGGTTGCTATTTATGATGAATGTGCCTCTGTCTTATATCAGGTAATGATATCCTGGAAAGTTGCTTCAATTTTGGGGTACTTGACATTACTGAAGGAAATCATTTGTCTAAATCTCCATCATATTGATCTAATTTTGCTGTAGAGAAGTCCAATAATAAGTTGGTATTGAAACACTACTTGTTTAGAGTTCGGGTGCATGGGGCGGGCAAAGAGGCTGGCTATGTTCTATGAAATGCATGTGAGAGACTTCTCTAACAAAGATCCTAGTAAAGATTTCAGAAGGTTGATTGAGCTTTGGGAGGATCTTTTATTCAAACACAAAGGAGTAATATAGTTGAATTTTTTGGAGGGAAGGGAAAGGTAGCCTGCAATGTTGATCCTCTATGGCACTAGGCAATGGAGTAAATCAGCAAAAAAATATTATCATGCACAAGTGCATTGTTTCAAAAAGAGGCATGCTTGTTTAGTGTTCCAGATCTCATATATAATTAGTTGTTTTCTAATAAAAAGTTAAAGTTAAATAGATTGTAGCCTATATAGCACTAAGAGGTTCTTATGGAAGTGCTGCAAAGATTGGGAAGGATAGTGATAAGCCCTTGACAATTGGTCCTCCAATCAAAGGCTACCGGAGAAGAAAAAGGGAATACAAACACAACTGGGAATTGGAATTCCGTTAGAGAGGAAGTGGAGGGGTCTAACAGAACAGACAGCTGTTGTGAGGGGTTCGTGTGAAGATGCTGGGAATCATGAATATGGAGAGAGTGGGGGAGCGGTTTGGATCTTAGGCCATCTTTTCGGAAAGTTTGGGTGTGGCTGTTGTCTGTTGATGTAGAGCAGGGAACTCACTTGTATGATATATTTCTTTTTCTTTTGTAGTATCTTCTATCCCCCCAATTACCTTTAACCAGACTCTTTTTTTTTTTTTCTGGGTTTCTTGATTCATGTTATATGAATTGATTTCTTATGCGTATATGTATTACAGCAGCGAGATCATAGTTTTGAACTGCCATAGGTTGCTTACCTCACTATGTTAGAAATGAATTTATATGAAAACTAGATATAAATAAACCAGCAAAACAACGCAAACATCATACATGAGTGTTTGCTGAAGTTCTGGTTCCTTCTAAGTTTTGAATCTCATTCTTGGTTTGGTGTGATATATGCATGTGTTCTCTGCACATCCTAAAACTTTCTCTGGTTCTATTACTGCAACATAAATTAATAATTTTCAGGAGATTGATTACACTAAGGAGGCTGCTAATGCAGAATTATTTGCAAGTAACTTTAAGAACATGAGTTATGTGAAAGTTCCTACAATCTACTGGGATTATACAACGCCACAGGTTTAACCTTCATTGCTTACAGCTACATGGAAAATGTATTAATGTACATATTTCCCATTTTATATCTGATAACTTATTCATCCATAATTTAACTATGTTTCCAATGCAGATTCTGACAATGGAGTATGTTCCAGGAATTAAAATAAACAAAATACAAGCTTTAGATCAACTAGGCGTTGATCGCACAAGGTTAATAGAATCTTTACTTATTTGGCTGGCTTAAACACTGTGAACTTGTTACCATTTACTTTTGTGTGTCTCTGCGAACTTATTAAAAAATTATACTTATGTTTGTGTTATGTCCTAAAGGTTAGGGAGATATGCAGTTGAGTCGTACTTGGAACAAATTTTATCGCATGGTTTCTTCCATGCTGACCCTGTGAGTTTAATTTTTTCGAATTGAAATCAAAGTTCTCTTTATATATTATATTATATGGATTGGTTATCTATCTGGTGAACTTTTTATTAAAGCCAAAATTTTAAGTAATTTTATCTGCCTTTCATTGCTCTAATGATGCAACAGTAGCATCTATTGTGGGAACTACAAGCAGTATGCTACTTGTACTTTATGATTATCATATTTTTGCAAGTCTTTTTGATGTGGGATTTGTATATCGACATTCTGAGGTCATCTTGTTGCCCTTGAGTAACTTTTGTACATAAAGCAACGTGCCTCACCCATGTGACACCACTAAATTACTAATGCTAATTTCTATCTGTTGCTTTTCATTGATAGATAGGTCTTGCTATCAAGCCCTGCATTGTAAGGCGAAGCAACATCAGTTTGGTATTTGGAAACCTTTTTGCCCTACCTATTCAGCGAGGCCTTTGCCTCGTATAATCTACCTGGACGTCCCATGATTGTAGCTAATCTAGACACAAGGTTAATTTCCGTTGAGTGTTATCTGACTAGGGTTTGGGACCTTAGGGTACCCAGCAGCAGCTTACATAACTTTCATACCTAGAGGTATTGGATGAGGAGGTTACCCACTAGTTCAAAGGTTTTTCTGCCGTGCTTGACTCCTTCACCGGAATATCAGCTAGTTGGTTATATATAATAAGCGGGAATGTAACTCCATTCTCACAATTTTTCAACACTTAAAGAAATATTTGAATATTCAAAAATGATAATTTCATTTCGTTCCTAGAAGCAACTCCTATCTGTCATAAGCTCAAACTTGATACTCGACAAAGAAAGATAAGAACTTTTTTTGTTGAAGGAGGACAAGGAACGATAAGAACTTCTTTGTCCATATCAGTAATTGATGTGGTATCTCAATTCACTCTTTCGCTCAAGATTAGACACTTGGATCTCTATAACACACCTCCTCATGCCAAGATTGAATACCATAAGCATGAAGTTTGCAACACTGGACACATACGAGTTTCTGAATGAGAGATCGAGGATAGAAATGGACGGGCTACAATGAATGCTAGATCTAGGATAAATTTTGATTGGCTGCAGTTAAGGCAACCTAGGGTTGACTGCAGTGAAGACAATTAGGATTTTGATGCAAGAGTCTCCTCGATTGGGAGCTTTGTTCCCATCTTAGAATTTGAGTTAAGTCTAACTCTACCTGAAAAGCTAGCTCAAGGGCGATGATAACCATGCCTCATTAGAACTATGGATATATAGCCACATTGATGTGCAATTTCAACACGGCTCAAATTTGGTGCTTGTGTTTTGTTTGCAACTAATATATGTCTACATTATTCCTGCAGCATCCTGGAAATATTGCAGTTGATGATGTCAATGGTGGAAGATTGATCTTCTATGATTTTGGAATGATGGGGAGGTATGTACTTTGTCTATTATGACTAGTTCAAATATGAATTCACCACTAGCACATATTTAAAGCTTTATAATACGATTTGCCTTTACAAATATGATTGGTATTGCTTCTTGCAGTATCAGTCCAAACATTCGAGAAGGCTTGCTTGAAACATTTTATGGAGTGTATGAGAAGGATCCAGATAAGGTAAATGTTTTTAATGGATAGTATCCCATAATTTTATGACGAACTCTACCACAATATCCCATTCTTGAACTCACAAGTGCTTACCAAATGAAGCTTGTGTGCTGGTGTTAGGTTCTTCAATCAATGATTCAAATGGGTGTTCTTGTCCCGACTGGAGATATGACTGCTGTTAGGCGAACAGCACAATTCTTTCTTAACAGGTAGTTATGAACCGATTCAATGGGAGTTATAGTATACATAGTGTAAAATGTTGTAGTGGAATGTTGTATGTCATATGACTGCACAGGGAGTGTATTTTTAATCACAAGAATATATCTCTTAATAATTAGGGAGCATTAATCAAATCAATCAAATACCTAATTATATCCCTAATAATGACTTTTCTTCAGTTAGTTTCAATTATATCTGTCATGACATCATGACAAAGACTTAAATGCATTGCTTTTTTACTAGGGTTTGTGCAGAAGCACTTGTTTGTCCTGATTTGTTATGTTAGAAATATACCAATGTTTATTTGAATATTTCACTGCACATTTGTGACCAGTTTTGGTTTCATTAGATTATTTTTTCATTGTTGCTACTATATTTCAGTAGAAGAATAACTTGAATTCTTCAATTTCTGTCTTCTACAGTTTTGAGGAGCGCTTGGCTGCACAAAGGAGAGAGAGAGAGGAAGCAACAGGCGAACTTGGATTCAAAAAACCATTAAGCAAGGAGGAAAAAATAATGAAGAAGAAACAACGTCTAGCTGCTATTGGTACTGCACCTGGTGTAACTGAATACATACTTTGTTATGCTTTATCGATATAAATGTCCGCTTACAGTGATTTATTCTTTACTAACCTGGCCAAAAGTTAAGATACCAAATAAGAGAATCCTAAAGAAGCATGTAGGTCATCTGCCACACAGCACAATGTTTTATCCCTGTTATCTAAAATTATAGAGGCATTGGTTCAGTAATGATAGTGGATCTCCCTCTTGAAATTTGGCTGGTTTTCCTGATTGATCTAATTTTTTTTTTTTTTCATGAAGTTTGACATCACCTGCCATAACTATAAGAATTATGACCTGCTTCATAACATTAATCATTAATACTTATTGAATATTACTTTCTGTTAGTTTAATGACAATATGTGACCCATAGGTATTCTTTGTCTACTTATATTTGGTACTCAGTCATAACTGTCTTGCTTTCAACAGGCGAAGATTTATTATCCATTGCCGGAGACCAACCCTTCCGATTTCCTGCTACATTTACATTTGTTGTAAGAGCCTTCTCAGGTAAATTTAAATAAGTTAATACTACAATTTGTAAGTCCTATGCATGTGATTGCAAGGAAACAAGTCAATGTTGTCTCTGCAGTGTTGGATGGCATTGGAAAGGGCCTTGACCCGCGTTTTGACATTACTGAAATTGCCAAACCGTGAGTATTGTGTTCATAGTTTTTAATTTTGTAATTATTTTTAATTATTCATCTTTAAGTTATATATTTTGCATATGTAACAACTAGCCTTCTCGGCCTTGTAGTTATGCTCTGGAGTTACTAAGGTTTCGTGAGGCAGGAGTTGAAGTTGCTTTAAAGGTGGTCACAAACATTTTTTACTGCCTTTAGAAAGAAAATCTAATATTATGATTTTCTTTCTAATATATCTATCTTTTGATATACAGGACTTCAGGAAGAGATGGGACAGACAATCTCAAGCATTTTACAACTTATTTAGGCAGGCTGACAGGGTTGACAAGCTTGCTACAGTTATCCAAAGGCTGGTAAGTGTTGGATATTTATTGATATAATATCGGTTATTTATTTCATATGTACTTTTTGTTTGTTCTGGACATCTGGTACTCTAGGTCACTGCTTATTGCTCCTATTGTTCGCAGGAGCAAGGAGATCTAAAGCTCCGAGTTCGAACTTTAGAATCTGAGAGAGCATTCCAGCGTGTTGCCACAGTCCAGAAGACTATAGGGAATGTGAGTTAAGCTGACATGTGATTCATTTGAATTATAAAAGTTTATTTGTTTCTTCATGTTTGATTCGGGTCTACTGCCCATAAAACATATATTTGTCATTCTTCAGGGCATGCTTGTCCTTCAAATTTATTGTCTACTGTAAATAGCTCTTGACTGTTGTATGTCCCGATTTATTTGGTTATGGAAATGAGAATGAACATATTGACTATTACATGTACTGGCAATATAGAACTATTATATTAAATAAACTTGTTTATTTGTTTGTAGATGGATGTAGTTCTCACATATCAGTTTTTATATTATTTTTTTCACTCTTTACATTTGTCAGTGCCCATACATCCATGTGTATATTCATATATTGCAACTTTTGACTGCATATGGTCCACCTTTTTAGATACATAATCAAAATTTCAATTTTCAATATCTCCCAAAAGCTTTTAAATGGCTGATGAATGTGTGTATATATTTAACTCTGCTAAATGCATGTCTCTCATTTTCTTTTCCTTTTTTAACGGAATAAAAATGTCTTTTAATTTTAATTGTGTTCAAGTCGGAATGATATTATTAAAACAAAGATTAGGGTTTACGTTAAGAAAACCTGTTGGGATAATGCATATTATTGTTATGTTTTTGTCAATTTACAGGCAGTAGCTGCTGGAAGCCTAATAAATCTTGCGACAGTTTTGTATCTCAATTCAATTCGTGTAAGCTGTTCCCATGCTGCATCCTTATTTTTTCCTTGTGGTGATATTACAGTCAATTAATCGATTATCTGATGTGACTCCCATTGCTTGGTCATGTTTTACCTTTTTCAGGTGCCTGCAATTGCAGCATATGTCTTCTGTGCATTCTTTGGTTTCCAAGTGCTCTTTGGCATTGTAAAGGTCAAGAAGCTAGATGAACAGGAGCGATTGATAACCGGAACTGCATAAACAACTACAAGGTGAACCTTACTTTATTTTCTATTAAAATTTTCTATACTTAATAAGGTAGTGAAAAAGATTATTTAGAATTTTCCCGACATGAAGGTTCTATTCATAATTTTTTTAATGGTTTTGGAGACTAAGAATGCAAGTTACAACCTTTTAGAGTCAAGAAAATGTCACATGATGACATCACTCAAGTATCATTGTATTAACTGTCAGGTGTACTTTCTTTCAGATGTAGTTTTTTATTTTGTGATACATCAAATGTTAAGGTTGTACACTTTTGGTATTTTGCTAGCTTGATCACTTTCTAGTGGCTACCTTTTATGATCTGATATCGTTCACAAAAAGTACAACAAAGAAAAATGGGAATAGTGATGCCACTTCTGATCGTGCATATATGTATTTGTATATATTTTGAAAAAAATTAAAATAGTGCGGTAAGTTCCTTTGGCATAACTGTTACAGTGAAAGGTTCTCTTTGTTTGCAACCCTAGAGGGAAATGAAATGGCATTTGTTTGACTTCAAGTTAAATATAATTAAGTGAATGACTGACAAATGCAAATTCCAATGTATATTACCGTTATTAGCTTGCCTTCTGTATACTCCAGCCTCTGTATAATACTACTACTACTACTACTCTAGAATGAAGTATAAACAAAAAGAGTAACTGAAAAGTTGATGTATCTGGTCTTAATTTTTAACTAGATACATCAACTTTTTAGCTACCATTTTTGCTTATATTTCATTACAGATGAAGTATATTAAGATGCTTTTGGTTTGTTGGCATTTTCTCCTTGGTATGTAAGATACCGGTCTTCTCAAACATAGGCTAAATTTTTATTTATTTATTTATTTTTTTAAAATGCTTGTGTTCAGTATGATTAAAAATAATCTTCCCAACAATGTGAAAAACATTGGATTCCTAGCTTTCATATATTTTCATGTGATATGATCCTTGCATGTGCAATGCAAGCATCCAAACTATGCTTGCATGAAAATACTGATGGGTGTAGAGTCAATTGTATAATTGAGATACAGGTACCGGGTGTTACTGTTAAGGATACTTTTATCTGTAGATAGTTTAGTATTTAAAATTGATGCTTTGTTGTGCCTGTAGGTCCTTGAATGTCCCTTAATTACTAATTTATTTATTTATTTATTTATTTATTGTGTTTGCTTGGGCTTATTGCAGAATTTGGACAGTATGTAGCACATGATAAAGTTATGTTTGCAAGTCCACCTCCAAACCATGAAAGGGAACTTCGGGAAAAAGTAATGCCCAACTTTTCAGAATTCATCAGCAGATGCAAAATCTTTCGACTAACAAATTTGCTGGAGGCATTTTATGTTCATCACCTGTTCCTGATGCTTTGTAAAATTATATCGAGCTCTGCATTAGTTAGCCGCATTTTTGTCATTAATCACCCCCAAAAAATAATAATAAAGGCATGGTCGCATAAAGTAAGTTTTGTAGGCATGATGTAAGTTCTGTATATATCCACTATATCACACTTGAATCTAACTGAAATTGTAAATTTAATTATTTTTTCTGATATGTAGAATGACTCTTGTAATTACCATGGTATGATTATGATCAGCCTCCTACAGATATTTGGAGGGGAAGCTTAACCTGACATTGACATTATGAAAATGTCCATATATTTCAATATGCATGTTGGATTTAAATTGCTGATTAATCGGCAGGTTTCTTTTTTGCTTTTGTTTCACGTACTGAACACCGTACTGACACATACTATCAAATTTAGTGTCTGCTTCACCCCTTACAGTACGTCTCTATCTTTAATTTCTGCAGATTGCTATTTTGGAACTTTGATTTCTGCTTCTCGTATACGCGCTTCTCCAAAATGTCAATGAGTTAGTGCAAGGCTTGATATAGCATATGATGTAAGGACCAAATATGCCAAGAACCACGATAGATCGTAGAAGTGATAATTGATAGGGATAGAGCAAAATATGTTAATGGTATTGGTATCCAATATGGTTGATGGGTTGCAGTCTTCATAAAAGACAGCAATTTAATAAAGCATCCCACATGGGTATGTTCTGTTACCTCCACGTGACATTATAAACGAGAATCCTCGATGTCGCAGTTAAACTAGTTTGACTTTGGTCTCTGGAATTTGTGTTATAGAAGGAGTGGTCTATTCTTCTCCTTAATTGCCATTTTTCCAATTGAGATTCTCAAAACATAGTGGCTTTGTTTATGTAAGCTGAACCCAATTGAAAAGGCAGCACATATCCTATTACTTATAAATAAATCTCAACTTCAAGAAGTATGTCGGCAACCGACTAAAATAAGTATTTGTTCGTCACATTCGTTATATGGAAATGTTAACAACACTCTCATCACTATTTTTTTTTTCCTATTATTTTATCACTTTGAAAATACGTCGCGTTAAACAATAATGGCTCCTTGATTTTAGTGAACCTCAATGTGAAATTTCATCTGATTAGGACATAATAGTGTTGAAAAGAGTGTTAAAAAAGTGTATTACTAAAACTACAGTTTATGCATGGAAAAATACAAAAATCAGTCAAAGGGACAAATTCATTGCTTTCAAGATGATCCAAATGTATGTATGAAGAAGAGGGGAAACAAATCAAAGAACAAGATAAAAAAAAATTAAA
>JBBPBP010009777.1:60667636-60680327 GCA_037974735.1 Cicer chorassanicum | reverse complement strand
AGTTAAATAAATAAAATAATTTTGATGAAAAATATGAAATGAAGGCACGGAGTTATAGGTATAATGTTGATTTATTTAACTACAAAAAGTTGGTTCTAGTAACGGGAATTAACCTGATATTTTTCCTTTTATTTTTTATTTATATATATATGTTCAAATTCATTTTGATAATTACAGTCAAAGAAGAAACTACAAATAGATACAGAACAAAAAAATAAACTACAAATAGTTGCTTAAACTTATAATTCATTTTAAAACTAAATAAATTTCTATAATTATATATATAACCTTGCATTACATGCATTTAACCAATATTTGGGTTTAAATCACAGTTTATAAAATCACCGTGAATCATTGTGATTATACATATTCCACATCGAAATTAAACATACATTTAATATATGTATTGATTTTACTTTTAAAGGTGTCAAAATTAATTATTGATGTTATAATTGATTTTGACCTGTTTAGTTTTTTTCAACTATAATCAATTTTGCTTCAAGAACTAATTTTAAACCATAATTTATAACTTTTGTCTATAAAATTAATTTTTATTTTGAAATTTATTATTCAATTAGATAATTTTAGCTTCAACTAACTTTTAACTGTAATCAATTTTAGTCGGTCCATAACTTAAGATACACTTAATCAAACCATGTTTGAGTGCAACAAATGAGAGTTGAATGAATGAAATTTGTTTTGATTCTAAATAGTCTAAGGAAAAAACCCACACATAATAAATAGAAAAAAGTAGTGTATCACGAGTTCGAATCCACCGTCAACATGTCAAATATCTATGTAACATTGCACCATTTGAGTTGCACTTACGAAACAAATGAAATAGGTTATTAAAAATAAAAAATAAAATAAAAAACAAAAATGACTTTCCAATTTTCAAAACCATCATTAGTAAGAGAAGATGGATGGAGCAAATAATACAAAAGAATGTAAACCTCTGCCCACAAAAATGATTTTTTTTTCACATATCCAATTTAAAAAAAAAAATCAAAATACACCACTTTAAAATTAATATATCAAATATTTTTTTTTTTTTTTTTAACTTTCAAGAGGTCGCCGGGTGAAAATGCAACCATGTGAAACATATTATTTTTTCTCCTTTAAAAAGTTGCATCCTGGAGATACGACCATTTAGGCGTAATTATTTTGTAACAAATAAAAAATATATTAAATTAATACATAAAATTTAATAAAAAAATTAAATTATATTAATAGATTGTGACAAAATACATTAAATGGAGAAAAAATACATCAAATTTTAATTAATTATGTCCACCTAAATGTCCCCAGTTCACATCTAGGCGGTCGCCAAACTCGTATAACTTTTTGAACTACTTGAGATTGTTTTGGTTTATCCTTATTTTGATTATGTTCATCATCGTCGTTCTCAATTATTGAAGGTGTATGTAACTAAAATCCTTGATAATTGTGTGGATTAGAGATACTACCACATGTCCCCATATAATTTTGAGTCACAGAGTTATACATGAAATCCAAAAAAGCTTAAGCCGACTTAGAAATTGTGCAATGAGTTCCGAATAAATTATAGAAAATCATGTGTTCTGTCGAGTAACTGAGAGTTTGTATTTTTTACATTAACGAAACGTAATACTTAGTCGATATTTTTGTAGGTGTATGTAGATGTCGTGGTGGTGGTTCATAATATGGACCATAATATGAAATGTATGATTCGGTACGTAGGTGAGTCGATGATGAGGATGATTATGCGGTTTAGTGCATGTTTGTTCTCGTGGGGTTGATTAGGGGTTGGATGGACACAAGGATATGTCGACGGATACAAACGTGAATCACACAAATATTGTTCGACAAAAATAAATAATTTGGTGTGTTGTTTAACACACTTTATATATTATGTGTTGTGGTGTAAAACACAGTCTACAAACTGACATTCTAATAGATAATTGGTTTAATCTCTTCATTTCAAACTCAATCTCAATTATTATCAATGACACGCATGAGTGTGGAACCCAAATAATGTTTTCAATAAATGATTTTCAATAATATAATAACAATGCAAATAGGTATCTATAATCCATGTGTCCATCTCTTATTTGAGAACCGTGTTGAAACCCAAATAATGTTTCCAATAAATGGTTCTATTTAATATATTTTGTTGGATTTTATTAATATAATTTAGTTTTTTCAATTATATTTTATATATTAATTTAATATATTTTTCATTTGTTACAAAAAGATAAATTCCGTCTTCGCATCTCAAGGATGTGAGCTCATGTAGAAAAAAAAGAAACATATTTCACATGGTCGTATCTCCGTCTTACGACATCTTAAAAGTTCAAAAAATAAAATATTTTGGTATATTAATTTTCAAGTTATGTATTTTATAATTTGTGTTTCAAAAAAATATATAAAAAAATCCTATTTGTATATTTTGTACAAATTAAGAAAATAATTATAAATAAAAAATTGGCTAAATACCACCCGAGGTCCCTTAACTTAATTTCAGTTAACGATTTAGTCTTTTATTTATTTATTTCCGATTTGGTCCTTTATCTTTTTAAATAATTTTAACGTTACCCTATAAGTGGGGTTCTATTAAGAAAAAGTTAAAAAATCAATTCTCTGTTTTCAGAAAAAGTTATCCTTTTTGTTTTGGAAATATTTCAGAAAAATATTCAAAGTTTGTTATAAGTTTGGTAGTAGTATTGATTTGTTAAAACTGAAGCAATGAGGTATTTATACTCCATAGACATCACTTCAGATTAGTGACAATCGTTCATAGAGGTTTGATGAACATATCCAATGATTCATATGAGAGATTTTTTTAACTTTTTCTTAACAGAACCCCACTTAAAGGATAACACTGAAATAATTTAAAAACATAAAGGACCAAACCGGAAAATAAAAAAGATAAATGACTAAACCGTTAACCGAAATTAAGTTAAGGGATCACAGGTAGTATTTAGCCTAAAAAAATAATAATTTTACTAAATTATTTTTATTAACCATTTATATAGTCATATTATTATAAAATATAAAGTAAATAATAATAACTAAAGAGAAGAATATTTTTTTTAGATATATCTTGTTTCAAATTTGACAATAATTGTAGGAAAATATTAGAAGCTATTGTGATCCTTGTAAAAAAACTATTGGGATCCATCTAATTAAGAGGATGAGAATAATAGGATTGATAGAGATAAGGTCAAAGTAAGATACCCGAAATGGCAATATAAGATATGGGAATAGGAGTTGAAGTTGAGGTGTAGTGGTTGCATCATTCTAATTGCACCCTTCCCCTCTCCCAGACAGACATCTTCTTTGACAACCCATCTACCCCCCACTGTCTGCTTCTTAACGCCGTTTCTTTTTGTTTTTTCCCCTTCCCGTCAAATCTTTAACATGTACTGCTTGGTCGCATGACTATCTATTTCTATAAAGGAAAATTATTATTGGTACAAGAAAATATAAATAAGAAACACAAGAATACAAAAATTAACTATTCAATTCGTCAGTTAACATTAACTTAATTGATTAAAATTATTATTTTCATAAATTATTATTATTTTTATATTTACTTTGTAATAAATAATATTTATTTTATAGAAAAATTAAGTGATTTTTTAATAAAATAAAAATAAATTTTAAATTTATATAAAATAATAATACATTAGTACTTAAATGTTAGTTCAACTTATAAATATAAATATTATTAAATTGAATATTTTATTTTAAGTTTAAATTTAAGACCTCACAATTATATAAAATAATTATGATATAATTTCCTGACAAAAAATAATTATACATATTTTTAATTTTTAAAATCTAACATATATTTTTGAATAATTTTTATGAATACAATATGATAAGATAAAAGAAGTAATTTTGTTTTAATAGTATATTTGTTGTACTTATAATTGATATGAGAGTAACATATGATTTATGCAAGTAGAAAACAAAAGAGCAAATAATTAAGGTGAGACGGTGACGGCGTGCAGAGGCGTTAGATAGATGCATGTGCGCGTAGGGCTGGATATATAGAGAGAGAGACCGAAGCCTAAAGTTGCCGTTTATGTCTTCTCACAACAATTCACATTAACATATGTATAGAGAGAGAGTCTATGCCTATGGTAGCAACAGCACACAGCGCAACACAAGACAGTACAACATAGTGAATGAATGAAGGGAGAGAGAACGAGGAACTTGTCCTTTACAGACTGTAGTTACTTGCTCCCACCAACCAACACTCTCCACCTCACCCCCTCCCATTTCCATTCTCTATTCTTCTTCCTCTTTTCGTTAATAACTCCATCCTCTATTCTTTGTCAAAAAAAAAAAGTCCATTCTCTAATCTATTGTTTATTACTAGTAGTATATATTTATTTTTTTTTACTATTTTTGAGCAAAAATTTATTATTGTTAATTAATACTACTCTTAATCATTAATTATTGTTAACATTATTAATATAAAATTTGCAAATTTGTTATTTGTTAGTTTTAGCCTTTTTGAATTTTAGATAAATGAAATTTTAGTAATTTTGAATGCGTCATATATTAGATTTTTTTTATTATATATTATTTTTAAAACTAATTAATATATTTTACATTAAAATTTATATATCAAAATGTTTTATTTTTATAGACTTTCAGGAGGTTCCATCCGCACCTAGCGATCGAATGATTTTTTTTTTCCAATAAGAGGTCGCATCTTGAGGATGCGACCTTAAAAAGAATTATTTGTCCCGCACTCCGAAATGCGACCTTCTGAAAGTAAAATAATAAAAAAAAAAAATTGTATATATTTTTTAACGTGGAGTATGATGGTTAGTTTTTTTTTTTTTAAAAAAAAATATATACATAAATATAAAAAACCCACAATTATCTTTGATATGCAAAAAATTACTAATAAGATTAATTTTGATTTATCTTTCATATATTATAATATATCAAACATTATTATATGAGATTAATTTTGATATGTTATTAATGCAAAAAATTTATATTATTAACCAATCATAACTTATCATTTATATTTTTCCAAAAAACTAAAGAAATTATCATTTACATAAAAAATATAATTAAAATTAAATATTTAGATATTAAACAAACAGATGATATAATATTATAATTTTATTATAAAATAAAAAAGCAAACCCTATAGTAGTAGACTACACTAGACTTTCTCTCTCATTGATAGTTGAAACCCCTTCTTCCTCCTCCGTTCAATGTTGATGTTAACTTTCTTCTTCTCTTCCTCTTTCTACCTCTAGGGTTCCTCTCTCTCTCTCTCTCTCTCTCTCTCTCTCTCTCTCTGTAACTATGAAATGAAATAATTAAGACGTGTCGTGTCTTGTCGTTTGTTGTATCGACAACATACCCATCCACATTCACTCCGATGAATCCCCCACCCAAATTCTTCTTCATCTCCGCCACACATTTACTTCTCATTCTACTTTCAACTTGCTCCGCTTCACTACTGGAGCTCCGATCTCTCCTCGAATTCAAGAAAGGCATTACCATAGATCCATCCAATCGAGTTCTCAACTCATGGAACCCTTCTTCCATCAACACTGGCAATTCATGTCCTCACTCATGGGTTGGAATCCTCTGCGACGACCTCACCGGAAACGTCACCGGAATTATCCTCGACGAATTCAGTCTCGTCGGTGAACTCAAGTTTCAAACTTTACTTGACCTTAAAATGCTTAAAAACCTTAGTCTCTCCGGTAACCGGTTCACCGGAAGGTTACCACCTTCGTTAGGTACACTTACTTCTCTTCAACATTTGGATCTTTCACATAACAACTTCTACGGTCCAATTCCGGCACGGATCAACGATCTTTGGGGACTTAATTACCTTAATTTATCACATAATGAATTCAAAGGTGGATTTCCAACTGGTCTCAACAATCTTCAACAACTTAGGGTTCTAGATTTGCATTCTAACAAACTTTGGGCTGACATTGGTGACCTTCTTCCCACTCTTCGCAACCTCGAATTCCTCGATTTGAGTCATAATCTTTTCTACGGTGGACTTTCACTCACTCTTCAGAATGTTTCATCTTTGGCTAATACAGTTCGTTACTTGAACTTGAGTCATAACAATTTGAATGGAAACTTCTTTCTCAATGATTCCATTGAATTGTTTCGCAATTTGCAAGCTTTGGATTTGACTGATAATTTGATCAGAGGGGAGCTTCCTTCTTTTGGTTCTTTGCCTGGACTTAGGGTTCTGAGACTTGCACGTAATCTCTTCTTCGGGGCTGTGCCTGAGGATTTGTTGCAGAATTCAATGTCATTGGAAGAATTGGATCTTAGCTCCAATGGCTTTACTGGTAAAAATATTTTCTACTTTGAGGATCACTAGCTAGTTAGTGTAGGTGTAGCATTGATCTATGTTTATCTATTTAATTTAATTTTTTTTACCCTTTTTTTAGTTTGTATGTTTTCAAGCTTTGTTTCGACAGAGTTACCACTATTTATAGCTTTAACTATGCTAGTTCAGTTTTAGGAGTATGCAATGCAATATGCATGTTGGATTCTAATTAAAAATAATGTATTTCAATTTCAACCTCTTATTACTTAACCAAAATGAAATGCAGGGTAGCCTAAAGTTGCATATGTATTCACTTGATTGCGTATTTATCTGCATGCATATGCATTTAGTATATTGAAAAGGTATATAACTGTAAACCGGAAACCTTTTCGACCATGGTATTTTGTCTTGGCAAAAAGGTCACTGGCGCGAGTGAGGGTGAGGGTGTGGGTGTGGGGTGCTTTTTAATGAATGCTTATAAATTCCATTTTGCATGTGCTTGAATTGAAACAATGAGCATGCAAATAAATCAACACACTTGTTTTCTCCCGATAGACATAGAGAGAGGGCGAAGGCGAACAGAGGATAGGTAGGGGGGAGATAGAGGGAATGAGGGAGAACTATAGGGGAAGGGAATGATGTTTAGTCTTTTTTGTTATACATTTTTTCTAATGAACACTTCCTTTGTGGATGGTCTTCCTTACCTTCAATCAGGCATTATTTGTTTGGTGTCTATGACTCTTTGTATATGATTGTATCTTATGATGCTTGATATTTGGCTCATTTGTCTATCATATTTTGTAGTGCTCTGATGACCTATGAGATCTTTTCCTTCCAGTTGGATGTTTAATCCTGAACTGTCTCGTCTTTATTTCCTTCAGTACAAAGCTTTTTCTTTTCAATTGGTCTGTCTTATAATTTTCTGTATGAATTTCTCTTGTTCACTCTCATCCCAGCACTTGCTTTCCTTTTGAGTTTATATGTTTCAAGCTAAAGTACCAATTTAATTAACAGTTGTCAAGTAAATTTTCATGAGGCGCTTTTATTTATATATAATGATTATTATTGAATCATGGTTTGTGAAGTATTTCAGATTTTGGGGTTTAAATTATTTAGAAAAAGAAAAAGTCAGTACACTCAATACTCTGTTAATTTATTTGCATATCTTTGCTTATGTGCAGGCTCAATTCCTGTAGTTAACTCTACCAGTTTAATTGTTTTGGATCTTTCATCGAATAGTTTATCAGGCTCATTGCCAACATCTTTGAAATGTACAGTCATAGACTTGAGCAAGAATATGTTATCCGGTGACGTTTCTGTTATAGAGACCTGGGAACCCACTATGGAGGTTATTGATCTGAGTTCCAACAAGCTGTCAGGATCCTTGCCTTCTATTTTAGGGACATATTCAAAATTGTCTACCCTTGACTTAAGTTTTAATGAACTTAATGGATCCATTCCAGTTAGTTTTGTTACTTCATCATCCTTGACAAGGCTGAATCTTTCTGGAAATCAATTAACAGGGCCACTTTTGCTTCAAGGTTCAGGGGCAAGTGAATTACTACTTATGCCTCCGTTTCAACCAATGGAATATTTTGATGTATCTAACAACTCTTTAGAAGGTGTCTTGCCTTCTGATATAGGTAGGATGGGCGGGCTCAAACTGCTGAATCTGGCAAGGAATGGCTTTTCCGGACAGTTTCCAAATGAATTGGACAAACTTATTTATTTGGAACACCTCGATTTGTCTAACAACAAATTTACTGGAAACATTCCCGATAAGCTTTCATCTAGCTTGACTGTATTTAATGTGTCCAATAATGATCTATCAGGCCATATTCCTGAAAATTTGCGGCGGTTTCCTCCTTCATCCTTTTTCCCCGGAAATGAAAAGCTAAAGTTACCAAATACATCTCCTGAAAATTCTTCAGTGCCAGATAGTATTCCAGGTAAAGGTAAACATCATAGTTCAAAGGGTAATATCAGGATAGCAATTATTCTTGCTTCTGTGGGTGCTGCTGTGATGATTGCTTTTGTTTTATTGGCTTATCATCGAACACAAGCAAAAGAATTTCATGGTAGAAGTGAGTTTACTGGCCAAACTACCGGAAGAGATGCCAAGTTAGGAGGACTTTCAAGGCCTTCCCTCTTCAAGTTCAATGCAAATGCTCTACCTCCAACAACTTCTTTGAGCTTTTCTAATGATCACTTGTTGACATCTAATTCGAGGTCACTTTCTGGACAGCAGTCTGAGTTTATAACTGAAATTTCTGAGCATGGCTTGTCCCAGGGAATGATAGCAAGTAGTTCAGAACCTGTAAATCCTAATTTGATGGATTACCCTCCCACGACATCTGGAAGGAAGTCTTCTCCTGGTTCTCCACTGTCGTCCTCACCACGTTTTATAGAATCTTGTGAAAAGCCTGTGATGTTGGACGTCTACTCACCAGATCGACTGGCTGGGGAACTGTTTTTCCTGGATTCTTCGCTAGCATTCACTGCTGAGGAATTATCTCGAGCTCCAGCTGAAGTTCTCGGCAGAAGTAGCCATGGCACTCTGTACAAAGCTACTCTGGACAGTGGTCATATGTTGACTGTAAAATGGTTAAGGGTGGGGTTGGTCAAACATAAAAAGGAATTTGCTAGAGAAGTTAAAAGGATTGGTTCTATGAGGCATCCAAACATTGTCCCATTACGAGCATACTATTGGGGGCCTAGGGAACAGGAAAGGCTTCTTTTAGCTGACTATATTCATGGAGACAGCTTGGCCCTCCATCTCTATGGTAAGAGTTAACTTTTCCGTTGGCATATCTCAAACCCCCGCCTCCAGTTGTCTTTTTTGTTTTGTTTAAGTGATGTTCTATAGGCACTATTTGTGTTTGTGTTGTTCACCAACTATTACATGCACATTATATTTTTGAGTCAAATTAAAATTCGAAATGGTTCCGTTTATACTATTGGATACACAGTCATATGCTGAGTTATGATGGGAGAATAGTGAAAACAGCACACATGGAACTGCACCTAAGTTTTGTTCTTTTTATTGATTGCCTTTATTGTGTCCTATAGTTATCATCTGCCTTGTGCATACCTTTTATTTATGAACAAGGAAATACACCTAACTTTTGTTCTTTTCTTTGCTATCATTTAGTGTGTCCCATATTTATCATCTGCATTGTGCATACCTTTTTTATATGAATGTGAGTTTTCCTTTTCGAAATTAGAATTTCCTTATACCCAAGTATCCAATGGAATGAATGAAGAAATTGTAACTGCTTGGCATTTGTGTAGCTAGTAGGAGTTTGTTTCACATAACTTCCTAAACCTATTAATTTTTGTTTTTTAATTCCTACTAGCTTACTATTTGCCTTTCTCTGCTTCTGAAAGGAAAAGGGGGTGGGGGGATCCAGTTTGCTTTTCTACATTGGAAAATATCTTTAATGCCAAGGGTACAATGCATGATTAATTCCTGTATCCTGCCTGGCACAGTTAGATGATAATTTGACCAGGGGTTGTACAAAAATTTATGTGAACGAACCATTGTATGTATTTTCCAGGACGTGAGTACATTGCCGGTTTATGCGGCTCTTTGTGAGTAGAATTTACTCCAAAAATTTGTTTCTTGTTGATAAATAAAAATGTTATTTTGCTGGATGCCGTCACCTTTACTTTCTGTCAATGTCAATTTTCACTGGGTTCCTTGCTCCCAACATCTGGAAGACAGACTCATCTTCCATTGTGTGCTGGAAACTGTCGCCATTGTTCAAGCTGTTGCTAATGCTAGGTGTATTGAAGAGTTTTAGGGCTGTATGTCCAAATTTGAGTTTTTGTGTGTTGTAGTATCCCTAACGTGCAGCTTGTGAAACAGTTTATTTGAGACATTCTTTAGAACTCTTGAATTCTTTATTTAGCCCACCGTTTGTTCATGCGGGAGTATTTTTACTTGACACGAGCTTTTTGTACAACTAGTATAATATTAATGTATCTGTTTGCACAGAGACCACACCCCGGAGGTACTCGCCATTGTCGTTCAGCCAGAGAATAAGAGTTGCAGTGGATGTTGCAAGATGTCTTTTATACCTTCACGACCGAGGGCTTCCCCACGGAAATCTGAAGCCGACAAACATTCTGTTGGCAGGCCCTGATTACAGTACTTGTCTTACTGACTACGGTCTACATCGGCTCATGACTCCGGCTGGAGTTGCAGAACAGATACTAAATCTAGGAGCACTTGGTTACCGTGCTCCAGAACTTGCTACTGCATCCAAACCAGTTCCATCATTTAAGGCAGACATCTATGCACTCGGGGTGATCCTAATGGAATTATTAACGAGAAAAAGTGCAGGCGACATAATATCTGGACAATCAGGTGCTGTTGATCTTACAGATTGGGTTAGGCTGTGTGAGAGAGAAGGAAGGGTAATGGACTGTATAGACAGAGACATTGCAGGTGGTGAAGAATCCTCAAAAGAGATGGACCAACTGCTTGCAACATCTCTCAGGTGTATTCTCCCTGTACATGACAGACCTAACATCAGACAAGTTTTTGAAGATCTCTGTTCTATATTGGCTTGAATTTTTTGTACATGCGTCTGGGAATTAGTTTTTTATTTTTGGTTCCTCGACCCATTATTGTTATTTTCTGATTCTTTGTACTCATCTTATCTCCTCCCTAATTGGTTTAAGGCCTTATTTTGGGCCAATCATCCTATTCTTTTCTTCTATTATTCTCTTTTTATTTTTCTAGAAAGAACACTATTTCTTGTAAAGCGATAATCATTGATTAATCGACAGTGTTGGTGTTTGATTTGAAAAGCAGACGTGTGAATTCTT
Organism: Cicer chorassanicum; assembly: GCA_037974735.1. NCBI lineage: Eukaryota > Viridiplantae > Streptophyta > Magnoliopsida > Fabales > Fabaceae > Cicer > Cicer chorassanicum. Next base: position 60,669,181 of record JBBPBP010009777.1, on the reverse strand, counting down.
CTCTTAACCTCTAGTGTAGTTTAATTTCCATTGTATTTCCTCCTTGAAGTCTTCAAATTCTAAAGTTAATAAAAAAAAAGTTGTTGAGTATAATACCCAATTAACACAATCAATCCTATAATTTTAGCATGTTTTTTAATTTGTAAGTTTTCATGCATGAATTGCTTTAAATTTTATCCCTTGCAGTTAGATTGGACAATTGATAAATTAATCATTTTCTGCCAACCAGTTAAATGGGTTTTATAAGAGAATCTCTCGTGGCCAGAACATTTTGGGTTGTATAATCATTACCAAGTGGCTCCTACTAATTATGTTATATATTATTTTACTTGAACAACTCATGTTTATTTTACTCCATTATTTAAATTTTCAAGCAAGCCCCTATCAAGTAGCATGTGCTTGCATTCATGGTCGCGACACATTTTTTTCATTTTGTCAATTTATAGAATACCTTATTTAAGATATCTACGAATATTTTTATGAAATTCAACTTACCACATGAGATTATTCCAATTAAAAAACATAAGTCAAAGAATCATTCCTCAAGTCTATGGAACCTCATTTAGAGATGCTCTGAGACATTTGACTAATCTGTAGTTTACTGTGAGCTCGTTTGCCCTTGCTAACATCAACATGTAAGAGCACAAGCATATCATGGAGTACAAAAAGATGATGACCATCTTAATTAACTATACTGCATGGACTTCGTTGCCATACCATTTTGCCTATCAGCAAGTGTATGTGGTAGAACTCCCAAGTTCATTTTTGTATTAAATGATTAACTTCTTCCTTCTACTCTATTTGGCCATGTAATTAGCTGATATTACAACAACAACTCATAGTACTATGAGAGTGTTTTTTGTTTGGTCAATTATGAAAGCGTGTTATGTTATGAAAAAGTCTTAATTTGTCTAAAAGTCAGTTTTCTACTTGCCACCCGTCATATATACCTTCCATCCCTCAATATGTGTTATGTTATGAAAAAGTCTTAATTTGTCTAAAAGTCAGTTTTCTACTTGCCACCCGTCATATATACCTTCCATCCCTCAATATACATAGAGACTATTTTACTCCTATTACATTATATAAAAATAGAAAATTCCACAATAGAAAATTTTTGAAAAAGGAAATTTCAGAAATTTAGATATTTTCAAAATAGAAGAGGAAATTTTTAAAAAAATAATGTAATTATTTTGAAACAAAATTTACATTTCGAGAATTTGAGTAAAAATCTAAATTTTAGAAACTTTCATCTTTTTTGAAAGTTTTGAAATTTAAATTACATTTCAAATATTTGGTTTACAAAACTTTCAAAAAATCATGTTTTGAATTTTTGAAAATTCAAAAACTTTTGTTAAAGGTAGCTTCGGAAATTTCAAATTAACTCAAAATTTTGATTTTTTTTTGTGATTAATTTGAAACACTGGAAATGTAATTTCCAGTTTAAAAAAAAATTGAAAGTTTCAAACAATACGGAATTTCCGAAATAAGAAATTCTAGAAATAGAAAAATTAATTAATATTTTTGAAATAGAAAATTTTAGAA
>JBBPBP010009777.1:60656008-60667579 GCA_037974735.1 Cicer chorassanicum | reverse complement strand
AACTATTTTGAAACAAAATTTGTATTTCGAAAATTTGAGTAAAATTTTAAATTTTCGAAACTTTCATCTTCTTCAAAAGTTTTGAAAATTTGATTTTTAAAACTTTAGAAAAAATCAATGTTTCAAAATTTTGAAAGTTCCGAAATTTTATATTTTGAAATTTTTGTTAAAGGTGAAAACTTCAAAAGTATTTTATAAATATAATAAATTGTATTTTGAAAATTAGAAATTAATTCAAATTTTCGAAAATAAACTCATTTTGTATTTCGAAAATTTTATAATCAACTAAAGTTTCAAAAATTTTACAATTTTCTGATAATTTTTTCTAAAGTTTCAAATGTGAGTGCAAATAAAAAAAATTTATATATAGTAAAAAGAATAAAATGATATCTTTAAGTATTGAAGGAGTGAGAGGTGTAAATAAGGGGTGACAAGTAGAAAACTTTTAAAAGTCACACATAGGCTAGCCCATTTTGGTCCAAGCCCACAGACATATAAAGAGAGCTTCCTATCAGGTCATCCAAACTACAACTTAAAACAGGCCGACTCAACACATAGCATGGTTTGAAGCGAATTAAAAATAATACTTTTTTTAAGTTAATGGTTATATTTTCATTTAATATTTTGATTTTTGATTTTGTAAGACAAAAAAGTCATTGATAAAATAACGTAATGCAACTTGCTAAAAAAAACTACTAGTACTACAATACCGATAAACATGAATTCTTTTGGAGGCCCAATGCAGTGGACTAGTGGCATTCTCCTTGAGCCGGGCCTCACCTGACCTGAAATACTTAATTAAGCCACCAAGAGTTTATAAGATGCAAAGTAACACATCTGAATATATATACTACTTTTTTTATGTTAGTAGTCTGGCTTTGACACTGCCAAATAATAAATACGTAAGTTAGATGATAAAATCATATAACTTTTCATGTTGTTTTGTTTGTATTTCAGAACAATTTAAATTGCTATTTGAGAATATAAATATTTTAATTTAGTCTTTGATTCTATAAAATATTTATCAATTTCATCTTTATGTGAATGTTTATATGACCAAACATCGTGAATGGTGATGACAATAATTATAAACAAAAAATGTATCGAAAGATTTTGGAATGCTTAGATAAGGTCTCGTTCAGAGTGGTTTTTGGTGTTCTGTTCTTAAATTTTTAACAATTAAAATCACTTTTAAGTTTTTAATCATAGTTATATGTTTTCAATTTTCAGATATGAATTTCAATTCTTTGTTGAGTTTTAGTTTTTATTTTATTTGAATTGAATTATTTTCTTTATCCTATCTCATTATAAACTCACTAAATATAAAAATATCGACACATAAAAATAATTAAAAATATTAATTATTTTAAAATACTTTAAATAATGTAAAATTTATAATTTATTTAATTATAATAATTTTATTAATAGTTGTTAAAAATGATAGTTGTGCAAGACGACTATGTAATACTGATTGAGGCGATTGTAGCGGTCAAATAGACACTTTATAGTTGAAGGTGAGTGGTGGCGGTGGGTGTCAAAGATAGTGGTAGCCATTCAGAGATAGGTGGTCAGTGGGGACGATGGAAGTGATCGGAGATGGTGGTGGGAGGTGATGGTCGGATGTGGATGGCCGATGATGGGAGATGGTGGTTCGAGATTGTCATAAATGGTGGTAGTCGGAGGTGAATGATTGGTGTTGATAAAGGTGATTGGTAGTGGCATCGATCGTCGGAGGTGGGTGGTACTTGATGATGGTGGTGGTGGTTAGAAGTGGGTGGTCGACGGTTGTTGGAATGTTATTTATGTCTAATGATAATATAAATGTTAATTTAAAAACAAAAACAAGAATTATAAACTCTATTATTTTATTTTGGATTTAAAAAAAAAACTATTTTGAATTAAGTAAAAAAACAACTCAATCCATTTTATCTGAACAAATTTTAATTTTGAAATTGACTTTTAAAACTAAAAACCACAACTACTCCAAACAAACCCTAAATAATTCAAATTCTTTGAATGTTTATATAATAATTATAATACTCTAAAAATTAAAGAATATTTAATCGTAAACATTCTCTTATAATTATCTTCTACGAAATCAATCTCTGAAAAAAAAAATTTGTTATTAAAAGACCATATACGGTATATTCAGCCAGGGTCAGGGCTGGTATACCTTTGACAAGACTTTCAAATGTATTACTGATCCTTTTCAAGTTTCTTTTTAATTTGAGAATGAATGTTTTATGTTGGCTTATAATTACTAACTTGTACTACAAAAATTAGAAAATAATTATATAAAAGAGTATATTTTTTTAGAGTTAACTTTTGAAGCACCATTTGAAAGTAGAAAAGCAAAGGTGCAGAAATTGTGATACATAAGGATATAAATATAGAATTAGTAGAAGATAGATAGTTTAAAATGAAAATGAATATAAGTATTGTGAAATTGGGTTGGCAGTGAGAGAAGAGGACAAGGGTGCGAATTGTAAGCCTGAAAATACGGGTCAAACAAGAATGGATGGTGCCACTCCCTTACACTCTAAGCATTCCCTTTTTTGTAATTTCATTTCATTAATTTTATTCTCTCTTTCACCACCCACTTTGATTCAACACTTTCCAATATCCTATTTATTTATTTATAATAAAGACACCCATCACTGCCAATTACTTAATTTGGTTTATTTGTACTACTAATCTCTTTGCATAATCTAGTTTAGGTTCTTTTCACTTATAAAGTACAATATCAGTTACTTCTAGGTCTCTCTCTTCCATCTCAACTTAGATTAATCATTCTAGACTTTACATCATCATCATCATATATGTATGATTTGAAAGGCAGTTTTTGGTTTCTTTGCATTAAGTTAAGGTGTAGTTCAAGGGAAAATGTCTTTTGTGTGAACTAGACAAATATAGTTAAGCAGTTAACTGTCTTAATTAATCATCTATATAGTATATATATATATACAAGGAATTCATTCAAATTGTGAAATTAATGGAGTTGTTGAAATCAAGCAATTGTGTTAGATTCTTAATTAATTGTGAAAATGATTTTTCCACATGATCATAACTTGGTTGAGATGTCCCAAACATCACACTATTAACAAAAGTCATTTTCTTCAACTTATCTTGAAAGATGTCCAATCTTTTTCCTTGTTGCAGTAGCATAAAGGAGAAAACGTTTTGATCATCTAGCTTCAAAGTTTCAAAGCAATTCCATAAAAATCAACTTAAAGAATGAATATATATTAAGTGTGTGTTTCTTAATATATATGTATATCATTATTCATTACACTATGCTTCCTTTCAAATTTACCCTCATTTGATTTCTACCTATTGAATGTGGTGCTTGTATTTCATGCTATTTTGAGCTTCCAAACTAAGAACAGCTAAATTAGGAGCGAACAAAGCTTTTCAATTTACAAGTAACTCTAAAATAAACAAAAAAAAATAGTGTCTATGTTCTTACTTACTTTATTTATATATAGCCGAAATCCTTAGTATGTAATTGCAATCATAATTTCGACTTTCCACTATAGCAATTGTATTTTTTTATATTTTTTTATTGTAATATAAAGATTTATAGTGTAATTGTAACCGCAACAATAAAAATGTTATTATGAAAAACTAATAAACAATATCAAATTTATTGATTGAATCTACATCTATCATGTTAATCAGCTTTAATTAAGAATCAATTTATAGTTTTTATACAGTGATCGAACAATTTGGACTCTAACCTATAATATTTCAAAAGAAGCTAGCTATAGCATTCCATTGAAAAAAAAATTATATAAGCATTTCGATTTTCGATCTCAAATTAAGTCGATTATTTTGAAATATTTGATAATATATCAACATTTAAATTTATGTTTGTTAAATGGCTATCACTTGAAGAATAATTAACACACGAAGTTTTTTCCCCATCAATTATACAATAAGATGACCTATATAATATTAACACAAACATACTCAATTTATAATATAAGCATAGAAAGAGTGAGAAAAAGGTAGACCTGTCCTCCAGCTACCTCAATAAGAAGCAAGAACCACATGCATGGATGCAATTGAATCAGAAAACTAATTAATTAACAAAGTCAAAACACATTTAAGAACTCACACGTGAGTAACCACTCATTGAGCTGGCGTATAAATTTATTTAGACTTTCCTAATAGTAGTAAAAATATATATATATATAGTTCAAGAAATATATCCTCGTACATATGATAAATCAGAAAGCTAGCTTCAAAACATTATTATTAAAACAAACAAAAAACAATTATCTTTTTCTCCCATATCACTCTTTTATTTCTCTTGTCTATTGAGTATATTTCTTATATACATTAAAAATATAGATGGACATTTATATCCTTTTGTATACCTTGCCTTTTAGTACACTTATTTTCTACCAATATTTTTCTTTCTTCTTCTTCTTCTTCTCTTCTTCTGTGACTCTGCAGCTAGCAACTCTCTCCATTTTCTAAGTGACTCCTACTTCTTCATACTCAGAGGGCATGCCTGAATGTCCAGAGAAAGGTAACACACAAATCTCTCACACACATGCACTCTGCTAATCCTAGCTTGAAACTTTTTCACATCAACTATATATAGTTTTCTTTTTATAAAAAAGTTTTATTAGTGCTCAATAACAAAGTTTTGATTTAGTCCTTTTGAAAAACTCACCATTTGTTATCATTTAACAACTAACTATAGTAATTAGTAAGTTATATAGTAAGTTAGTGGTTATGTTAGTTTTGAGAATTGAGAGTTTTAACTGAACAAGAAAAGTAGTTAGATTTGTTGTGAATGACATGATATATATTTATGGCAGGGAGAGATTTGAAGAGATAGGAAAGAAGATAAAAAGGGAAGGAGATGTTTCTTCTCAGATGGGAAGAAGACATATGTTAGGTCCTCCTGGAACCTTAAATACTATCACACCTTGTGCAGCATGTAAGCTTTTAAGAAGAAGATGTGCTCAAGAGTGTCCTTTTTCTCCATATTTCTCCCCCCATGAGCCACACAAGTTTGCTTCTGTTCACAAAGTTTTTGGTGCTAGCAATGTCTCAAAGATGCTAATGGTAAACAACTCAACATATATATCATTTTAGATTGCATTTGCGGTGTTAACAAACATAAAAAGTAATTAAGAAATGTTTTATATATATATATAGGAGGTAGCAGAGTGTCAGAGAGCAGATGCAGCAAATAGTCTTGTTTATGAAGCAAATGTGAGGCTAAGAGATCCAGTTTATGGATGCATGGGTGCAATTTCAGCATTACAACAACAGGTTCAATCTTTACAAGCTGAACTCAATGTAGTGAGAGGTGAAATACTTAAATACAAATTAAGGGAAGCTAACATGAATAATATGAATATGATATCACTACCCTCTTCTCATCATCATGTTTCAATGCTACTACCTAATTCTTCTGGAGGAGCTGTTTCAAATATTGCTACTACACCCCCACCACCACCACCACCACCACCACCTCTTCCTCTTTCTACAATTACTTCTTCCTCTTCTTCTTTATACATCCAACAACAGAGGGATCCCAACAACTATACAAGAATTTCAAGTGATCATCATAATAATATTTCCTATTTTGGTTAAATTATGAAAATTACAATTATATATTCCATTTGTGTTAATTAATTAATTTGGTTTGGGAAATTGGTATTAATTGCGCACGTGAGATGCATGTGAGTGTGTTAATCTGTGCCACTCTCACAAATATGCAACTCAAAAATAACTTCTCTTCTAGTTAAGCTCATTAAAGTAATAACGTATTTGGTGGATGGTCATGCTCCATTGGGAACTATTTAAATTTAAATTTAAATTTGTGTTCAATTAATTTCCTTGGCGTGAGGATTTCAGCTAGTCCACAATTAGCGCCAAGAGGAGGAAATCTTAGTCGTATAAGCAACAAAGATACATATTTTTGCTTTTCTTTTAAATGCTTAATTATTTATATATTATATATATATATAGATGTGACGTGTATTGGTCCCATGTCATGATTGCTTAAACTCGTGGCATCTTCCTACTGTAGTCTTCACATAAACCAATCATCAACTTAATAGCTCCTACTCCTTTTACTATTTCGATATATACCATACTTTAGATTTTTTTTTGTTTTTTTTGCTTCATTTACTTACATAAGTGTATCTTTGAGTATATATACTATAGTTTCGATCCTGGATTAACAAAGGTTTTGCTGCATCATTTATCTTTAATTCTCGAATTCATAATCAATGCATGTGAAATAGAGGGGACCCCAAGAATAAGCTCTTCTTGGATCTCACTCAACTCTTCTTTCAATTTCTCATTTGCCAATATGACACTCCTCCTTTGTACAATAGTTTTTTTTTCTTCTGATCAATCCACTTTGTACAATTCTTATTGAGAACATAATTAGTTGTATTAATTTTTATCATAAAATGAATTTTATTTAATAAAAAATTATTATTTATAGTTGTTAATAAAGAAATTAAATAAATTGAGATGTAATAAATAAAAGTATATTAACGAAGAAAAAAAATTGAAATGAATGATAGGGAGTATTGAATTAATGGATGTGACTCTTGAATAAGTGATTACCTTGCCACCTTGGCCGTTTGTTTCTAATCAGTTCAATAATTGGTTTCTATGTTTCACACCTCTTAAGTTAATCCGACTAAAATTCCAAAAAAATAAAATGGAAACCCTTGCATGACAAAAAAAAAAGTTTGAATCTAGCTAGTTAGCTATTATTTATCACATCCCTACTTTTAAGATTTGATTTGACTTTTTAAAGATTTCGTGAAACATATTTAAAAATCTATTTAACATTAACGTATAAACACACTAATAGATTTACATGTGAAGTTGTAGGTCCTTAGGACACTCTATTCTATTCACATCATTTGGTATAAATAAGTATATGCAAAATTTTAAAAATCGACATATATATTTACGAATATTTTAGTCACTCAATTGCATACTCATACTATATTTTTTGAGAATTTATGTTGCATCTCTTTAAAATGAGGTGTTTAAGTATAGTCACATTATATTTATCGAAAATTTATGTCGCATCTCTTCAAAATGAAATATTTATTATAGCAGTTCTTTAGATCAATAGTTAAATGGGCTCCATATTTAATTAAAAAAAGTCATATAATGTCATTTTAAAAGTTATAGTAACTAAATAAGTTGAAAAGGGATATCAAATCATGTAATATGGAGAAATATAAAATTTGAGTCGGAACTGAGGTAATAAATAAAAAATTGAACAATCATTTTTATCTTAAATTAAAACACCATTCTCTCATTCTAAATTTTCTTTATCATAAAAAATAAATAAATAAATTGAGCAAATATTTTCAAAGTCCTTTGTAGGACACTCTGTATCCGTCTTCAAAAGCCCAAATGATTATGGTTAATTTAGTAAAAAAATAATAATTGTGATTAAAAAGAGCCCAATTTGAATTATGGCCTGTCTGCATAACCACACAAGTGGACGCATGATCAAATGTAGTTAAAGGAAATAAGTATAAAGCCCGAATTGAACATAACTAAGAAGCAATGAAGAAAAAAAAACTAAACCCCTTCATAAAGGAAAATCACAAGTGAACTTGGAGATCATATATCAAAATCAAACTAATTAATCTCCCTTCTTGAGGTAATCATAAAGGGTAATTAATTAAGCCTTTTCTTACAATTTTGTAAAGAAAAAAACAAAACAAAATAAAACAAGGCAAGACAGTACACCAAATAAAAAAGACAATACTGAAAACATTTACTTAACAACATTTTTTTGACACAATGTTTAACAACTTATTCCTCACACATATCTAAAACACAATATTTTCTGTATAGCTTGGACCCTTACATTAAAACTAAAAAATTAGTTGGTTCTTCTACAATTCTTCCTGATCTCCCCATTGGATCCAGTGAGAGGACTAATGTCTCCCATCTTGATCATAGCCGCAGAAAAAGCAGAGGAAAAAGAGGTTGGATTAGTACTATATCCACTCACAATGGAGTCAGCAGAGCCACCATTGAAAAGTTGTTGGTCGGAATGGAGAAGACTCTTTTTCTGAATAAGGTTTTTGAAGTAGTTATTGTCAAAGGAAGTTGGTGTTTGAAGATCAAGAGGTGCCAAATTGTTGTCCCCTGACCCTGATGTACTTGGACAACTTGATTTCCTAGTGGTAGCAAATGAAGTATCTATGTTGGTCTCGTTGTAGATTCTTGCCCTGAAGTTTGTGCACCTTGCTTGTCCAATTGTGTGAGCACCTGATTCATCAATTAATTTACCAAGTTAATTATTAGATATAAAAAAGTTAGTTAATTAAATGAGTGTAAGTAAGTATACCTGACAAAGCAACTAAGTCCTTGGTGGAAAGACCAAGAGCACTAAACCTTGAGGTGAGTTGACTGAGGCTGGAAGATGGTGATGGGATGCCTGTGTTTGCTGCAGATTGACTTGCTGTCTTAGCATCTCTTCTTCCAACTTTTACATTCCAACTTGGACCTCCAAGCTATAATGGAATTAATGTATTAATTAATTTTCACTTACTTTACTTTTATATGCATGATTATTTAGTGCTTTGGTTAATATCACACAACTTACAATCTCAACGGAGTCTTTGGCAGCTATGGCAAGGATATCAGCACAAGATACAATTCCGGGACATACTTTCTCTACAGCTGTCTTTATGTTGTCAATTACTTCGAATCCACGAGCAGAGTTTCTGTTCGGGTTTGCGTTTTTCTCCCCTGTGAAGTTTGACGTGTCATCCAATAGAATTGATCCATCACATCCCTGCAATTCGAATGTAAATTAAATGTCATACTAATACTAACGAGTGTCTTAAAGAATTAAAAAAGGAAATAAAAGATAAGTATTGTGTAGAAAATGTCAAAATTTAAAATTTTAAAGAGTTAATCACAACTTTTAGGATTAAATTTTCATTTTTAGTATCTTAATAAGTGCTTTAAGGATACTTGTTAGCATTTTTCTTGAATTAAAATAAAAAATAATTTAATTAAGCGTTAATCACATACATGTTTATGATATAAGTGTTTGTAGCAAAATGTTTTTGTGAACTTATGATTATGTTATAAGCTATTTTTATAAACTTTTTTCAATCTCTCAAATTTTTATATTAGAAGTGACAAAACGAGTCAACCGTCATCTCATCAACTCATCTAATGTAAGGTCGGATGAGTCAATTATAAGTAAATGGGTTGAAACTATCATCATGTCTCTTGACGGGTTGAAAGTTAGAATAACAAAAAATTACACATTAATTTTTAAATGAGTTTACTTGTAAAAAAACCTTAAAACTAGTTATTTTTTAAATAATGTAATTCAACAATCATTACATAAATAATATGATTATAAATTTATTGAGTTATAGCGAAAAAATAGACTAAAGATTGCCAAAAAAATAAGTGAGTAAATAAAATAGTGAAAAAGAAAACAATTTTTCTAAATTGACTAGACTAACCAACCCGTTGGTCTAATTTTTTTAGTAGAATAAGCGGAACGAGTCAACTTGAACGATATTTAAAAAAATCTCAACTCGGCCTATCTAAAATAACGAGTTAAACGAGTTGACTCTTCAACTCATTTTGTCATCTTTAATATCAATATATAAACTTAAATAGTTCAATTCAAACAGATTTACGTAAAATGTGTTGAAAAATTATATATTTTTTAAGCAAATTTTGAAAAAATATATGGTATATTATAAATTCTCTAAAACGGTAAACATTTTGCTATCTTAGATTTTAGTTGACTGTATATAATACTTAACAATCAATCATTTAAAATCACGTCATATTTTTATATTTACTATTTAAATTTTGATTTTATATTTTTTTACTTTATGAGTATTGGTATCCACCATTTTATCATAGATCTCAAAGAATTCTCAAGAATAAAATGATAATTGACTTACATTGACAAAACAATCATGGAAGAACAAACGGAGGATAGAAGCACCAATTCGGGCTTCCTTTGATATGGCAGATTGCATTGTGGATTTTACCGTGGAAGAGAGTTGTGAACAAGAACTTGAGTAAAAGTTTTCAGAAAGTTGTGCATTGGCACTTCCCACAACGAGGACAAACAGACCCAAACTAATCATTGTTAATCTAGAACAAGTTAACACAGCCATATGATTATTATCAAATAAATCCTCTAACTAAACAGTTAAATTCACTTAGCTACCTCTAGTGTTTCTCTCTTTGTTCTTAAGAGAGTTGTGGTAAATCAACTTAAACAAGTTCCATATTTATAATGACCAAGGTTGTGTATGTCAAATATGTAACACACGTAGAATATAGACAAGTCTTCTTCTATGCATGGGGAAATTTGGCAATTATGGGATCTTTCAAAAAGAGTGTTACGAAAACTTCAAAATAATAATTAATTTATGATTATGACGGATTAGAAAAATGGGGTTTCTAGTTGTATGATTTGATTCGATCAATTCAAATTCAAAGACAACAATAAAGTGCAAAGTAAACCCGCGTAGTTTTTCAACGAGCCTAACTACTCTGTTCCCCTACCCTGCTTTGTCAATGTTTTTACAAATGTTCGGTAAACCGTATTCATTTGAGAGGGTCCCATTAATTAGATATTCTAGATTGGTCATACTCTTGAGTCTTGCCCAGTTAGTTAAATAGATATTCTATCTATTTAATTATTTTATTTTATTGATTAAATAAGTTTACGTAATTTTTTATGTAATTAATATATATTTTTAATTATTAATTATTTAAATAAAAAATTGTAAGTGTTTAAGGGTTGAAATCTCAATTTTATAAAACATTAAATTATTTAAAATAGATCAAAATGTCTAATTTCTCAACTATTTCGTTTTCTTAAAGTTTTTTTGCTTTAAAAAATTGAAAGAATGTTTTGACTAACGTAATTTTAAAAAACAACTTAATATTTTATAAATTTAATATCTTTAAATTGATAACCGCCCTATACTTTCGCAAATTAAAAGAATAGTTTACTTATTTTCCTGATATTTATCCATGCAAGTTGCAAAACGACAGAACATAGCAAAAAAGCAAAATTTGACTGCGTAGATCAATGATTCAATGAACCAATAAAACAAGCATACTAGTATTACTTAGTCATTCGTTATTGACTTCAATTTAACAGAATAATATTAGAAGTGCAGATCGATGAGAATGTTTGTTTGATTAGCTAGATTGCTAAGCAAGTTAACTAAATCAAAAAAAATCAACTTTGTAATTTCACTTTTATACAATTTATATATGTTTATCAGTCTACTACGTCTTAACGCGAATTTTACTTTGTTTGTCTGATGCCTACAATAGTCATAATATATAATCGCATTTAAAAATATAATATGGTTTTGTTTAATAAAATTAATAGATAGTTGTTGAGTTAATTGAGAATTTAATAAAACCAGCGGTTTAATTAAATTAAAAATATAAAATAATATAAAATGACATTCTTAATTAAAGATAAATTTTATCAACTAAAGTCTAAAATATTTTAAAAATTGTAAATAATATCTATTTTATTTATTTTAAATTAAA
>JBBPBP010009777.1:60642641-60655324 GCA_037974735.1 Cicer chorassanicum | reverse complement strand
TGTTACGTTGGATTGGATATAATTTTTAAGAAAATGATTACTTTTGATAAAAAAATTAATTACGTTGATTTTAATAATAAATTAAATTTTATTTTCTGAAATAGTTGTGGTTAATCAAATTCAGATTTATGGTCATCGAAGTTGTGTTGATAGTTATTGAGTTTTGGTCAATCAAATTATGATAATAAATTGCTATCCTGTTGAATATCAAATTGTTCATAGTTAATGAGTTTTAATCTGCATTTATGTTCACCGATGTTTTAATTACATGTTAAATCAATAATTCAGTGTAATTCAAGCGATGAATTTTTTAGACCATAATTGATTTTAAACTCAAGGAAATCTACTATTATAAGGATTAAATGACGTCAAAATTAAATGAATCTTAGAATTAGATATGAGTGTACGCGTACTACTATGATGGACTTATATAATTACGGTGAGGCGAAAAATTAATTTTATACCAAACATATGTTGAGTTTTCAAGTTGTATTAAAGGTATTATTGTTTATAATTGGTAATAATTGACTTCCATACTTGAAGTCCTTGCCCGCATGGTGATCAATTTCGATGAAAATTACATTATTATAATATGGTAATATTAACGAATGTTTTTGTATTGAAAAGTAAAATTTGAATTTTAAAACAATTGAATACATTAATTTGTTAGGAAGGGTCTTGCCAATGAGAGTGTTTTGAAGATATTGATTAAGTAGACAATCAAAAGGAAATTTTGTCTATTAAAACTAGGGAAAAGATCGATCTTTCACAACATAATGATTTAATATTCAAATTTATATTAAAAATATATTTACATTTAATATTTGATATATTTTAAATAAAATTATTCTCGATGAAAAAAATCTATAGAAAAAGAAGAAAAGTTTATTTTTAAAACATATATAAATCAAACATTTATCAAAGTTTATAAAAAGATGTTAATTTTCTCCTTTTAGTAAATCCGCAAGAGGTTTGGTGTGTCAATTGTCGGTTTATACATTTATTTATGATTAGCTTGCTGATCTTTTGACCCTAAAAGCCATGCGAACAAAGATTAACAACTGCGAAACTTTTGAATTATTTATTGGGTAAAGAATTCCTCCACTATCTGATACTCCTTTAAAATGATTAAGACAGTGCTTGTATTGATCACACACCTTTACTTACCATTTTAACTAATGTAAAGTAAAATGAAATATTTAAATGTAATTAATAAATAAGAATAATACATTCATCATATTTGATATGAAGTAATATAAAATATTTCAACTTTTAGTGAAAAATTAATTAGATATATTTTAACAATATACAATAACATAATTTTATTTTGAGATATTTTAAATTTCAAATAAATATTATCTTAAAATAGATGCTTTTGAAATAACTATTTTAAATTAGTCAAATCTTTGAAGTTTAATCAATGTGATGTTTGTCGTGTCTATTGTGGTAAATTCGAAATGTTTTTGTTAAAAGCATTTTGAAATATTACATGACGGAATAGTCTTATATTGTTTGAATTTATAAAAGAAGGGCTTAATTGCAGTTTTAGTCCCCCTATTTTAGCTGAATCACGAAAGTAGTCCCCCCCATTTTATTTCTCTCCAGTTTTGGTCCCTCTAACAGAATTTTGGTCAAAAACTTGATGAATTGTCATTTTTTTGCACTTATTTAAGTCACACCATGCCTCAAGATCTCGTGGTGCAACAATTGTACCTGAAATCTATGATTATAAATGATGTAGTGTGGCTTAAAAAAATGACACTTCATCAATATTTGGACCAAAATTCTGTTTGAGGGACCAAAACTGAAGAGAAATAAAATGGGGGGACTACTTTAGTGATTCAGCTAAAATAGGGGGACCAAAACTGCAATTAAGCCTAAAAGAAGAGATAACTCAATGCTATATATATGTTTGTTTTAGTTTTTCATTATAAATTACACTCGTCAGAAACACTTTAAACTTATATATGATTTTTTTTCTCTTTTATTCTCTTATACTTGGAGACGAAGGGAAGGTGAGACCGGCAGGTGACACAGTCCCTCCAAGTTATATAGGTTCTTTTAAATTATATATAGTCGATTATTATATAAACTTATGATAAGTTAATTATTAAACAATTTTTGTATAAAAATATAGTTATATGTGTATTTTATTAGTAATTTTGATTTTCAAATGTGTCATTCATGAATTAATTTAGTTCTCAAGT
Source organism: Cicer chorassanicum (assembly GCA_037974735.1). Taxonomy (NCBI): domain Eukaryota; kingdom Viridiplantae; phylum Streptophyta; class Magnoliopsida; order Fabales; family Fabaceae; genus Cicer; species Cicer chorassanicum. The sequence goes on along the minus strand of JBBPBP010009777.1, from coordinate 60,653,117 downwards.
GTTTCTTTTATTGATCAATTTGATCCATAAAAACAAAAGAATAATTTGATGATGTGTTTAATTTTGATACATTCAAGACTATAAAGTAGTTGCACTTCACATGTTTGGAAAACCAAAATGATTGTTTGTTTTTATACAAGGGTCATGATAACAAGTGCTCTTAGGGTATTTATAAACAACTAAAAAATGAAATAAAAAAAATTATTGTTTAAAATTTCAAGACATTGATTACACAAGTTTCAAAGTGTTATTTCCTTTTTAGGTTGCTTAACATATGTTCTTAATGCACTTGTTAGCATTTTCTTTTATATAAATATTAGAGTTTTAGTCAATGACTCGTTGAATATTAATTCTCGACTTCGCCACTACTTATAATCTTGTGTTAGAGTGTTGTGATATTGTAGTTCAAATATTTGCTTTTTAGAGTGTCGATGTACGGGGGTCATGAGGAGTATGAGAAATGTCTATGTGTATAATCTTTTTCACGTAATGTTATTCTATAGTTGTCATTAGAAGTGTGGATGTATCGGGGGTCATGAGAAGTATGAGGGTTCTCTTAGTGTAACAATTTTTGCGTAGTGTTTTTTTCTTCAATTTTAGACTTTTCATGTTATTTCTTGTGTTTAATTAAACTTCGTTAGTTATTTAATTAAATTTTGTTGTTGTTTATTTTCCTTTTATATAAATATTAGAATTTTTTGTCAAAGCTTCCCTAAATATTAATTTTTGACTCTACCACTACTTATACTCTTCTATTAGAGTGTTGTGAAATATAATTCAAATATGTGCTTTAGGGTGTGGATGTACTAAGGGTCATGAGAAGTATAAAAAACATTATCTATTCCAATAATTTTCACATAATATCATTCACTAGTTGTCATTGAACAACGATTATGATTTTTTCTTCGATTTTAAATTTTTCTCGTTATTTCTTATATTTTAATTATTATTTAATTAATTCTTTCTGTTCGTTTAATTTTCAATGATTTTCTTTGTATAAATTTAGTATCATAACTTAAACAAACAAACAAAAAATTCAAAAAACAAATCCTAGGAAAACCAACCAAATTTAGAGTTTGTTTGATTCACATCCCAAAATCTCTAATTTAGTATTTTAAAATTTAAAAACTAAAAAACTTGTTTGAATTACTTGTTTTGTAAAACTATTTTTAATATTATACTTTTTAAAACTAAAAAAACAAAAAAGATAAATGGTATTTTACTTTTTATTTTTCAGTTTTTTTAATTTTTTAGATAAAAACTGTTTTAAAAAATTAGAGTTGCCAAACAGATTTTTTTTAAATTTTATTTTTAAAATCAGGTTTTTAAAATTATTTTTAAAAACTAAAAAGTAAAACACAATCAAACAAGTCTTTAGTATTTTTCAATCTTGCTATTATTTTTTTTACTCATATCTATTTTGCTGCTAATAAATATAAATATTGATTTAAAATCACCTTATCTTTGTTATATCAAATTTCAAAGGATCGTGGGAGCATCTCACCGAAATGAGTGTATTCACATTGACAATTGTTCGAACATTAATGAGTCAAATTTCACAAGACACAAATAAATAAAGCCAACTATACTTTTATTGGACGGGAATAAAGCAAACTATTGAAGTTCAAAAAATGTATTTATCATTTTTATGTATAATATAGATTTGAACATATAAATAAATAGGTTTGTTTGTTTCAATTTTGGAATAGCTGGTCAAACCTTTTTTAGTTCACGGTCGATCGATCATTGTTAAATAGAGAGTTAAATATATTTTTAGTTTTTTTAAAATATAGATGTTTTAAGTTTAGTTGTTCTAAAAAATAATACAATTTTTCGTCTTTATAAAAGCATTCGGCATAGTTTTATTTTAGATTTTATTGTTAAGTTATTATATATTTTTAAATAAATGGTTTTTTTGAAGCATGTTCTCATCATTTTAAAAAGCTTCTCTCAACAAATGAGCTCAAATTTAATTTTTGATTCATATTTTTGATAATTTTATCTTGAATTTATCACATTTAAAAAATTAATATTTAACTCATTTTAAGTTACAAAATTCTAAATTTTTGTGGCAAATTTTTTTATAATGTTCTAAATATATTTACAAAAAAAAATCAAAAATTTAAAAGTTGAAGTACAGTTAAGTATGTTTCGTTTCAACAAAAACTAAAATTACTTGCGCGATAATTTAGTTGGGATTAAAAGTTGTAATTTTTCACAAACACTAGAGTTAAAAACTCGAGATTTTATAAACACTAAAACATATTTAACCCTTTAAATAAATAATATGTTTAATTATTTTTTTAGTCTCTCTGTTCTATTACGCAATCGTAAATAGTTTCTATTTTTAAATTGAACTTTTGTTGTCTATAGACGTAGTGATAAACATCACTTAAACCTAACTCACACAATTACGAGTTTAAACATGAGATTTGATGTTTAATTTAACAATATTGATATTTTTCAGTTGAGTTAAGTTTTGCGACTGAAGTTGAACTTTTTAGTCTTCCAAATATCACATTTGTTGTTATTTTGGTCCCAAAAATGAAGATGTAACATATTTTTAAATTGTGTAACATTAAACTTATTGACGTGACAAAATACAAGTAGATTAATATTTATCAGCATCATTGAACATTAAAAAATAACAAACATTTTCAAATATATATATATTAAATTACGAAGTTAATAAAAAATAAATAAATAACTTTTTATTTATGTTTGATTTGTGAATTTTTTTGTTATTTTTAAATTAATTATTTTAATGTTTCATGAGTTGATAAATCTAAGTTCACATGTATTTTAATGTTTGGGACAAAAAATATTGATTGAGGGATCAAAAAAGTTTGATTTTAAAAAAGAGATATTGTTATCGTGAATGAAATAAAAAGTGCAAATAAGTCTAAATTATAATATTAAAAAGCTAAATTATGATTTTGGTTTTTTAAGTTATTTTTAAATTTTACTTTAATCTTTTATGTTTTTTTAATTTTATTTTGGTTCCGTGAATTTCAAATATTAGACACTTTAGTTTTTCGTTTTATTTTAATATTTTTGTCTTTAAAGATATCAATGTTAGACATTTTAGTCTCTTAACTTTGATACCTTAAACTATAAACTTTAGACATTCATAAATAGGAGCAAAATGTTGTCTCTAAAATATTTCTTTCATTTAATCCGAACCGATCCAATTAAGAACGGGTTGGGTTGACGGGTTATACATAAATAATAATCTGTTTTTATTTTATTGGAAAAACATAAGTAACAACAATAACAATTTAATTGAATAAAAATATATTTAATATTTGAATGTCTCAAAAATTATAAAATTTCAATCACATCATTCAATTCTTTAAAAAAACTAACAACCTCTCACAAAAAAAAGTAAATAAATCAAACAATCTTCAAATACACATATTTCTTTTTTTTTTCTTTAATAATAATAACAATAATACTGCTAATAATAATAATAGTAAAAATTTAATGAATTTTACTTGGGAAGTGAGTATGTCCAACGAGACATTAATCAATTGTCTAAACTAACTTTCAAAATTTAGTAAACACTACCTATATTTATTCATATCAATATTGTCCATTATAATTTGAAAATGTTCCATTTAAATGTGGAATGCAACTTCTACTGCAATTGTTGTTGAAAGTTGATATTTCTACCTCACTTTTTAGTGTACCTCTACAATATGCACATGGAAAAGACAACAATATTCTTACATTTTGTGGTTATGTTTTCTATTTTAGTATTTAAAACATTTGAAAACGGTGAAAGTAATTTTATTATAATCATTTTTCTAAATGAGAGCACCGGAAAAAGTCATTTTATAGTTCATATATTTCTTCACCTTAAAAATTATTTTATGGTATCTGTTGTAGAAGTAATTTTTATAACATTGATTTTTTTTATAATTTATTTTTGGTCATTCTATTTTTTTCAAATTTAAATTTTGGTCATTCTTTTTGTGTATTCTGATTTTTTAAATCCTTATTTTAAAATTCTTAAATTATTTTTAATCTTTTTCCAATCTTAAGGATGTGGCTATTTCTTTAATATTGTGGTGTTTACTTGACAAAGGATGGTTGCCACATCACTCAAATATTCCGCCACATATTTTTTAAATAAATTAATAAAATAATATTATTTTGTTATACAATTAAATAAGTAACATTTATATATTATATCAAAATAAAGAAAAAAAATCAATGTCTCTATTCTTTATTTTCATCCAACTTTCTCTCTTCTCCATCTTCCAAAATCCACCCAACTTTCCCTCTTCTTCATCTTCCATCCAAATTTCTCAATATATTCTTTTGCTTATTCCATAATACAAATCTTTATAATTCCTAATTTTGTTTGTTTGAAACTCAATAGAAAAATAAATTCTCGTAAGAGTACGATTTCACTGTTCAAGCCCTTTCCCACAAATAATCTCTAATTTTGTATCGATATATTCAACAAGAATTAGATTTACGCAACTACTTCTTAGATTTATGCAACAGCTTCTCAGGCAACAACATCTATATAATGCTCCCTCTCACAATCGTTTTTGTTCTTGATATTTTGAGGTGTATGGTGTTTGATGTTTGATATATGTTGAAAAGGTTGGGGATTATGATTTGGTGGTGTTTTATAAGAGTACAATGATAACATTGTTAATAGGTGAGATAGTGTCACATCATCCAAAATGGAGTGGAACTAATTTTTTTTAAAGATTTTCTATATAGGAGACAAAAACTAAGATTTAGAAAAATCAAAACAAAAATTAAATTTAGAGAAAATAAAAAGATTAACAATGCATATAAATTTTTTAATAAAAAAATATGTAGTGTAAGAGTGATAGTTGTAGGATACACATCAATTGTAATTGTAGGATACAATAAAAATTGTTGGAGTAGACTTAACAATTTTATTGCTGTGATTCAAAATAGGAGTCTCATAAAAGTCGTTTTTACAATTCATATTTTTCTTCACTGTAACAATCATTTTTATGGTTAACATTGTAAAAACCATCTTTATAGTTGTCATCACGAAAGTCATCTTTATAATTGCTAATATAAAATTCATCTTTATGGTAAGTGCAAAAGTGTGAAAAAAATATACAGATAAAATTGGAAATAAGTATAAAAATTGTCGGAGTTGACTTAGCAATTTTATTGTTTTGATGCCATGTGAAATGTGAATCAATGTTATGAAAACAATACCGAGTCCAGTGGACCAACTTTTATCATAACGAAAGTTTACTTGGTGATTATCAAATCGGAGCCAAATTTTGATGGGCCCAAAGTTATATTGCTCCACCCAATTATGTTAGAGGAATCTACTTTTTATCTCCTCCCTTTTAGCTCTCACCCCTCTAAAGTAATGAAAAAATTATTTTATTCTTTTTTTATTTTCAACTATTTGATAGTTAGCTTTTTTTAAAAAATTTAAAAGAATGCCAAATTTTTTTATAAATATGAAACTTTTGAAATGTAATTTTTCCAAAATAAAAAAAATTTAAACTTTAGATGAATGTGAAACTTTCGAAATGTAATTTTTTCAAAAGTTTTTAAAAAGTTCGAAGCATTGGATGAATTTAAAACTTCTAAAATTCAATTTTTTCTAAAGTTTTAAAAAATTGAAACTTTGGATGAATGTGAAACTTTCTAAATGCAATTTTTTTAAAAATGTTTAAAAAAAAATCAAAACTTTGGATGAATATCAAACTTTTGAAATGCAATTTTTCAAAAAAAGTTTAAAAAATTTGAAACATTGAATGAATGTGAAACTTTCATGAAGACACCGGAACCCAATGATTCATGCAGACCACACATATTTCACATATCACTATATCGAGTGGCCGAAGACACAACTCCTATTAAGCATGATGGATGAATCTTATCTACATCACTCATATCCCACTACATGGTTTATTGTAGATCGAATAATCATCGCTATAATTGTCCTACTACAAATAATGTTTGATGACCTCAAAATATATAACTTTTCCAGTATGGATCGTAGTGACTTCAAGTCAAATGACTACTCACTATGGTTACATGAGAATTGTTAATGACACTTACATGACTATTATGTAAGATTCTCATAGAGGATCAATCTAGTACAATATTATTCATAATATTGATACCTATGGGAAGATTTGATATCATGTATGACCCGTGGGATACTCACATATTAATCTCTATATATTACTATTGTCCCGTTTAACGGTAAAACTTGACTACATACAACTTAAGAATAATGTCATTATGCTCAATGAGGTATCACAATTAAGTCACACTTAATGTTTCATTTAACAAACTAACTGTTCTAAGGACTTTAAATAATTTAAATAATAGTAAGTGTCATGATATAAATAATTACCAAGATAAAATTGTTGGCCTATAGGGCTAACTCTAACAATCTCCCACTAACACTATAGCCAACCAGACATACTCCTAATACCCATTGATCTAGTGTGACCATCATGCTTCTGTTGAACAAGTGGTTTCATAAGTGGATGAACAATGTTATCGAAGGTAGGAACTTTGCAAATCTTAACCTCTCCTTTATTGACGATATCTCGAATAAGATGAAAGCATCAAAGTATATGTTTGGATATTTGGTGAGATATGGGTTCCTTAGCTTACGTGATTGCACCATTATTATCATAATAAAGGTCGATCGAATTTTAAATGTTAGGAACTATATCTAGTTCATTAATGAACTATCTGAGCCATAAAGCCTCTTTTGTTGCATTAGAGGCAGCAATATACTCGACCTTTGTAGTATAATTAACGACTGTCTCCTGCTTTGAACTCTTCCAGTTCACAATGCCATCATTCACGAAAAGCACATATGTAGGCTACGATCTTGAGTCATCTTTATCAGTTTGGAATCTAGCATCTGTGTAACCATTTACAACGAGCTTTTCTTCACCACCATAAACTACGAACGAATCCTTTGTCCTCCTCACATACTTTAGGATGTTCTTAATTGCGGTCCAATAACTCTTATCAGGATCTAATTAGTACCTGCTCATAATGCTAAATGCATACGAGACATCTGGTCTAGTACATATCATAGTGTACATGATAGTTCTTAATGCCGAGGCATAAGGCATTTTACTTATGTGTTCCCTTTCATATGATGATGTAGGGAATTGTTCTTTGGATATGTATACGCCATGTGACATAGGCAAGAGTCCTTTATTGGAGTCGTGCACATTGAAGCGTCCAAGCACTTTGTTAACTTTTGTACTTTGACTCAAGACAAACAGCTTTAGTGATCTATCTCTATAGATTTTGATTTCTAACACATATAAGGCTTCATCTAAGTCCTTCATTGAGAAGACATTCCCTAACCACATTTTCACATTTTGTAATGTAGGATATCATTTCCAATGAGCTGTATGTCATCCACATACAAGACCAAAAACACTATTGTGCTCCCACTAACCTTCTTGTACACACAAGGTTCATCTTCATTCTTAATGAATCCAATATGTCTTATCGCTTCATCAAAACGAATATTGCAGGTTCTAGAAGCTTGCTTTTATCATAAATGGATCTTTGTAGCATGCATAGCTTTCCAGCATCCTTTGGATTTTCAAAACCCTGAGGTGTCATGTACACATCCTCGAGAAGATTCTCATTAAGGAATATGGTCTTAATGTCCATTCGCCAAATTTTATAATCACGGTATGCAACAATAACAAGTAAAATCCAAACAGATTTAAGCATTGCTAATATATAGTAGGTTTTATCATAATCTATACCATGAATTTGTTTAAAACCATTCACCGCTAGCCTTGACTTCAAGGTATTTTACCTTACCATCCATGTCAGTCTTCTTCTTGAAGACTAAGCCTCTAATATTAGGCTCCTTATTGAAATAAATTTTTAAAGCTCCAACCCATTATTTTATTATTTTTTGTGGACTCAAGTGAGAGGGCTTGTAGGCCAAATGTTTTGTTAATTGAAATATTTTTTTCTCAAAAATTTTTGAGCAAAATCAAAAAAAAAATTCTTGAAAAAATTGATTTTCTTTTTCTCGAATCAAAAAAATTTCGAGAAAAAAATTTTATTTTTTGGGAAAAATATAAAAAAAATCGAATTTTTTTTCCAAACACATAACGATTTTTTTTTTTAAAAAGTATGTCCATGGGCCGCACTAAGCCCACAAAATTTTAAGGTCTTTTGGCTTTGGGGGCTTTCTTTTTTGGGACCTTTTAAACTATGAAATTTGTTTGCCCCTCCAACATGTGATTCTTGGAAAAGTTGGGTGAACAACACTTGTTCTAATCCATCTTATGAATTAAATCTCAATCTCTTTGCCTCTTAGTCCATTTCAATCCTATGGAGTCCAACTTAGTTAAGTTAAACCCAATAGTTGGTAGTCGGATCTTATCATGTCGCACGTCACCGATATAAAATAGTGTACCCAAACTTAGCATGACCTTATCATGTAGCACTAAATATAAATTACAAATCTTAGGTATTTGAGTTGACTTCTCAAACCTCTCCACTACGTCATTGTATGATGTTGCATCCTGTCACCTTAAACAGTTACAATTATTTAAAAATAAATAAATTGTTACGACACGCATACCATATTTTAAAATAAAACACGACACGCATGTCATATCAATAAAATAAAATAAAATAACAATTGCATTATGAATTATGAATTAAATATTAATATCAATACTAAGCAACATCAATAATTGTTAGATTTCTCAAAAATAGTCTTGGAAAAGGTCTTTTTCTTCTAGCTAGCTCTTCTTTCAGCATCAAGGACTTTTGTGACTCGGATTGGGGTGTTTGCTCAGAGACTAGACGCTCTACTACTGGATTTTGTTTCTTTCTTGGTTCCTCCTTAATTTCTTGGAAGAGTAAGAAACAACCAACTGTTTCTCGTTCTTCATCTGAAGCTGAATATCGAGCCCTCTCGCAAGCCACTGGTGAAGCACAATGGCTCTTGTTTCTAGTGTGTGATTTGCACATTGTTCATCCAAAACTAGTTGTTATCTACCGTTACAACAAGTCAGCCTTTTATATTGCATTCAATCCGGCATTTCATGAGCAAACAAAACATATTGAGATGGATTGTCATGTCGTCTGAGATAAAATTCAAGCAGGAGTTATACATTTTATGTCTATATCTACTGTTGATCAGACAACTGATTTATTCACCAAAACTTTACATATTTTTTCCTTATTTTCGTCTTTTATTCAAACTTGGAATGTTAGTCATCTATTTCAGTTTGAGGGGGATATTGGACCTACTTAATGCATTTTACTTTTGTACCTTAGTTAACCAATTTATTTGGGTTATAATTAGGATAGAGTTAGTTTTTCTTATTCCCTTTTTATTAGGCTTTATGTTTTAGTTTTTTAGATACATTTTCTCTTGGGTTCAATCTCATATAAAAAGAGATAATCCATCTTTTGTTTGTAAGAAAGATTTATTGTAATCAATATAAAAGTATTTTCAGAAATACTCTCCATTCAATATGAAATTTACTAACCTATCTCCTCTTGGACTAACTCACCACAACAGTCGAACTATAAGGATGTTTCGTGTATGGCTTGGACCCTTTCCCAAAACCTCCTTGTCTACTAGCGAACGACGCATAAGCACCAACGGTTCATCTAAAAGACCCGAAATTGGCTCCTCTACAATTCGGATAGGGAAAACCATCTCATCGATTAAGAATCTCAATGTCAGATTTAATATCTCAAGCACTTAGGCGAAATCAAGTACTTATGCTTTATCGCTTCATCAATACGCGCAATCCTCTTTAAATCACTAGATACCAATTCAAAAAACTCATACCTCCAAGTAGGGATGGCAATTAGATCCAGACCTAGTGGGTACCCGCAAAAAAAGCCCACAATAGGTAGGGTAAAAATCCGCATAATAGGTATAGGGACGGGTAATTACCGACAAAATTAAGCGGGTATGGGTGCGGGTATGGGTATTATAGTACCCACCCTGCCCCACACCCGCACTAATATAAATATTTTATTTATTATATTAGTGTTTAGTTTAATTAATTATTTTCTTTTATGTTTTAGCATATATTGAAATCATTGGACCAATACAATATTTATAATCGAAAGATAAACGTTTGCAAACCTTTTAAGAATTTGATTATGATGAATAGGTAAATAATTGTGACCTTATAACTAAGAGTTATGTTTTATTAATCGTGACTTTATAATTATACTTGCAACTTCCTATCAATTTTTTTTACATATCTCGGATAATACCGCTGTAGGATATATATATATATATATATATATATTCATTTTAGATGTATTTCTTATTTTATGATGGACAATAGAAGCACACAATGTTATAACTTTACCGATAATATTCATATTATCAACTGAATTTTTTTTTAAATAATTTTCAGTATGAAAATAATGTAGCTTCTAGAAAAATTATATTTGATAATTGATTTTTACTGTGAAAAACAA
>JBBPBP010009777.1:60597634-60625519 GCA_037974735.1 Cicer chorassanicum | reverse complement strand
AATAATAATAATAATAATAATAATAATAATAATAATAATAATAATAATAATTTCGAAATAAAAACCTTTGAAGATTTTATTGAATTCTAATTTTTCGAAACATAAATTTCGAACCTTTCGAGTAAGGCTAAAATTTCGAAATGCAACATTCAAAACTTTCATTCAATCTGAAAGTTTCAAAATGAAAATTCTGAAACTTTCCAATTAAATAAAATTTTCGAAACTTTCTATTAAATGAAATTTTTAAAACTTTCCATTTCGAAACTTTCCCATTATTATTATTATTATTATTATTATTATTATTATTATTATTATTATTATTATTTATAATTAATTAATTATTTAAAAACATTTTAAAACACAAAACGAAAAAAAAAAAAAAAAAATTCACACCCCCTCAGTAGGAGGTCGCACCCCTAGCCAGCGACCTCCTGTTGGGCCTGAAAAATTTCTTCTTCAGCTGGTCGCACCCTCCCATTGCGAACTCCCACTGGGCCAAAAAAAAAAATTACACCTCCAGTAGGAGGTCGCACCCCCGCCGAGCGACCTCCCACTGGGCCTGCAAAAACCACTCTTCAGGAGGTCGCACCCCCCGTTGCGACCAGCAGAAAGGCCTAAAAAGTAGGGCAGTTTGGTAAACGTTTTCTAAAGTGTGGCATTTTGGTCAAATTTTAAAAAAAAGAGGATATTTAAGAAAAAAACTCTTCATTTTATGTCCATCCCAGATTTTATCAACAGACACCCACATATACAGACATATTATTTTTATATCTCTAAATTCTAGTTGCATCAAGTAAAATTTAAGGGTCCAAAATTGAACCACTTTTAAGAAAGTTCGTATTGGAATAACCCAATCTTTTAGCCCATACTGTTGAAAAAATCTATGAAGTATGAGTTTCTAAAATATCAACTTTATGTAAGTTAAAATTATTTTTTTAATAAACAATTAAAATTATTTCTTTACATCATACCTTTTTCTCCAAACATTAAATCTATTTATATTTAAAAGAAAACCCTTGTCTGATTGAGAAGTTGTTATATTAAAAAGTTGATACAAAGAATCCCAAATGAAATGAAAGAAGATACCGACTTCAGTAGCATCTTTGGAGTGACTGAATCATCTTCCACCAAACCCAACTCATAATGGGTTTCATATCCAAGGGCATTTTGGTCAAAACAACCTCATCACCAATCATGTGCGTGTCGTCGTTTAACAACAATAATAATGTAAGAACTGTGACTGTGAGATAGAGACAAAGGAAACAAGAGATATGGGAAGTGTTAGTAACATTGGCTTCTTCTCTTCAGCATCCATATTTTCAAAGCAGAGGAAACACAAATCTTCATGCACTTTTATGATTTATCACAACAACGTCAACTACAGAGTTAGGAATATGAGCAGAATCTGTTGCAATAAATTATCAGAAAGTGGGATTGAAGAGATTCATACCACTAAAAGGGTTTCTCAATCAAAGGATAGCGTGGAAGAGTACAATACAGCTATGAAGAGGATGATGAGGAACCCTTATGAGTATCATCACGATTTGGGTCCGTTTCATCTTTCTATTCCTATTTGTTTGTGAATTCGATTGTTACTTCCTGATTTGATATATGATTATGATTATCAGCACTCTTGAGAGGAATTAATGAAATTGAATGGTTTTTGTAGTTTACTGTTGCATTAGATGTTGCTTAATAGAATAGAATAGAATAGAACTATAATTGTATCATTCCTTTCCTTCATTGCATTTGGTTTATGCTTTGTTATCTATAAAGACTTCAACTATTGTATTGAGTTTGTGCCTTTTAGCTTTAAATTGGAGAGGATGTTGTGCGGGAAGTCGCAGAGATTCTTTTCATTTTTTAAAAGGTTGTAGAAAGACTTATGTTGGGTATGAGTCCCCTGACTTATTGTTAGTGATAAGTGGAGAAGTCGCTGGAACAGGAAACTTTAGTTGGACTCGACTGGGGGGTACGGGGAGCGAAGCCCCTGCAGAACTTCTGGGGTAATCTCATAGACTAGTTTGCATCTTTTCAACACAAGTTGTACACCATAAACTTTAAGCTTGAATCATAATAAAAAATGGTATTGTAGTGAGAGACATAAGCATAATTGGTTGTACTATGTGATCAAACATTTGGTGTTCTCTATTTTTATTTTTTTTGAACCGGAGTTGTTGTTCTAACAATCATATTTTCATAATTTGTAACAATAATTGAGTCTTTATACACTAAAATTGTAGTAACTAAGATGTCTATAAGAAATTGAGAACAGCTCTACTGTTCTATTTCTTTTTTTTGAAACAACCAATACTAGTAGTTAGTTGTTAATTTTGTTAGAGGGAGAAGTTGAACATATGACCTCTTTGTCACTCCAACTCCCCCAAACCACCTTATGACTCTCAATCTATTCAATCATATTTTGCAAATGATTTGAATGTCCATTAAAAAACCATTGCTTTTTCATTAGTTGGTGATTTATGTATGGCATGATTATGTCATTCAACTGATACCACCAATGATGGCTAATTGCAGGTATGAATTATACAGTTATAACTGAGTATTTGATTGTGGGGTCCCAACCACAGAAACCTGAAGATGTAGATCATCTAAAGAAGGAAGAAGGTGTGGCATACATTCTAAACTTGCAACAAGATAAGGATATTGAATATTGGGGAATAGACTTGCAATCAATAATAAAAAGGTGTCGTGAACTTGACATTAGGCACATGAGGAGACCGGTATGCAATCCCCTTTTTAGTCCATCTATTGAGAGTATACAAAACTGCCACGCACTATGTAATAATCTAGATAAATACCTTAATTAAAGTGCATATCATATAAATGTGTATGTATAAGCTATTTTTATAGAAAAGATAAAATAAAGTCAAACTATTTTTATATAAGTTATAAGTTGTTTTTATAAGGTATTCCGGAGAGCTTATGTAAATTAGCTGGAAAAAATTTATGGACATGTCGCATGTTGTTTTCATAAGGTATCCCAGAGAGTTTATGCAAATAAGCCGAAATTGAAAACAATTTATGGACATGTCGCAAGCTATCACAAGTTGTTTTAATAAGCTACCCCGGAGAGCTTATGCAAATAAGCTGAAAACAATTAATAGACATGTCACAAGCTGTTTCCATAAGTTCTTTCAAATAGTCTCACAAGTATTTGTCCTAATAGACAAGCTTAAATAAGTTAATTCAAACGGATCCTAAATTTATCTCTTTGTAGCTTGCATTAGGAAATAAGTGTTTGAGTTGTCATGGCTAATAATTTATATGCACAGTTGAAGGATACATATGCTTTCTCACTGCAGTTGAAAATATACCATCTCAAACAAGTGATTCTGACTCTTAAGATTGTTTCGTGTTCACCAAATGTGTTGCTTACTTGTTCTCGACTGAATTATCATTTACATTTTTGTATTTTTTAATTTATTTACATAATTAGGCAGTAGACTTTGATCCAAACTCTTTGCGAAGTGCACTACCTAAAGCAGTTTCATCTTTGGAATGGGCAATTTCTGAGGGAAAAGGAAAAGTTTATGTGCATTGCACTGCAGGACTTGGAAGAGCTCCAGCAGTGGCAATTGCTTATTTGTTCTGGTTTTCTGAGATGAATGTAAGTCTTAAACCCCTCACATTATCTTTGAATCAAAAAACAATTTCTATACCACTTATTTAACATTTCACGAGTGTTATTGTTGCACAAAACCTCTAGGTGGTGGTAACAACTAACAAGGTTTTCTTCAAGTACTAATATTCTCACAAATGAATATGGCCTTTATTTTTATGAACAGCTAAATGCAGCCTATGATATGCTAACTTTAAAGAGACCTTGTGGACCGAATAAAAAAGCGATACGCGGTGCTACTTATGATTTAGCTAAGAACGACCCGTGGAAGGAGCCATTTGAGAGTCTTCCAGACCATGCTTTTGGGGATATAGCAGACTGGGAGAGGAACCTGATTCAAAATCGTGTTCATGCTCTTCGCGGAACTTGACAATTTAGGTATACTTCTTTTGTGGAAATCATTAGTACGTTATTGGTATTGAAGTATCGAGTATAAGTAAGAAACCATACATTGGATGAAAATTAGATGCGGTGTCCAAATTACTTGTGGAGTTGATTTTAGCCTAATGTAATGATGCTCTGGTGTCTTAGGCTTCACTCACTTATTTTGGCTGTATATATATGTATTATCTTATATGCATTTATGTTTTGTGTTATATGTATGTATATGTGTACATTGTGATGCTAAGATGCATTTCTATACTTGTGATTGACAGATTACTGCCTATGGAGATTCCTGCACAAGTTGCTGTCCTTGCATGATTGGTACAAGATGCCAAGATACTGCTCAAAACTGAAAACTATTTTCAAGCATATTTTATACAGATATATTATATATACGCATATTGCCTGTAATTGGTACGAAATATTCGGTGTAGTATTATTGATTGGCAAATAAATCAACTTTGTGGCTATTTACCATCCTTGTAGAATATAGACTTGATAAATAATATTTGAGCATTCAAAATGCTTAGTTGATCAAATGGACAATCCTACAACTACAAGCAAGCTTATTTGTCTTTCATAACATTATTAGTTGATTTTCCTCTTCCATTCCATCGACTATAAATCAGTTCAGGTTTCTGTTCTAGACACAGCATTTCTAATAGCTATTTCTCACATGCCTCTAATTGAAATTTGACGTATGGTGTTGGCGATAAAGTTTGAAGTGTTATACGGAAACAACCAAGAAATAATCTTATATGGAGACATGTTTTCAACTCTGATAAATCATAATTTGAGTACAGAAATTAAACACCTCTTCACAAAACCACAAAAATTAAAAGCATGGAAAAGCTAAATTGGTCACATGGTAAGCGTGTGATAGATGGCTTGATGCTTGACTTGCGGATCTCATATCTTCTTTTGAATACCCTTTTCCAGATAATTACCAACATAAATTAATGAGTGATTTGAGAATATGGGAGAGCAGACCCATGTTAACTTTGATTTCAGAGGCTCAACAACTTCCTCAGTTTTGGCTCATACAAGTGAATAAACTATCTCATGTTAGCAAATAGCAACATTATTATATTATTAAGTATCAACATGATAACGGATCGTACTTCTAAAATGGTAAAGTATCCGGATCGGATACTTACCCGGTACCGGTACCGGCACTCGTACTGTACTGTGTTTTACTAAATTATTTTATTACGAATGAAATTGATGATTTTCGTAAGTATTAATATATTATTATTTATATATTTGAGTTAATTTGTTGTTGTAAGCGAATATAAATTATAATTTTTTAAACTTTTATTATGAATTTGTGTTTTAAATTGAACAATTTAACTCTCTTAATTAAATTATATAAAAAAAAATTATGTTTTTCATTGACGTACCCGTACCTTGATTTTTTATAAAATGTATCTCGTATCCGTATCCGTACCCGTACCAGTACCGTATATCATAGGATAACACTCTCTCTAATACATTACTATTACAGTTGGCTGATAGTCTACACATACAGGTTTATAAAGAATTCAAGAAGGTGGAGATTAAGAAAATATTTCTATGAGATGCACGGCTATGATGATTCCATAAAAAAATCAAGGCCTAAAATACAACAGCAATTTCCAAATCTTGTAAAAAAAACTGATATCTTTAGACTCTATTCAGTAAAAAGCAATGGATGACGGATAAATTAATCGATAGCTGATGAATTAATAGTGGATCCTAAGTTGTAAACTTAAACTGTTACTTGAAAAAGCATCTCAAAAAACATTGTAAGCTCGTGAGAGAATATTGTTACCAAACAGCGCTACTTTAATAATATGAACTTCTACGCTATAAGCTATCTTCTATAAGCTATAAACTAGTGATTGAGCCTAACCGATCGGAGCCTTAGTCTCCAATAAATGAATCACAAGCTGTATTTGTTGCCATAGTGGAAGCCAAAGGTATAACCCCCACCAGTGATCAACTAGTGAGCAAATGTAATTTAACTATTACAGGTTGAACCTGACACATACAAGAATTACATTATATAAAATTGCCATTATGACTTAAGCTAAACAAAAAATCACAAACCAAAACTGCTTATGTCTCTATTAATCTGTCATTCATTTTCAGAATGGTGCAACAGGAAAATCATCAGATTCTTGAGAATTTGGTATGTCTGAATTTAACAGATAAAGAACCAAAATTGAATGTGTAGTAAGACCAAAAAAATCAGCAGTAAAATCATTATGACTGACGTGTAATGAACTCTGCATGTGCCTCGTTATAATTAAAGATACACATATCCCAAAAAAAATTATAAAGGAAGAATTCAAATAAATTTTCCCATTTATTAAGTAGGCATAGTTTTTCTTCACATGTTCTATCACCTGGTAATAATAAAAATGTAAACTTGTATCAGAAGACACAAGATTAACTAACCTGAATTTTGAAGAATGAAGGTACAACAACATACAAACAAAGGAACAATGACATGTGAAACAGGTTGACAACGGTCCTTCCAAAATGACCCGAGCTTCAATCTCACTAAAGCAGTAGATAACTTTGGGGAATCTTCTTATTATGTTAAGTTTTCCAACAGCTTCATAATCTTAACCCTATTGATGCCTTGCATCATAAGCATCTGAAAAAAGATTGAAGGCATCAGTTGAAGTCCAGTTCTAGTAAACCTCAAATTACTTGTTCCAATTTTCCTCCGACTAAATATTCCTTCAAAGCATCAATTGAATCATTGTCTCGACTAGGAAGGCTCTTCAAATATTCCAAATAAAGATTGAAGGCCAGTGAGATCTTGCTTTTTCTACACAACCAAGTCATAAGTGATCTATAAAATGAAATGTTCACAGCCAGCCATCTGCATACACTCACAAATCCTTAATGCGTCGTTTTCTCTGTCACCTAAGTACAGCCCATTAATAAATGTTCCATAAGTAACAGAATCGGGTGAGAGACCCTTCTTCAGCAGATCCTCAAAAAACATGAAAGCACCATTAGTATTACGAGCCTTGCAAAAGGCTTTGATTAGAATGTTGTATGTATAATGTCTGGCACAAATAAATTGTTGTATGTAATCATGTCAGGCACAACCCCACTATCAGCAAGTTGAATAAGAAACTTGTAAGCATTCAAAAGTTGTCCGGCATCACACATTTGCTCCACCTTTTTCTGAAGACTACCACTACCAAAAACCTGATCAGAACCCTGAGAAATGTTTAAAAATAACGAAGGTCTTCTCCCAATCTCCATCTTGTAAAGTAAAAGGCTTGCCTCCTTAAGTTTATGAGCCTTGCACAATCCATTTATAAGAGCATTGAAGGTCACAACTGAAGGAACACAATGAAGCTTCTCCATCCGATTAAATAATTCTTGTGCCACCCCAATCATCCCTCTCTTACACATTTCACATATGAGAATTGAGTGAGTGCAAGTATTGTGCTCAGATATATCAAGATAAAGATACTGCGCTCGATCCAAAAGACCCATGTCACATAAACCTTTAATTATTGCATTGTAGCAATGAGCATCAGGAGTTAAACCTATCCGAGTCATCTCATCTAACATCCTAGCAGCTTCACCAACTCTGCCCTCATCCGAAAGACCCCTAATCACAATGGCATACAAAACAACATCAGGCACAATGCCTTCCTTAAACATCCTCGCATACCACACGTGTGCTTCAATATATCACCTAGCTCTAAAAAATGAACGAATAAGAGAACTATAGCCATTTTGATTAAGATAGAAACCATCTCTCGTAAACAACCATACAAATGAAAGTGCTTCATCAAGCCTTCCCAGCTTGCAAAACCCATCAAGCAAGACGTTACAAGAAATCAAATCAGGAGGGTACCCTTTTTCTTTCATCACATTAAACAACCTATGTGCTTCATCGACATTTTTCGCCTGACACAAACCATAAAGAATCAAGGTAGAAGATATAACATTGGGAACAAAACTAACTTTCTGCATTTCATCAAGCACCTCACGCACACCTTTAATGTTACCACTTTTACAAAACCCATCAATCAACATATTATAAGTATATTCATTAGGAGCACAATTGAATTTAATCATGGTATTATACAATGCAAGAGCAAGCAGAAATAACTTTTTTTCTCAACAAATGTCTCAAAATTGTGTTATAGGTATGAGCATCAGGATTACAACCAAATTCACGCATTCTATCGAACGACTCTATGGCTTTATCGGTGTGACTCAAGTGGAAATAAGACCTAATTAAAATTCTAATGGAATCTGAAGTGATAAAAACCCCTTTTTTCTTGAGAAGCTCGAGAGCTTCCCAGTAAAGGGAATGCCAATTGTCAGGGAAAAATATACGATTAACCTAGTTGGTTGGACGAAACGGTGAGAGAATTGTTGTTGTTTCGACGGAAACTGCAGAAGCGGGGGATATCGAATGCTTTGTTCAACTTGGAGAAGGACAACATCACTTGTTCTAGGTAGCATCAAACCGATTAGAGATTCAAATTCGACAGAACAGAGACATACATGGCAGCTTCGTTGGTTTGCCACAGATTCGTTGGTCTTCGGGGTTTAAGGCATTTGGGCGCGAAGCTAAATATGTGCATGCACTGATAACTTTAAGTGCAAGTAAATGGATTAAAAATGCATAATTGCATATTTAATTCTCATAAGATTCACAAAATTGATTTTTCTGTTTTAAAAATCCATAGTTTTAATAATTTCAATAATTTTTCAATAAATAAATAGTGAGTTAAGATGTTTTAAATAACATGACATATGATACGATAATATAGAATAATTAACACTCGTAAAATTAAAATAAAACGCTGAAAATACTTAGATTTTAACTTCACAAATTTATCGTATTTTTAATTTAATTAATTTTATCATCATTTAAAATAATTAATTTCATCATCATCATCATTTTTAATCTCAAGAAGGGACCTTGACTTTTAATAGAGGGATCAATTTCATAAATTGATAATAATAGAGGGGTCAAAACTACAATTAAGCCTTAAAAATACAAAATTTTGAATAAAAACACCAATATACACCCTTTCAAAATTAAATACCAAATTACCCTATTTTAACATTGGTACGACTATGATTCGGTACAATTAATAATAGTCAACTTTATAAATTTAAAGACACAGATATTTTTAACACATAAATTTTGTCATATTTATAAATTTTGTTTTATTTGTAGTATTTTGCAAATTTATACTTTTAACTTGAAGGAATTAAGTTTATTCGTAGATTTATCTTTTTCTATTTAAACGAATTTGAATTTGTATTGTTTTCGATGTATTCTACTTATTTGAATGAAATGAATGTCTTTTTTAATTAAAAAAAAATCATTAGTAGGAAGCTGTATTCTGAAAAGAGACTTTATGAAAGAAATCATATTTCGTATCATTGAACTTTGATTTTGCTTTAGGATTCAACAAATGTTGAGTCGACCATACATTATGTAATATATTATACTTTGTTGTGTAAAGTCTTAAAATATCAATTCTACATTGGTTAGTTTTTATAATATTAGTTATACAATATTATTGAACATAATTGTATTGTTATTATTATTGAAAGGGTGCATAGGGCATTATTATCGTCAATGATCCCAACTTGGTCGATATCCCGACTCTAACAATCTTATATAACACTAAATATTATTATAGAAAATAAATAAAAAGTACAACAAGCAACCATCAAACCCAAACACATTAAGAGAATTTAAAATTAGAAAGATGAATTATGTTCTTAAAAAACTCATACGAGGAAGAACAACAATCTACGAGACAAATCTTTGGCTGAAAAATACCAAAATGAGCCAACAAGTTAGCTCAAGAGTTTCTCTTCCTATAAACATGTGAGCATTGAAACCTCATTTGGAAGGTAAGATAAATACAATTTTTCTATCTATTTTGAAGTCTCCAAAAAACAGTATGAGAGATACTAAAAGCAGCAACAACTAAGCTCGAGTTACATTTTAACCAAGGTTATGTCACATTCTCAATTGCCAATATTGCACCCATAAGCTCCGCAAAAAGAGCATTATGAGTTTCAAAGGCATAATGAAGCACCCAAGAGATGTGACACTCTAATCTATGAAAAGACTACCACAGGCGGAAGGGCTAGAGCTACCTTTAGCAACTCCATCAATATTACATTTAATCATGTAACAAAGAGGAGGCTGCCAAATGACCTTAACAATTTTTGGAACTTTAGGTATATTGACAGTAACAAAGAAGTAACACATCAAATAAGACTCGTAAGAGAAAGAATATATGTGTTAATTGTTGCAATTTTCAGACATGGATGTATTAAAAGCAATAAGAGAGATCATCATATGAAGAAGAATGTCCTTGTTGAAAATCTAGATTGATTTTGACAAAACTAAATGCATGAGAAGACATTAACCACAACCGATGTGACCACATCTCTCATACGAGGGCTCCAATTGTACATTTGCTCTTGAAATATTTTATTTTGCGTCGCATGGTCCAATATCTAGTTTCAAATAATAACAAATGAATAGTTTTACGAATAGTGAAGGAACATTTTGGTCTCTCACAAGAAACACGCCAGACAAATTAGTCCTTAACCATTTTAGTCTTTATAAAAATAAACCTGAACAATTTAGTCTCTAAACCATAATTTATCATTGAACCGTATAAAACCGTTTGTCGTTAAGTCATTAATGACGTTCGTGAACTTCATACGCTACCTTTAACAAAAAACATAAGAAGACAATTTCGAACTATTTCTAGCTACGACAATGAATGGCTAACGTCCGACACGACGACGATTTTTCAGCGATATCCATCTAAGTTGTTTCTAGTGCAATTTTTTTTTTCAAGTTGCAATTTCTTTCCTTTTCGCAATATTTTAGTTTCCTTTTCGATATTCACCACATGATATGTTGAACCACTGCATGATACGTAGATTGCCACATAATTTAGTCACTATTAAAAAACTAATAAAAAAACCAATTAAGAAAAAACAGATAGAAAAACTAACGTGTCCCAATTTATTTTTATGAGGGACTAATTTGTCTAATTGTATTTTTTTTATAGACCAAAATATCCTTTTACTCTTTTAATGGATAATTTGCATTTGCTTTATTTTTTTTATTAACCTCTCTAAGAAGTAATTATAAAATGTTTTTATATTTAAAAAAAATTACATTTGTTTTTAAATATAATAAATTATTAATCAAATCAATAGAATTAAAAAAAGTTACTAGTAATATTAAATTTGTTAGAAATTTTTATTATGTTTACAATTTTATCCTTCAAAACAACAAATTAGTTAATATTTTCATTGTTAGTATTTATTGTTGGTTTTAGAAAATAATATATATTAATTATCTTTATATTAGTAAATAAATAATTAATACAATTGAAAATTTAAAATAGTGTCATAAGAAAGGACAAGTTTTTTTTCAAGATTGTATATTCAGGGAATAGTAGTTTTTCTCTTTCTTTTGACTAAAATAAACAATTTTTCTTAAGTTTAATTGCACTTTTGGTCTTCTATTTTAGGTGAAAAGTGAAAGTAGTCCCTCTATTCTGTTTGTCCTCATTTTTAGTCCCCAAACAGATTTTGAGTCCAAATAATGATGAGTTGTTATTTTTTTATGACGTGTCAAAAATTCACTGACGTGTCAAAATTTCGCTGACGTGACACATGTATATGTGGATAAAAAATGATTATTATATTAATTCAAATTAAAAAATCCAATTCATCTATTATTATAATTATTGTTATAATTTTAAAAGAAAAGCAAAAAAATAAAAAGTAAAATTAAGGCAACCCTAAAATCACCATCAGCCCCAATTCATCCAGGCCGTTAAATGAAAAGTAAAAATCAGCCCCAATTCATCCCCAATTTTATCGTCTTCCATTCGTCCTGTTATTCTTCTTCATCCTCTTCATCGTCTTCCTTTCATCCTCTTCTTCATCTTCGTTTTTGTTCTTCACCGTGTTCGTCATCCTTTTCATCTGGGTTCGTCAGTTGGGTCATCTTCTTCTTCACTGTGTTCGTCTTTTTCTTCACTGTGTTCGTCATTCGTGTTCGTCAAACACCGCGAACAGAAGACCACTGAAACACCGCGAACAGAAGACGATCACGAACGAACGGAAGAACGAAAACAGAAGACGAACACGATGAAGATTGGAATTGGGACTGAATCGTTGAATTAGGGTTCACACATTGAATTAGGGTTCACATTATTTGGGGCTGATTTTTCACTGTTGCCTGTATGAATTGGGGCTGATGGTGATTCTAGGGTTTCCTTAATTTTTCTTTTTATTTTTTGCTTTTCTTTTAAAATTATAACAATAATTATAATAATAGATGAATTGGATTTTTTTATTTGAATTAATATAATAATCATTTTTTATCCAGATATACATATGCCACGTCAGCGATTTTTTGACACGTCATAAAAAAATGACAACTCATCATGATTTGGACTCAAAATCTGTTTGGAGGACTAAAACTGGAAACAAATAAAATAGATAGACTACTTTCGCTTTTCACATAAAATAGGGGACCAAAAGTGCAATTAAGCCTTTTTCTTAAATGTTTTTAATTCATATTTTATGAATACTAATTAATACTCTTCATTCCATTCCTTTTTTATGTCGCTTTTGTCAAAGTTCAATGTAGCCTTAATTAGTATTATTTTTGTTAGTAATGTCTTTAATTATTTAATATAGAGAGAGAGATAATAATTGTAAAATAATAAATAATTAAAGATATTATATAAAAACATAAATAATTTCATTATAGTATCAAAATTTAATTATTTGATTAATATGTGTAAATAACTTTTAATGAAAAACTAAAAAGAATAGAAATGAAAGAGTTATTTAATTTTTTGTCCGTAGAAAGATAATTACTTAATAAAAAAATTTACTTTCAATCATCTATCTTATTTCGTTATAATTTTTAAGTTATTTTTTTCTTCATATAGATCATTTATTTTTTTAAACACGAACAAGTTAAATATTTTTTATTTAAAAATGTTGAGGTGGCATTATTATTAGTAATTTTATTTTCAAAATTATTTTTTTCATTAAAATCATACATACAAATTCTGGCAATCACATGAAGATCTTTAGCATCGTCAGCTTCTTATTCATCCCAAAAAAATAAAAAATAATCAATTAGTCTCATTTTTCAACACCTATTTTTGATAATCAACATCTTCATTGCTAAAACTTTAAAATTCTTAAATTAAAAATAAAAAATATCTCCAAATATTGGTAAATTTTTCATGGTTCATAAATTTTGAGGTAGAAAAACAAAAAAGCTGACCAGCATCGCAAAACCAGGAGTATTTTAGTAAACTTTCAATCAAAACTTACCTTCATTGTTAATTCATTAATTAATCATCTTTTTTTTTTCCTTCTAAAATTACGCTTCTTCTTCTATGCAAACTTTCAACAAGCACGTCCACAACATTGATCTGCATTTTCAATTCACCTTCACATCAAACACACTTTCATTTCAACCATAATCATTGCCACCTTACTCCAATTTTCGGTTCGGTTTTCTTTCTCATTTTCCCATTTCATTAACCGAACCGCTTTTTCTACCTATTCCTTCCATCACCAATAATTATAGCTTGAACATCACACCCACACCCGTTTGTTTATGTGAGTTTTATTTCATTTTTTTCAATGTGCTTTTGGGCAAAGTTCTTATTATTTTTTTTAATGGGTTTTGGTTAATCCTGCATCCCTTAACTATTTTTCTTGTTAACTGATTTCCTTTTTATATTTTTGTTTTCTGAAAATTTTGTTGTTAATTAATGTGGATTTTATATATTAATCTATATTTTGTTGTTGTTGTTTAGAATAACAAAGAAGAAGATGGGTGAGGGAGAAAAATTTCAGTTGGGAACTATTGGTGCATTGAGTCTATCTGTGGTGTCATCAGTGTCAATTGTGATTTGTAACAAGGCGTTGATGAGCACACTGCATTTCATTTTTGGTAACTTCATAAAGTTCTTGATTTTTTTTGCAAATTTATATGATATTGGTTGGTGATTGTTACTGTCACGTTTCTTCAATTTATCTGCTTTTTGTGTATGATTTGATAGATAGATAATACAATTTGAGTTGGATTTGATAAGCCTTAGGATTCTTTGGGATAAAGGGACTGAATTGAAATGTAGTTTCATTTCATTCATGGGAGTATTAGAGTTGATGCCTTCCATTAATTTTTGTTAAAAGTAGCTCAATGCTTAATGCTAATTTGTTTGAATGCACCACTCATTGACAACTTGTACTACCACCTTATTGATATTCAAGGCGAATTTTTTAAATAAACAAAACTATCTATCATCCGCCATGTAGCTAAAATAATTTAGATTTTCTAGAGTTGAGAAATAACTACACTTCTATCAACACACGTTTACACCAGACTGAACAATTTTGTTCTCTTGTTTGGTCCCTTGGAACACGTTCAACGAACTTCATACGGTTAAACAGAGATATATACATACATACATAATCTAATGATACAAAACAATGTAAACTATATATATATGTATATTTGTATTGTATGTTACTTTATGGTTAAGATCTCTACATCTAGTTTTATAACGGTAGAGGATCATGATCCTAACGGTAAATGTATTTATTGGAGTTTTGATTTGTTGAATTCGACAATTTTCCGGGCGCCACTGTACTTCCCTACGACATTGTCCTTTGTGCTTAGATTTTACAGTAATAGATTTTATTCTTGGGCACTAGAGGTGATGCCCTGATATCCCTTCTTATTGCAACTTGAAAGTCTCTTGTCCTACGTAGTCGAGGTTTTCTTCTAGCATTATTAAATAAATTTGAACGTCTATGTGAATAAAATAGTGATATTTTGAGAAAGTATCAAACGAGTTTGACTAGTAAATTAGAACTCAATTTATATTGGAAGCATTAATATAGTCAATATTCTGCCAATTTCATCATCTTACAATGTAAAGTTCTAAAGGTTTTAATGCAAATCCCCGGATTTCCCTGCAGCTACAACTTTGACAAGCTGGCATCTTCTTGTTACATTTTGTTCTCTTCATGTGGCACTAAAAATGAGATTTTTTGAGCACAAGCCTTTTGAGCAGAAAGCTGTGATGGGATTTGGAATTCTAAATGGAACCTCAATTGGACTTTTAAATTTGAGTCTTGGTTTCAATTCTGTTGGCTTCTATCAGGTGATTTCTTTTTGTTTCAGCCCTATTTTTTTAAGCCTTTATTGTTGTTTAAGCTTTTTTTTTTCAAGGCTTTTTGAATAAGCTCTTTTACATTTGCATTCAGATGACTAAGCTGGCAATAATTCCATGTACCATTCTGCTGGAGATCCTTTTTCTTGGCAAGAAATTCAGGTCCCATTTAGTCTCCTATCATTAATATACATTTATGATTGATCTCGTGACATATATATCAAATATTTTGTCGTAATTTTTTAACGTTCCATCAAATAACTCTTTTGTGTACCAACTCTTTTTTAATCTCACTCTCTGTTTCCTTTTAAGCAACCAGATCCATTAAAAGAGCCATCTTATAAATTTCAAGGCATCATGTGATTTTCAACATGACAAGTGCCTATATGTCTTGTCCTTTATACTATTCACAAATTTCAAGGAGTCTATAAATATAGTTTGATGTTTTGACATTACATTATCATTATTCTGGGTTTTATTTTTTGACATAGTGAAGTATTGTATTAACTGTTCTACACCTGTTTCTACACCTGCAGTAGAAGAATTCAATTTTCCCTTGCAATCCTCCTTTTGGGTGTTGGGATTGCAACAGTTACTGATTTGCAACTCAATGCATTGGGCTCTTTCCTATCTTTCCTCGCTGTGATTACAACGTGCGTTGCTCAGATTGTATCCTTAATGAAAGTTTCACTCTTGTTAGTTGCTCAAATTTTTAACCTAGCTATGAAGCTTTTTTGTAAAGATTCTGTTTGTCTGCTGTGCTTTTGAGTATGTGCATTAATGCTTAGCCTTACGAAATTGTTTTTCATGAGAAATATGCTGCTAACTACGTAGGGAAAAATATTATAAAATTGTTCTCATGATAATCACACTATCGACTGCATAGCAAAAAACATGTTCTTCTAAGTTTGCCTTTGGCAGGTGAGAGGTTAGCTTTCGTTGGAGTTAATGCAGCTTATATTTTCACTTATTATAGACAAGTAAAAGTCTGCAAGTTTTTACATGTATTATCTCCAGTTGTATGCAAAAGCATGTATGTTTGCAGACACATTTATTTCTTCCATTTGAACATAATTTAGAAGTATATTTTTGGTATGCTGACAACTTGAGAAAGGTGATAATTTAGGGGAAGTAGAAGTTTGTGTTGATATCTTGTCAAGACCTTAATTAGCTCATTTCAGATGACAAATACCATCCAGAAAAAATATAAGGTTTCTTCTACCCAGCTTCTATACCAATCATGTCCGTATCAAGCAGCAACCTTGTTGATAACCGGACCGTACTTAGACAAAGTTCTCACCGACCTAAATGTTTTTGCTTTCAAGTACACAACACAAGTGACGGTGAGATTTAAAAGAACTTGTATGCTTACTGTTGAACTCAAACCCCTCCCCTCTACTAATGCATTTTCAATTGTTATTTTCTGCATTGCAGTCTGTGATTGTTCTTTCATGCCTTATTTCTATCTCGGTAAATTTTAGTACATTTCTTGTAATCGGAAAGACGTCTCCAGTCACCTACCAGGTTCTTG
The DNA here is from genome assembly GCA_037974735.1 of Cicer chorassanicum. Classification (NCBI taxonomy): domain Eukaryota; kingdom Viridiplantae; phylum Streptophyta; class Magnoliopsida; order Fabales; family Fabaceae; genus Cicer; species Cicer chorassanicum. The sequence goes on along the minus strand of JBBPBP010009777.1, from coordinate 60,608,733 downwards.
GACATCTTAAGACATGCCTTGTATTGGCTTTTGGTTACATTATTGTCCGCGACCCTTTTAGCTGGAGGAACATACTGGGGATTTTGGTAGCCATGGTTGGGATGCTTCTATATTCATACTCTTGCATTCTTGAGAATCAACAAAAAGCAGCTGAAACTGCAACACAAGCATCACATTCACAGGTTTGTTTATTTACACAATTCATTTTCCTTTCCTTGTGTTTCTTTGTCTCGATCATTTAATAGCACCGAAACTTCTAATCAAAGGCGTGTCTGGTGTCGGACACCGACACGACACACACACACACATGTAATTACATTCAATTAATTTATTTTCTCATTATTACCAATGTCAACGTTTCACTATTGTGTTCGTGTCCATATCTGTGTCAGTGCTTCATAGTTTGTGATTCCTTGTTATCTGATGTTTCCAGGCAAGAGAAGGTGAATCTGATCCTCTCATTAATGTGGAAACTGGAAGTACAGTATTGAACAAGAGGCCTCCTGTCTGGAACAAGGAAAAAGATTAGCTCTGTATGAGCATTTAAGAACGGTATATGAACTATAGAGGAGTTATTATACCCTTAGTTAGAAAGTTCTCCAGACTTAAATCTTAAATACGTACAGGTGTGAATTGATTCACTCGGTACCATTAGTTTAGCATTATGTGCATTGGTAGCAAACCAACAATATATTAGTGAGGGAAAGAAATTCATGGTATTGTTAAAGTTTGGGCCAACAAATTTGGCTCAGTTTAGCAAATACTTGTTGGATATTTTTCACATCGTGTTACATATATATAAATATTTCAATTTTGTTTACTTTGATTATCATATAAACATTTAGCAAAAATACTGGCAACATGTTTCCTCGATTTCTATCAAATTTATATATGACTTGCATAATATAGCGAGATCTATTTAGGAAGGGTGTTGAACAATTTGCGTATTATTCCTTTTTCTATGGTTATATGGTTCATGAAGTTCTCTCAAGAAACTAAATTCAACATCACCGGAGGATGAGGAGGCGGCTGATTTGGGACGGTTTGCAGGGGGGTAATTGGATTGTGTTGATGGATTTTAGGGGTAACCAACGAGGGTGAAAAGAGGGGATGGAGATCATCAAGACCAAGAATCTAAACAAATTTAATTTTGGGTTTTTCGTTTTTTTAATTAAAGAATAAAATAAAAAACAAAAATGCTAGGTGGACTTGCCCCCTGCCACATTTAAGATGTCATTCTTTTAATAGATAAAAGACTTAAATGATTTTTTTAAGAGATAAATGAACTAAACCACAAAGAAAAAGTTAAACAGAAATCTTGTGCAGATTTTTAGAGGTTAAGAATTAAAATAGAAAAAAAGAGAAGATAAACTTGATTATTATAATTAATTAAAATAATGATCAGAAATATAATTGTCTTTTTTTATTATAACAATATTTATTTTAAATTGATAAAATACATCGATTAAAATTATATAAATTTAAATTTATTAACATTGAGAATGATGAATATACAAACAAATTCACATAATCTAGATTAATAACATAAACCGATAAAATAATTGATAAAATTAAAGTATAAAAAATACACATATTTCAAATATCGTAACCTTGACGATGATAAAATTATTGATTGAATTTGTATTAGATTAAAACTAATATATCTATTAATTTGTGTCAAACGACTACTGAAACAAAATAAAAAAATTAAACAATACCGTATTAAGACGATGAAAAAAAAAATTGCATTAAGATGACAAAATTATATAAATAAATAAAACTAAATTTAAGTAAAAATATTTTATTAAAAAAAATATTATACCAAACCCAAACTATAATATAACAAAATTACGTACATATTTCCACAAAATTACTTTTTTTTTTCTTCCACATTTATTTATTACACTCCTTTTTCTGTAATTTTAAGTGAACTCAATATAATACTCTAAAAAACCTATTTTTTCTTACTCGGTGCCGCCGAAGCGCTGAGTGCCAAAACGAACGTGGGTTTGGTTGGTCCGTGTCTTGTGATGAAACGGAAGCATCATTTATTATGCCAGATGACCAAACCAAATCCCCTTTCCCAATTCCCATCCCATACGTTCATATCTTTTTTTTTACAAAATGCATTCATTTTACATTATTACTACTCCATATGTTTCAAAACTTAAAAAAAAAAAAGTCATTTTTATTAAATTATCTTTGTTAATTATTAATGTGTTATTAATATTGTGCATACATAATAAAAATATTATATTGAAAGTAATATAAATAATATTAATTAAAGAGTATAATTGAAAAAAGTATTAAAAATTAAAATGACTATTCATTTTTCGACAAATTTCATTTATTAATGAGTTAATTACTATGGGACAAGAGAGTATTACCTACTCCAATTTCGTTTCATAATGTCACTTCATAAAACAAATGGTTAACTTTTAATATAATTTAAGCTTAAATATATATTTGGTTATTTAAGTTAGGTTTTTATATTTTTTATATTTTTGTCTTGTAATTTTTATTTATTTTAAATTTAACATTGTAAGTTTAATTTAATTTTAAAACCGTCTTTGTTAATGACTCTTAAAATAAGTTGAGATAATAAATAAAGATAAATAAAAATAAAAAAAGCTTAAAGTCCAACGAAAACATATTTATTTTGTTACTGTAAGTTTGCGTTATTTTTATTTTTGTCTATGTAATTTGTATTTTTTTTATTTATTTTCCTCACTACTCCATTTATCATATCATTTTTTTAGGTCACTACTAGGATGACTTTAAAACAAAATTTAATTAATAAAATTAGATTCAGAACAAAAATAATTATAAAAATTAAAATTAAAAAAACACTAACTTACAAGACTAAATATATATCTAAATTTATAATTAAATTTTTTTTATATTATGGTACAATTATTATTGTGAATATAATTTTTAAAATATTTTTATATTATTAATAATAAAAAATACAAAAATTACTTTTTTAGTTAAAATAGATAATTATTATGCATGCAAAAACCTAATAATTATGAGATATTATATTATGAATTTTGTCGATGTTTAGTTTAATCGAAAAATATCTACATTATTATGTTAAGTTGACATTATATTTGGCGTCGTGTATTTGTAGTGGTATCTAGCTTTTGGTTTTGAAAAAAATAATTTGGTCGATCACGGTTGCAGTTGATGTACACAACACAAGCGCGTACATAAATAGTGTAGTAGCACTTCCCAAACCTTTCTCTTCTCTTCTCTTTTCTTCTCCAATGCATCACAATGCTCTTGTTCACACCAACCATGGTTTTTATCAACATTCCTAAACCCAAACTCAAATAAATAACAATCAATCTCTACCTCCCTTTTTCAATTCCCCTGCTTCTTCACTTGATTCGATCTAAATCTCTCCCAAATCACAAACCCCCGCTTTCACTCATTTCTCTTCAATTTCATTTTCCCCATAAATCCCGCTACCTTTTTCTCTCTCGGTAAACTTCTGATTTTCTTTTCTGGATTTCGTTTTTTTGCTGTTTCTGATGTTCAATGTATGCTATGGTTTTTGATTCACTTTCTCCCTTTTTTGTTTTTTGTAATTGGTTAACTTTTTGACTTGTTTAGGTATTTGAGCAAAACACAAAGATGGGTGAAGGAGAACGTTTTCAGCTGGGGACTGTCGGTGCTTTGACTCTTTCTGTCGTCTCTTCTGTCTCCATTGTTATTTGCAATAAGGCACTCATGAGCTCACTTCATTTCATTTTCGGTAACTTTTCCTTTTTGTTTTAATAATTTTTATACTTCTTTGTTCTAAATATTAGCATCAATAGAGCTTTGTTTTGTATGATTTGATTTGTTTTCAGAATTTAATTTATGTTTTTAAATCTAAACTACAACTCTTGCATATTTTGTTGGAACTTCGATGTTGCTTGCTTCATTGTACTTGCTGCTAAGCTACCCTATTATGTGAAGCTTTTTGCCTTCTGCTATACTAGTATTTTCCATATGGTATACTAGTTCGCCGGTTCATATTACTTGATAAGTCTGACACTATTGAAAGGTTGCCCTTGACTCTGTATGTACAGTTACAATTGAGTGTTATATATCATTAATATTTAATATGAAAGGAAGGTGTTAAATCGGATGATAAACCAATGATATAGGCAAAATACTCATTTAGGGTGTGCCTGATTGTTTAGGTCGAAATTTTGGAATGAAAGTTACACTATACTTGCTTGGTGAGTTGGTTCATCGTAAACATGAGAAGGTGGAAAATGAAATGAAATGTACTTCATTTTTCACTCTTGTTCAACAATCTTTTTCCACCAACTCAACCTATCACATCAGTAGTAAAACTAGAAGTATTAGTTGGATTTGTCGAATTTTACAAATTTGCATTTGGTTTTATGTTTGGACTGTAGTTTCCTAGATACTCTTCATGGGAATGTGATTGGATTAGTCAATTTGTTGGCGTCCGTTCTTTTTCTGAATTAAATATTGGCACTTTGGAAGTACAGATTATTGTCGTATTCGTTAACCGTTACTGAATCGAGGATTATGTCCTCCTTCCCAAAATTGACCCTGCAATTGAATAATGGGAATAATTTATAAGTTGCCTCTTAAAGAATATTATTATTGATTCAATTTTTAGTAGTGCCTGAACATTATAATTCTTTAACATTGTTCACAATTCATTTGCCAATTTTTAGACTACTCATGAAGGAGGTAAACTTATCGCCTCATGAATGAGTGTATGCTGATGGCTTGGGTTATTTCTCTTTATATGAAAATTTGAGCTTTCTCTTTTATATTCGGTGTATTGTCTGGGATTACATGTTGAAATTGTCCTTTCATGCAGCTACAACTTTGACAAGCTGGCATCTACTTGTCACATTTTGTTCCCTTCATTTGGCACTCAAAATGAGATTCTTTGAGCACAAGCCTTTTGAGCAGAAAGCCGTTATTGGATTTGGGATTTTAAATGGAATCTCAATTGGACTTTTAAATTTGAGCCTGGGGTTCAATTCTGTCGGCTTCTATCAAGTAAGGATGTCTGTTATGTTTCTGTTTTTCTCACGTGCTGATTGGATTATTGTTGACTTTGAACGTCTCTTATATTTGTATTCAGATGACTAAGCTTGCAATCATTCCTTGTACTGTACTGTTGGAGACCCTCTTTCTCGGGAAGAAATTCAGGTTTTATTTTAGCTCTCTCTGTACTATGATTTTTATGACTGTTTGTCGCTATATACTTAAATATCTTTAACGTAAATATCTTAACAGTAAAGTATGCATCAGTCAATAATTGCCTATTAACCTACCTTTTTTGCCACTTTTCTTTCTTGTTCTTGATTTTTCCACTTCCACCCTGGCTCATTGTTTTGACTTGAAGTATCATGTTATCCGGTTGCCGTGCATTCTTGCTCATTATTAATGTCTAAGCATAGCTGCCTTTGATAGTTTTTTTTCCATTTATTGTAATTTGTAAACTATATTAATTGTTCCTTTTCATTGTCATTGCAGTAAAAGAATTCAATTTTCCCTATCTATCCTCCTTCTCGGTGTTGGGATTGCAACAGTCACAGATTTGCAGTTGAATGCTCTGGGATCTATCTTATCTCTGCTGGCAGTGATTACAACATGTGTTGCTCAGATTGTATCCTTAAAAATAATTAGTTTCGCCTAAATTTTGTATCAATACTATAAGTTTTGCGATACATTGAATAGAACTATATATCATGAAACCCAAGTTTTGAACCTATTTCTCTGTGCACTATTTCTTCACCAATAAGATGGTTTTTGATGATATAGTCCGCTAACTATACAAGGAAGAAACTTAGCTAATAGAAAAGAAACCTGGTTTTTGTTCTTTTTCCTTTATTTAAATATATTTTTGGCTTATAGAAAAAATTTAAGGAATGAAACTTCATGCACTTGTCTTTGGACACTTGAGACAATAACCTGTTCTAAGGTTCATGAAATGCACAAAGGGTTAACATGCAGAACATCCCCTACCCTCTCATTTTAACCTGCAAGCTCTCTTGCTCTCACTCTGCTTGTCTTTGAGCGGTGCCATTTTTCTATCTAGAGACTCTCATTTTTGTCATTTGAACATAATTAGGAGAAATATATCTCCTTATTGCACTTGAAAGGTTAACAAAAGATGGTTGACTGATAATTTTTCATGGTTTATCAGCTTTTTATTAATTTTTATGTATTGTCCTTAACTAGCCGCTTTCAGATGACAAACACTATCCAGAAGAAGTTTAAGGTTTCTTCCACCCAGCTTCTATATCAATCATGTCCATATCAAGCAGCAACCCTCTTAATCTCTGGTCCGTATCTCGATAAACTTTTGACCGACCAAAATGTATTTGGTTTCAAGTACACTACACAAGTGACGGTAAGAGTTAAAAAAATATTCTTTATCTTCCTCTTTTTTATTACGCAGACACTCTTATAGTTTTTCGTGTCTTCTTCATTATTTCTTTCTGTTTTACAGGTTTTCATAGTCCTTTCCTGCCTCATCTCAATTTCTGTCAATTTTAGTACATTTCTTGTAATTGGAAAGACATCTCCAGTCACCTATCAGGTTCTTGGACACCTGAAGACATGCCTTGTATTGGCATTTGGTTATACTTTGCTCCAAGACCCATTCAGCTGGAGAAACATAATGGGTATTTTGTTGGCCATGGTTGGGATGATCCTATATTCTTACTATTGTAATCTTGAGAATCAGCAAAAAGCTGTTGAAGCTGCGGCGCAAGCATCCCAGGTTAGTTTTACTCAACTGACTTTATGAGCCTCGTGTCTTTGCACTTCGCACTATCATTTACTACAAGAACATTCTGTGACATTGTTTCCTAAAAATATTTTTCAGGCAAGAGAAGGTGAATCTGATCCCCTCATTAATATGGAAAAAGGAAGTGGTGGTGTGACTGATAGTGTTGGACATAAGTCCCCTGTATGGAGCAAAGACAAAGACTAGTATGCTTATGAGCTTTGTTAAACCATTGTCAAGAAGCAGTTATAGTTTTTATAGAGGGTTAAAACCCATAAACCATATGGAATTAGGAAGTGCTTCCAAATGCGTGTCTCTCTTAGTCTAGCATTTTGTGAATCGTTTGCCAACTATTGAATATCGATATTAGGGAGAAGAGCAATTATATGGTCATGTTGCAATTCTCTTGGCCACAAATATGGCTCACAGTAGCTGACAGTTCTTGGTGATGTTTTCACATCATGTTATTACATTCATAATTTTATATACATATCCAAACTTTTTTCTCTTGTTTCTGCTTCTTCTCTTGGTATTAGTTACATCTTGTCTTGATTGTGTGATCCTATCTTTTCTTGTACATTCACTCCTCCGCGTCATATTTTTCTCTCTCAAAACAACTCTATCATGAAGTTTATTTCTGGAATGTATACTTTTTCTGAACTTATTTTGCTTTACGAAAGTTTGACTATGGATCGATTGTATAGTCTAGAAGTTTTTTTTTGAAGAAGCATATTTTTGAAGAAGCATATAGTCTTAGAAGTTTTGTTTCAGATTAAGTGAGAAAAAGAACTTCCATATTCTAAATTTCTAGCGGGTTTTAGAACTTCGGGAATAAAAGTTTTTGTTGCTGTCTAGGTAACATGATGTGATACTCTATTATGATTATTTATTTGTTTTTAATCGGTTGATACATTATCTAGCCATCAAACTATTTACCACAAAACCAAATGTGATAGTAACAAACGTATAATGTGAACCATAAAATTATTATAATTTGCACAAAGACAATTAGTCTATTGTAATAGTGTCGGTGAAGCTGTGACCAATGGGAGTGTGCAAACCCAGTCCGGTGTGGTGAACCCGTTTTAGCATGTAAGCTATGAATCCAGTCTATGGGTGATAATGCTAATAGGTCAGCCTAGACTTTGAAAGATGAGTTTGAAATGTAATTAATTTTTTAGGCTTTAGTCTGACCTACAACCTATTATATATTTATTTTTTGTCTGGTCTGACCTTTTTTAAAAGTCTGGTCTAAAAGTTTATTTAAAACTCTATTTCACATTAAAATATGTAAATAATATATTTTACATTTTTTTAAATAGGTTAAACTAGATCTTTATATATAAAAAAAGTTAATAAAATAATAAACATAAGAAAAACTAATAAAATTATAACCAAATCTAATAAAATTATAACTAGCTGTAACAACCTTCTAGAAAAGCAAAGAAACAAAATGAACCCATAATTAACGAATTTAAAATAACAAATACTAATATTAATAAATAATAATAATAATAATAAAATAACAATGTTAATATATAATAATAATGAAATATATATAGGCCGACTTATCATACCTAATATGTTTTTTTTCATAAATTTGAGCTTGACTATTTAAATTAATAGGCTTTAAAAAAAGTTTAAGTCTAACATTTTTATTAAGCAGGCCAAGCTAGACTAGATCATAAGTAGGTTAGACCATAGACCCCTGACGGACGACATAGCCTACCTATTTTCACCTCTAGTTGGGTCTGACAAAAGGTTGTATAAGAACCTGACCCGGTGGATGGATGAACTGGACCCGAGTTGACCATCCAACAAGTCGCGTATTCCATATTATTTGTGTATTAGGTCATACACTCGGTCAACCAACTTATAGAAATTCTCGTGCACGAGCATTGGTTATACATTGTATGTGTCATTACAAAGCAATGAAAGATAGTTTTGCACAAGCCTCCACCAATAAAAATAATGAGAACATCAATGGATGACCAACGAGAGAGAAAACATCAATGGATGACCAAGTCTTAAACATCAATGGATGACCAAGTTTTGCAAAAAAGTTTTGCACAAGTCTTAAACATCAATGGATGACCAACGAGAGAGAAAACATCATGCATCATCGTAGGGATAAAAGAAGCATAATCAAGTTACATTTTAAAGCAACTACATAACTCATATAGTAAAGTCAAGCAACTACATAACTCATATATAATAAAGTCATCGCTTATTTGGAAATGTCATCATTTGACTTGGTTGCTCCTTGGTCCGAAACCTTCTTTTAAGTTTATAGTGGATTAGGTCTCCTCTAAGTGGTTTAGAAGTTTTAATGTCCGATTTGATTTTATCGACTGTAGTGGATTTCCTTAATATTTTTTAGATTAACCATACCACTTGACTTTATTTTGTGAATGTGACTCTTTAATCACTTGTCTCGTCTATATGGTGATTGGGTTATGAATCATTTAATCCTTCTTTAGGCATTTTTCAACTCGAAGGTGGTACTTTTTATTACTATAAGTTGAGCCCATTTGTTCATCATAAATGTGAAGCCTCAAAAGGCTCAACTCTACTCATAGACCTTCACCGTGATCGAGTTTATACCCTTATTGTAATATAGGTATGTCATATTATACTTGATAAAGCTTGTATTGTTCCTGTTGTGGTGAGACAAACAAATTGTGTCAATCCAATTCATATAGAGGCTACTTAAGTTCAACCGATTGTTACTCGATCTCAAAGAGTTGACATAATTATTACGGTAGGAGTTAAGTTTTATCATCAAATCAATAGACCAAACTCTCAAGCTCTTTACCAAAAACAAGTAATGTCACGACTACACATTGAACACATTTGTCTATGTTGGTACATCAACACAGCATTCAATATATCTGTTTATGGAAATGGTATATGTATAACAAAAGAGTGTTAGATATATGATGGAACAACCTCATGTTTAATAAAATAGTAATTTTTGTTATTCACCTCATATTTAGTGTACACCCATTTGATATTCCAATAAACTATTTAAAATATAAAAGTAACTTTATTTATTACTTAAAATTTTAAAAACTATTTATTTATAAATCAATAATATCAATGGTGATGGAAGACATCCGACTACTTAGTCGTCGTAATTCTGTTTCCGATCACCATGGAGCATCATAATTCCGTCTCTGATTCACCACCACTAATAGGTGTCAAGTTAGTGTACTTATATATAGGTGTATATCTATAAACCTATTTATGAGAAAAAGTTGAGTTGAAGTGTTATCATAGAAAGTGTATAAAGCACTTGCTTCTAGAATAGGTGATTATTAATTCCACATTTATTTATAATATTAAAAAAATATAATATTTTGAGTCATCCAATTTGAAAAGAAATAGATAGTCTATATCCATTGTACTTATAAACTTATATACCCTTTGTCTGTATATTTCTTCTTTTGGATAGTAATTTTTTATATTTGCTCTTTATTTAGAGCAGAACTAACATCAAATGATAATAATGGTTTTAAAAAATTTGAGCTTTTAACTATAAACTAAATACTTCTTCGCTCCAAAAGATTTTCATATTCAACCATTTTTATACAAATTAAAAAAATATTAATACAAAGATAATCTTATTAAATTATTTTTATTATTATAGTTGTATTTTTACTACCATAAATACACAATTGAGAATATTATTATAGAATAAAATATGAGTAAAAATATAAATTAAAAATTGATGTAATTATTTTAATTTTTAATTATTTTTTTATTTATATTTTATTTAAGAGAAAGTAAAAAATTACTTCCAAAAAATAATTGTTCAATTTAATTTATTACAAAATTTACTTTTTTCGGAGTAATGATTATCATCATATTTTAATAAAATTTCTGACAAAATATTCCATTTATAGAGTCCACTCACCTCACCTCCATCAGCGAATCATCTAATCCTCTAGTCCAGTGTTGTTTCAGAAGCTACATTGTCAATCATATTTCACCATGGCCGTCCGAACCCTATTCGCCAGAAAAACCCTAACCTCTATTCTCCGCAATGATCCAAACCCAATCGTTGCAGGCATAGCAGCATCAACTCAATCCCGTGGCTTGCATGTCTTCACGCTACCCGATCTCGCTTACGACTATGGCGCGTTGGAGCCTGTCATCAGCGGCGAAATCATGCAGCTCCATCATCAAAAACATCACCAGACTTACGTTACCAATTATAACAAAGCTCTCGAACAGCTTCACGATGCCGTCGGTAAAGCCGATTCATCAACCACCGTTAAGCTTCAGAATGCCATCAAGTTCAACGGCGGAGGTTTGTTTCCCCCCC
>JBBPBP010009777.1:60580748-60597509 GCA_037974735.1 Cicer chorassanicum | reverse complement strand
TTTTTCCCCCCCCCCCCCCCGTTTTTTTTTTCTTTTCATTTTCCGGTTATTTGTTAATTGAAATAAAATTTGATTCACGAATAGTTAATTGCACCTTAATTTTTAGGTTATTCTGAATGATACGTTAGTTCACTTTTTTGTTGATAATAGCTGGTATGTACTATAGAAGTAGTTGATTGAAATTTGCTCTACACATTCTTGTGATGTCAGTTGAATTGAAAGTGATTCGTGAAAGTAACTTATTGTGTTATAGGTTTGATATTCATATACTTTATTGTTTTGTATTTTTTGGTATTTTTTTGTATTATTAGTATTATCGCCATCATGCTTGTAATGAGAAGGGGGTTTCACTTTCACAATTACCTTTTGAGGGAAATTTTGCCTGGTTTTAAAATGAACCAAACAAACTTTTCAAAGGAGTAGCATGGAAATATTTTCCATGATTTATATATGGCTTAGTTTCTTTCTTATATGATTAATGATTATTTACTGCAGGTCATATCAACCATTCTATTTTCTGGAAAAATCTGGCTCCTGTTCGTGTAAGTTTGTGCTATGATTCTGTTTCATTGAAACCATTTTGTTTTCAGTGGTTATTTTATCTCTTATACTTCTCACCTTGTGCAGGAAGGAGGTGGTGAACCACCAAAGGAATCTCTGGGATGGGCCATTGACACTCATTTTGGCTCTTTAGAAGCATTGATACAAAAGATTAATGCAGAAGGTGCAGCCCTTCAAGGGTCAGGATGGGTGGTGAGTTTTGTGGATTCTGAAATTTCCAGCGTGTATTCTATTGTATTGTATTATTAGAGCTCAATGCCTATTTTTATTTGAAGTGCCATGTTTTGTTTTAACCAATTTGTATTGCATTGCCAGTGGCTTGGTCTTGACAAAGAATTGAAGAGGCTTGTGGTTGAAACCACTGCAAACCAGGTAAACTGCCTCTCTTCCCCTTCCACCTCCAACAAACATCCTCCTTTTTCCTAGACGCTTAGAGGCAAATAGATCAGCCATAGCTCATTTAAGAAAAATGGTAGTAAATTAAAGTCATTTCCTTGTTTTTGTTTTGCTACAAATTCTGGCTTTTTCCAGCTAAATTAATATTTCTGTTGTATCTTATTTCACACCATTCTAGATCCTTTGACCATATTTTTCTACTATCATCAGTTGATGTTAATTACATTGAATCGACAAGATCATATGTCGCTTATCCTTGGATTTCTTGTTAACTCTTCTGATTTCTCAAAAGAATGGGAAAAGCTCTAAATAATGCTCAATTATATATTAATATATCTCCACAATCTGGGTTTGATTTTTGAGACTTTGATCTTATTTATAGTCATAATTATAAATTCAATCCCTATAGTTTTGCTCTTTGTCTTTAATTTTCTATACTTTTTCGTAATTGTGTTTGGGGCATTACATTCATTTCTAAAGATGTATAGTCAAGTCTCTAGCCTAGCACCATAAATTATTTCACCTCCATCTAAAGATTGTGTTTCGGGTGGAGAAGATGTATGTTATGAATATCAAACAGTTTGTAGTTGTGTACACCAATAAAGTTTATGTATCTCGCCACAATGTATTTTGGCTTACTTTTTATATTGAACTTCTTTTAGTTTTATCTTTGAGACAACACTCCTCTTTCTATGAGCTCTTGAATCTGTGTCTTTTTCATTTTATTTTTTTATGATCCAACTCTTTAGCTGCTACACTTTCTTATTCTAGACCCATTCCTCAAATAACCAACAGGCCTCAAGTGATCACGTTCTCTCTGGTTCTATTTAACCACTATATCTCTGAATCCATTGCTGATTTATGGTGGAAGGGTGCTGAAGCTATCTGATATTTTTCTTTCTTTTTTTTTTCTAACATGTGATAAAAGTTGTTTTAGCCATGTCAGTTCAATTTTATGTTATAAGGGCTATTAATTACAAGGACTTGATTACAATTTTTTAAAATTCTAGGGCTCAATTCAATCTCAAAAGAAAAATGGTATAGGTACCCATTTTAAATTTAGTGACATTGTTAGGAATGACCAAATGAATATATAACTAAACATTTTCCTTACGCAATCTTCTTCACATCTGGACTCTGAAATGTGGAGGCTACCATGTTGACGACATTTAGGTTATTAAAAAATTGCTACTTGTTAACAAATTTTCCCTTCCCTCATGCTCATTATTTTGAACTTCTGTAAATAATGTTTATCCTCTGCATACAAATCATTTCTGGTTCATGTATTTATAGATGTAATTTTGAACATTTTATTTGCAGGACCCACTGGTTACTAAAGGACCAAGTTTGGTTCCATTGCTTGGTATAGATGTTTGGGAACATGCCTACTACTTACAGGTAAAATTTTGGACTTGGCAGTTCATTTTTAACAGCATAATTGCTGTTGTGATATAATATCATAGTTGTTTATTTTCTCAGTGTGTTGATTATGACTTATGAGATGCCATAAAATTGACTACTCTTTCCCTTGGCATGTTCTTCTCAGGGGTTATTTTCCCTTTTTTCCAATCTCTCTCTCTCTCTCTCTCCTCTCTCTTCATACACCTGCAGCCAAACATTTCAATTTAGCTCACTCTTCTTCAGCCTGTTATTTTTTCTTGCATTAACATGTGTTATGGATCTATTGAAAACCTAAACAAACATAGACTCATATAATATGAATACATACAAACATGATATCCCAAGTGAACAAACTAACGACAAGGAACTAAATTTGCCTTTTATACGGGGTTTCAATGGAATGAATACTATCTGGATTCTTGAGACATAGTAAAACCAAGACCACATGAATTCTGACAAAAACTTTAAAAGGGTAGAATATTATTTCAACAAAGTAGATGCTGTGACCATCTTCATCATGAAACTTGACATTCAAATATTTTTCCACCACTTTTTAATTTTATTTGCCTCTTGATATTCCTGACCAGTTGTACTGCATCAAAACGTGATTGTGAAAATATCTTGCTTTATGAACTTAGTGTAAAGTGTAAACCCAAACAATAAATAAAGAGGCATGGATCAAAGAATGGCATAATGCCCTCGTCAGTTTCAGAGGTTTATGATTAAATTCCAGTAATTTTTGAATCGTAGAAGTGGAAAAAATTGCAAAAATTGCTCATATTTTACTTAAAGTGGTTCTAATTCTAAATTGCAAAGATTCCTAGAGGTACACTTGTTTTCTAAGGATTTTCTTATGTATGCTGTTGTTTTTGTTATTGCAGTACAAGAATGTTAGACCAGACTATTTGAAGAACATTTGGAAAGTTATTAACTGGAAATACGCCAGTGAAGTGTATGAGAAAGAGAGCTCTTAGTCTAAAGTGCTGCTTGGTGTGGAACTTGGGACAACAGGTTTGCAGCGCGGTTAGAGATGGAATAAATTGATGTGAAGTGATAGTTAAGATCTTCCTTTGGGTGTTGGTCATTTTCTAAGAAGTAACAGTTCATGTACTTGACTTTAGAACCTTGAGCGCAATGTGGCTGCATTCCTTGTAGTAAAATACCTGAGATGGTCATATGCCTTATGGATTTTCTGATATTCGGATAAGTTACTTTTTTTTTCTTCTTCTTGGATGTAATACCTTTGTTCCAATAAGAGTCTTGCGTGAAATTCTGGCTCCCTAACTAAGCTTCTTTTGTGGGAAGAACAAGTAGGAATTATCAGTGCATGTTTGAATGGAATTGTTTATATGAAAGTAAAGTTTTTTCTATTGTCGCAGATATGGTATATATCTAGATCTATTGCCTTTGAACTTTGATAGATTTTACTTGGGTAAGATTTCCAAAAACAAATAGAGATGTAAATTATTATAGCTTTTGGATGTGATAAAGACACATTTTAAAAAGTAGCAGGGTGTTATAATAGAAAGTTGTTGGGTGAAAACCGGAAAACAAAACAAACCCTAGCTAATACCTGCCATATATAAAGAGAGCAAGAGTTACATGGGCACAATCTCAAATAAAAATGTTGAGCCACGACCACTTCAATAAATAAACTAAAAGAGATTTTTATTTATTTATATGTGTGTCTGGAAGTTTGCGACTAAATGTTGTGCTTATATAAGTATTTCTTTATATATAAATGAATAGATTAACTTTTTAATTTGTTAACTTATTTGATGGTTTCATTTTTGTTCTCTTATTGTTTTTTGTTATTTTTTAAATTTTTAACTATACTTTCGTTGGTTAAATGGGTTTTTTCATTGATTTTTGTGAAAAAAAAAAGTTAACTTTTAGTGACAAGTAGATTAAATGGAATTAAAATAAAAATTAAGTACTTATTCGAAATCATGAAATTTATTAACTAAAGTTAAAAATGGTCGTGGATTTTGATCTTGATTACTACTAATAAGATATGTTGGTGTTTGAATAATTGATTTCAAAAATTGCAAGACATTTTTTAGATATCAAAAATTGTAAATTAAGAATGATTAAGAAGAAGAAAAAGATGAATCTTAAATTGGAGAAGAAGAGGAAAAAATAAGAGAAAATTGTTTTTCACTAGGTCCCTTAGTTTATTTTTTATTTCATTTTAGTTCCACTTTTTCCATCCAATGACACCGACAGCAACAATTAACCTTTTTAACAAAAACTAATGGAAAAGATCTACTTGACTAATGGAAGTATAATTAAAAGATTAAAAATAAATAAAAAATAATTAGAAGATCAATATGAAACCACAAAATAAGTTAAGAGACTAAAATAAAATAAAAAATAATTAAAAGATAAAAATGAAACCACAAAATAAATTAAGAGACTAAAAAAGTAATTTAATTTATATAAATAATCTCGATACAACTCTATAACTACGAAATCTAATCTGACCCTAGGGTGCACATATACCTACAACATAGCCTACGATAAATCCAAATTAGACCAGAATTTTTCAAATAGACAAATTCAATAATTTTTAGAAGCATATTTAACTAAAAACTAAAATTATAAATTATAAATAAAGTCTTATAGACCTACTAGGTGAGTCTACTTAAATGAATATAAATAATATTTATTACTATTATTATTAGATATTAAATTTTAAACTTTATATTAAATTATAAATTTGTCAATATTTTACTAATTTAATTATATTATTCTACATTATATATTTAATAAAACATTGTGATAAATTTCAAAAAAATATTTAGTTTCACTGTCCTATTACTATTATAAAAAAAAAAAAAAAGTTACTAGTTACACTTAACACATATATCCCAAAATATGAAATAGGTTTAAGTAGGCGTTCGGCTCTACCCTAATCTCACTCCTAACGTCTGCGGCGGACTCCAAGTTTCTGCAACAATGGTTTCAATCTCAATCTCAATCCAATTCACTCGATATTTTGTATCTGCCACTTCCTCTACTCACACTTCAATTTTTGTTTCAGACTTTCAAACGTAGGAACGGAGGTCGTAACAAACATGGCCGTGGTCATGTCAAATTCATCCGATGCTCCAATTGTGGAAAATGCTGCCCTAAGGATAAAGCAATCAAGCGTTTTCTCGTGAGGAACATTGTTGAACAGGCTGCAGTTAGAGATGTTCAGGAAGCTTGTGTTTATGATCGTATTGTCCTTTACTCTTTTTATTTTTTTATTTTTAATTTATTGATCAAAATGTCATATTTATTGATTGTGTTTTTTGTATTTTGTAGAATACACTCTTCCTAAGCTGTATGTGAAGATGCAGTATTGTGTTTCCTGTGCCATTCACTCTCATGTTGTGAGAGTCAGATCTCGTACTGATAGGAGGAAGCGTGACCCTCCACAGCGTTTCATTAGGCGCAGGGTAATTCTTTTGTTCTTGATTGTTTCTCTTTATTTTTTAGTTTTTGTCAAAATGGTTTAATAAGTTTGTGGTTAATTAATTTGGTGCACAAACAAAAGCTTTTTTTTATAGTAATAATTAGTAGAGTCACACAATTTTGCTTGAAATCTTGTGTGGAGAGAGGTTTATGACAATGCAAAGAACTCAGATTTGACCCCACTCTTGTTGAAATTGTCTGTTTCACTTTTGGATTTGGTTTTTATATAGAGTGCTACCAAATAGCGTGAAACAGTGTTATGTTATAGCAAAATTGTGAATGATAGTGGTGCCGCGGCGTTTCATGGCAGAAACAACTGTTTAAAATAGAAGAATTTTGACCTTCCAATATGCATATTGATTACTTGATTTAGATATTTGAAAAATGTTTAGCTATCCTTTTGTTAACTGTTGTGACTATCAGTTTTTCTCTTTTGGAGATGTGTTATATTTGTACGAAGACTTTTAATTCTGTGGTTATGAAATTGTTGGAAGTGGTTGATCAATAGCCACTTTTCTTCTATAATTCTCAAGTATGGTATATTTATCACTTAGTGGGGTCTAATTGGTTTATTTGATTCTTTTTCAAGGATGATGCACCTCGTCCTGGACAGCCTGGTCAAGCTCCTCGTCCCGCTGGAGCTGGAGCTCCTGCAGCCCGTACCTAGAAGCAAATCTCAAGATTTTCTTTTGTTGGATCCGTTCTATATCATGAACCTAATTTGATTTGCTTTTTTCAGATTCCAGTTTTGTGTAGAACAATATAATTATCATATAATTGTTTGCTTACTTTCTTTGGTAATAACTAAATTTTGGATAATTTTAATCTGATGATTTATTTCAGTGGACCTTGATATATTATAATTGTCTTGAATGTGTATATGAGTAGGGTGATAGCATGAAGTCTTGTTATATTTGAAAACCGTGGAGGTTAGGTATGGTTACTGGGAAGTATAAAAACCATCACAAGCTTTTGTCTGACAGTTGGAAAAATTATTCTTAGTATTATGTTTTAATATATATAAAGATTTCTATCATCCCTGAAATTTTATACCCCCGAAAGACCATTTGAAGCAAGGCATACCTTGCCTCTCCTTCCGTTACTGTCGTTCCAAACATAACCCAAGTCCATATGGGGCAGATTTGTTTGAAACAGATTGTAAGGACATTATGTGCTAAAAATTATTCTACTGTCATTAAAGGTTTTCTTAAGATAAATGATGGGTCTGTGACGTAGCACTTTAACCTGATTGTTACTTTATCATTTGGTGGGCAGACCACAAAGCTTGTTCGTTTTTTGTAGTTAGCACTTCCATTCATGCAGAGGCAACTCTAACAAAATTGACTGCAAATAGTGACTAATCATTTGTCATAATTTTTTTATAACATGAAATTGTTTTCTGAGGCAGCTGCATCTTTATATTTTGTATTAATGGCCCTGTTTTTTTGAAGTTAATCTGTTATAGGATGTAAGTATACCTATAAGAGTTTTAGAGTCTGTCCATCCAATCTGAACAAAGGAAAGACACAAAACCAGTCACTTGATAACTACTGGCTCTGTTTATCGCAGTATTGTTCCTTTCTCTGTGCGGAATGCTTCTCTTGCATCTCAAGTTTAAAGGATTTTTTCCAGTCCTTTTGCTGGTCAGCTTAGTCGCAACTTTGGCTTCAAAAGCGTCTTTACCTTTTGGTTTAGTAGTTAGTTCGCATTTACATCGTCAGTTAACCACATTTCTCTCAGTCTCGTTTTACGTTTATTTTGTTCTTGCTGTTTCAATTTTCACCATAATTCCATTTTATGTTTGTGTGTGTACTCTGTAGTCTGGACACTTAAAATCAGGTTTATTTCGTTTGACCATAATGTCTTTGACTCAACAAACCTTGTTGGATACAAAGATATAATGAGATTGGCATTATGCAATTTTTACATAATGCAATTTTCACATATTAATCCTCAATTTCTATGTCAAATACTTATTTTCATACTCTACTCCAACATCAAATATAAATGTTGGGAATATTATTAATAAAAAGTCTGAGTTTGAATAATGCATATATGTATGACTTCAATGTGTGTTAATTCAAAGCTTGATTTTGTTGCTTTTCACATACTACTCAAATGAAATATAAACAAAAAGAGTAACTCAAAAATTGATGTATTTGGTTTTAATTTTAAACTAGATACATCAACTTTTCATTTATCATTTTTATTTATATTTCATTCTAAAAGGAGTATAGCTTTGGAATGCGACTTAAGGAGAATATGTTACTCATCAAACATCTTATACATTAGTAAATAAATTTATATACATGTGAATGCAGAACACGAGATAACTACTATAATATTATTACTCGCATCTATATCCACTCAATTCATAATGTGGATTTTAATACATCCCATTATTGATAGTTAATACTCAATGAGTTTGTATCTAACGGGATTATCAAATGACACAGTCATATTGTGATGTCTTTGTAGCAAATGGATTATGTATTATGACACCGTTATATATAACCATTAATCAACTATCAATAATGGATTAGGGTGATCTATTGAATTATATATTAACTGAAACAACTCAACAATTATATATCACCGTTAATGAATTAATCCACCACATACAACCATGGGAAACATTATGCTTGCCTTAGGTCACCTTTATTAGTTACAAATATAGTTAGTTAAATTAAGAATCATATGAAAAATACTTAAAAGAAATGCACATAAGTTTTGTACTTCAAAATACTACGAAATATTATATAACATATGAAGGATTTAATTCTCATAGGTGTGACTAATTGATGTTTTGAGCAATAATCTTGTCACGGGTTCAAGACTTGAAGTTGAAGGTAATTTTTTAACAACTCGTTTATATTTTGTGTGTGTGCAAGATATAGATTAAAGTTTCAAAATTAGTGCAAAATCAATAATTTGAACTATGCTTTTTTTTAAAAACGATACTGACGAATGGATCAATTTCGATTGCACTATACTTCATACATAAATATATTTTTTATTTACACATTGTTTAATTTGTTTTACCCCTACCATAAAATTTTGTGAAGCTCCACCAAGTTTGAAACTGCCAGTACTGTCACGAAAGCATACACCTATGCCAAAGCTTGCTTCATTTTGAAACATGACTGATTCATGTTTCTTACTTTTCCATTCACATATGCGAACCTGCCATACCTTCCCAAACAATATAAATATATATCTTCTCGAGTTAATCCCTTATGTGTTGAAACATTACAGCGTTGAAACCGTAGTCATAACCTCATTTCAATTACTTTTTTTAGTCAGAGATTTTTAAAATTTTATCATGAGTTTTAATATCGATCATATAAAGAACAAAACAAATAAACTTTTATGATCTAAATTAAGAAAATTTCACGTTTAATTTCAAAAACCTTAATATGTATGTCACTCGAATTCTATCTGGTTCAATTATTTTTCTAAAAGTTGATCGATGGTTTATGATCTTATGATTACTGCAATCAAAACCCTTAAGAATTACATGAGTTTATTGAAAAAATTGAGAGAATTTTGAGTTTCAATTTTACTGGTTTTAAATTTGGATAATCAATATGAACATTTACAAACATAAACGACAAACTTGACAATAAAAAATATAAAAGACTAACTGTTATAAAAAAAGGACTAATATGTTATTTTCCTATAATTTAAACGACCACGAAATATCGCCTTTATTTTAGAGCCTCTCAAGAACTATTTTTGACCGAATTTCATATTTTAAATGTTTAAATGGTTAAATTCTACCAAGTCTATGTGGTTTCTCTGGACTACCATTTTGAGGAATAAGTCTTTTTTATTTGATTGTACATAAAGGTGAACAAGTTTGATATAATGTAAGAAGTATATAATGTACGTGACTCGAGCATTGAAAAATTACTATTGAAAGAAAAAAGTATCCTAACAACGCCCTTGCAGCCAAAAGCAAGTGTTTCTTTTTGAAAGACACTTTAGGTTGTCAAAGAGAAATATTAACACATAGGTCTGAAGTAAAATGTTCACATTATTGTATCACATACATTATAATTTATTGTCCTGTAAAAAAAAAGAAATAATGTACAACTTCACTGGACTTCAGAAGGAGAAAGGATATGCTACTGTTCCAAGAGAAATGGTAAACTCTTCCTACAGAAGAGGAGAGCAAGGGGAATAAAGCTGAAAAGGCATAGCAAGACTTGTAAATATCCCTACCAACTACTTATTCCCACAGAGTATCTCTACCACTAGCAACCAATTCTAGTTTCTCCGAAATTTACATCTGAAAAAGAAAGGATAAATTGACTATTATCTTCAAGTTGGTAAAGTCAGAGAAGGACCTGCAGTAAAAAGCACCACATTAGATGTTATCATCGATATCCTACAAAATGCCTATAGGTTAGATGCTGTCAATCCATCTTCTCTTCGATCTGCATAGATTTCTCTTTCCCCTCCACTGCAAGACTTGGAACAACTGGTGTAGCACCTTGAGAGAATGAAACGCCAGAATCCTCTTTCCTATCCTTTGTTCCCAAACTCAGTTCTGTCATTGATTGCGAGATACTGTAAGTTCCAAACTCAATAATTAGTTGAGCAGATGAGGAATTCTTGTCCTGCTCAGATTCTTGGGATGCTGACGATTCAGTGTTACCAACGCTTGGAAGAAGAGGAAAATCTTCCTTCGTGAGCTCAAAGGACTTGGAATTATTATCATTCATGTCTGTCACAGGAGGATCCTCCTCTACTTGCTTTCCCTCAAACGATTTCGGCGATGCATTATTATTATTCACTTGACCAACTTTCCTTGGCTTGGTCCCTCTTGCACGGACATTCCAGTAGGTACTATGAGTCTGAATCGGAAACATCAAAACATTGTGAGAATGATATAATTAATGAGTTATCATCATAATAATATAAATGAAGTTAGAAAACAAAATCCATTTACCATGTCAGGTATGTATGTGCCTGTTCCTCGGGATTTCCCTATTTCTTCAAGGCCATAAGTTGCTTGTGGAGGATTTGGATGAAAGATTGGCTGTCTTGGGACATATAAATCAGTACCCCTATGATAATACATATACCAGTTTTGTTGTAGTGCAAGCATATCAGCATCGAATAGTGTGGATGGGGAACTCGGCTGACCAATGAGCGGCATAGCATAGTTACGATACAACTGAACATATTGTAATCCACCATAGTAACTGTCACAATCTCCCACGAGGACAGGCTCTTCAAATTTTCCAGTACCAAATGCAGGAACAGGAACATCAATATCTGGCCTTTGTCCTTTTCCATTTCTGTTTAAGGTGTTCATGAAAAACATCTCAAGCGCTGCACCCATGTTTTGTCCTGGAAGTGTAAGGATCTCCTTAAGCTTTCGAGCACCAAAGGCAAGAGCAAATCTAATTCGATGTAAATTGCCTGCAGGCAGAAGGTAAAAAAAAAGGTTGACAAATTAGTGTAAGTGAAAGTAAAGTATTCCTTTTAAAAATGTAACCATTACAAATTTCAAATTTTTATACAACATTAATTTCTGTGATTTTTCAGTGTCATACAAAAACATTTAAGTCATCACAGGAGCACATATCAAATATAAAATGTCTACTGATATTGGAGGAAGCCCTGATGCATTGGTCTCTAGCATGCAACATTGTAGTGAGCTTAAAAGATGTTTTCACAATAAAGTATGAAGTTGGCATTCAAGCAATATACAAATAAAAATATTCATTGTAATCAATTGATGCTTTAATGGGCGAAATTACCTCTGCTGACACTGCGGCCTAGGTTGTTGTCGTTTTTTAGAGGATCCAAAATGTTCAGGTGCTTGGGGAGAAATTGCAGGGTAAAAGGCTCAGACGCCTTTGGAACAGAGCACATATCCCTGTAATTTTTCAGCAGCTCTTTACTGAGCAACAATCCAACTCGATCAGATTCTGGTTTCTCTGCGACAAGCAGTGTTGGTATCAAAAACTGAAGATTGAGAATAAAACAATCCCATCAAATCATAAATACATCCACCAATTATGCAGTACCAATAACACTTACCAACAATTTCTGGAAGAGAGGATAAGGCTTGTGGACCATCTACAGTGACATAATTTTTCTCCCAATCAAATGTGCTGTAGTAGTCCAAAAATCTGTACAGCACCTGCTAGTAGCAGCAGTCAAGTGGTTTTATTTTTTATGTAGATGTAAATACAAATGCTGAAAGGGTTCAAAGAATATATTAATGGAATACTTAACTCACCTCTAGAGGACCGCGGATTGTTGAATGAAAACAATTGATAATATATAAAACTAATATTTCCACTGCATATGTTGAGAGCAGGCCATGGTGTGCACCAAGAATTCTGCTCTCATAATAGCACCATGCTTTGACCAAGATAATACTGCGTTTGAAGATATGGTTTTTCCCGACAAGTTGGTCAACCTGAGAATTTATTTTTAAATGAAAAAAGAATTAGCAAAGCCTGAATAGGAGCAGGAATTTTAAAAAAAAAATATCAATTTTTGGGTGTGTGTGTGGGAGAGGGAGAGAGAGAATGGATAACAATATTTAACAAGAAAATGCACAGGGAAAGTGTTAGGAACCCAAGAATTGGATTACAATGATTTAGAGGAAGAACA
Organism: Cicer chorassanicum; assembly: GCA_037974735.1. NCBI lineage: Eukaryota > Viridiplantae > Streptophyta > Magnoliopsida > Fabales > Fabaceae > Cicer > Cicer chorassanicum. Next base: position 60,585,056 of record JBBPBP010009777.1, on the reverse strand, counting down.
CTAATATTTAGAAAGAAAAAAAATGATAGGAGAGAATCTCTCCAAGAAAATGATACACAAAAGCGGATACGCTTCTACAATGGTTTACACCAACTCAATTTCTAAAGTTGCTAAAAGATATTTTCATGAGGGATGGAACCTTTATTTATAGGTTCCATGTACACTTAGGATAAGAAAGGGAAAGGATCACTAACTACCTACTAACAAACATAATAGTCTAACTACTTATAACAACCTCAACCAATTAACTACTTCTACTAACTAATTCTCCTTTACCTGAGTCCTAACAGAAAGTGAATATAAAGAGGCTAAATAAACAATTAACTCAATGTTGAGTTGAGAGCACTAAAAATCAACTTGACTGAACAGAGGCACGCAAGTTAAATAGATGGTATTCTCAATATGATCTTTATGGACCCCAGAAACAGAGGTAGGCCAAGTAGTAGAAATAGTAGAAAGGGAAGGGGAAGCAAAATTAAATATAAAATATATAAAAACATTAAGGTGAAAACGAGTCAAAAATGTCAACAAGAAAGCTAAATGCAGGAAAATGTATATATAAATTTGATGTAAATGACAGTTCTAACATGACATACAATTTCATCTATTTACTACTTAACCAACCACACATTAATTCTAACTCAGTAATCAAGTTTCAGCTTTAAATAAACTGTACAAACTAACAGTACAATGAGTGAAATTTAAGCTTATAGATTTTAAGCACGTGGTATATTGAACTCAGAAAGCGAAATAACAAGATTTACCTGCTCCAGAAAGCGCAGAGCATAGAGTCCAGCCATCTGATTGAAAGAGATGTCAACTGCTAAATTTTTCACGGTGCATTTCACAACTCTTACCTGCGGCAACAATTACAGCCTTGATCTTTAATAACACACAAACATTAGCATTAGCGTTAATAGTTCGAAAATGGACTACTGATGTATGCATTGGAGCCTATCTTATCGGATTGAAGTAACTTTCATAGAGTTGTCAGCTCCTTTGATTTTTTCTACTAATTTTTCTTTCAAACAAAACAGCAGCATGATCTACAGTGACTATTCAGAATGTTCAAGAGAAGTGGATATATTTAAGATTCTTCTGATTGCAATGATAAGGGAAAACAAGAAATATATTGTTGATGCTAGACAGCCAGGTAAAGATATAAAACTTACTGACCAAAAAAAGCATATGAAAAACCTTAAAGACAATTTCAGTGTAGATAAATGAAGATTCTAAGAAATCAGAATTCAATAAATACAACAGCTTAAATAGAAATTTTGTTTCTATACCTGTGCACGTATATGTTGTACGTCTTTTACTTCGTATTCAAGTTCCTCTCCACTTTCAAGTAGATTGCATACTGCTTGTGCCAAATCATCCTCTGCACTTTCATGACTGAGAACTGTCAAGTCAATATCTCCATCTGGAAGATAGGTTTTTAGCGGGACTGATCCAAACACAAATACCTGTAGTTGGCCCACAAAAGGTAAAACTTTCGTTTACCAACACCAATGTAATGGTATACACATAATGAAACCAATTTGTTGTCGGCATCTAAAAGCTTTTGAAATTTTAAGGTACAAAACATCAATAGATTTGGTATGGAGGCAAGTGCTATTTCAAAATACTGTCAAATTCTTCAAATCAACAAATGTTCACCAGCATAAACAACTAATTGTGAAATTCACCTCAATTTTATTCAATTCAAGCATTTTTAACTAGTTATCAGGAGACAGTTAAAAACCATATGTGCTAAAAGCCAAGAAAATATGTAAATATTATCAAGTTTTACACCTATCTAAGGTATGGGGAGGGAGGTGGGGGGGGGGGGGGGGGGGGGGGGGGGGGGGCTTCAGGTTTGAAATCTTTTGATTGAATTCCAGCTACAAATTTTAGGCTAGCATGGGGAAATATTTGCTGGCATACTTCTGATACCATGAAGTATCACATCATATGAATTGGAAAAGAGTTTTATTTTCTGGTCAAGGTACGAGGAAGTGTACGGTGTAAAGGAGTCAGCAGGGGGACGAGTCTGTCTGGGCAGTAAAGTTAAAGTTAGAAGCACAGAAGGGAAAACAACATGGTTGTAAAATCATATTAAGGTAGTAAAATAAGTAAATTGACTTCTAAAGGTAGTAAAACCATGCTTGTATCAGTGTTGTCAAGTTGCGTCTATGGTGGTACTGAAGTGAGTAGCGGAATTTGGACAAATTGTTATTGTTCCGCGATATGCTATTTAGTACAAAGTGTTGTCAAATAGCGACTACAGCACAGTAGCATAGTGGAATTTCAACAATCCATTACTTTATGTGATTTGCGATTGACAACACTGGCTTGTATAAAAACAGCTCCTAAAGGAAGGAAACACATAAGAAAGGGAAAAGAAGTTTCAACCAATCAATTTTAAACAGCAATCAGAGCAGAAAACACCCAACTAAGTTCGAGGGAAAGAAAGCAACTTGATTAAAAGAAGATAATATCAAATACTGAAATACACAACCCACTCCTAAATTGAAGGTTACAAATATAAAATCTTAATCAAAATATTCTAACCTCTCCCCCATAGTAACCTCCAATAAGCCTCTGTACAAATTCAATAATATCCTTTCTGTTCACCTCAGAAACAACATTAGGTTGAACTAAACACAGTATTTCCTGGGCCCTCTCTTCAGCCATCAACCAAAGCTCCTCATCCATTGCTAACAGTTGTAGGTTAGGCGAGGAGGACGGTACCAACTTTTCTTGTATATCAACCATTGCTGCCAAAATCAGAACTCAGATGTCCTGCAAATAAAACCAAAATAATAAAACCAAGATAGCCCTACAAATGCAACACAGTGGGTGGACTAGCTACAAAATGTTGAAAAGTAATGAAGCACATACACAGACATTGAACACGACATTAGCACACAGACAATAATTTGAGAAAATAAAAATGATTGAATATAATCACATGTGTCAATGTCGGATCTTATTGAACACCAAACAGACACATGTGGAACACCAGACACACCTTTAATTTGAAATGCTGTGCTACATCAATAAAAGCATACCCAAAAAATAGATATGAAATGAGTTTGTTCACAACTTGATGAGGTTGTGAGGGGTTCATTTCAAGGATGGGTTTTACCTAGAACAACCACACTTGATTAGTACTAGAGCATGTTGAGATGGGTTCACATTAAGTTCTCACCAGTCTACCAGAGACACGTTCTTTATTGATGAGAGTACATTGCTAGGGGAATGATAGTTAAAATCACGATTTGAATCGTGAAATCGTACAATTTTGAGATTGTACTTTCCTTCAACGATTAAGAGTATATACACAGAATCAGATTTCGGTGGAATATCCGATTCGTATGATCTACGATTTATGAATCGTTACTGCGGTTCCGGTTGCGGTGGTGCAACGGCAGAAGGCAGTGCGGCGCTCGTGCTAGGGATAGGGGAAAAAGACGCTTCAAACGTGCGGGTCATCAGACGACCCGTTTCCAGTTCTCGGGTTATAAGACGACCCGTTTACAGTCCGCGGGTCATAAGAAGCCCATTCAGAAAATGGTTTTTTTTTCTCTTTGAAAATAGGGATTGGGATTGTCTGATGTAAACGCGGAAAAGTTAAGGTGCCTTTAGCTGCACGTTTGCCGTCAGATAAATCTAGCATTTCAAAAGCAGCCACGTGGTTTCCACTCTCCACAATCCACACCATTGGATGCAACACGACACCAGGAGAGAGGAGCGTATACTTTAGTTAAGTTTTTTCAATCAATGATATGGCCAGGTGGCAAAATATTGAGAGAGTTTGTGAAATCCGCATTAACTCCAAATAACTCCTACTATTACTAATACAGATAAATGTTGAGAGAGGTTGTCAAACCCGCATCCAGCAATAGAAAAGTTAAAATTAGACGTTGAATTAATTAAAAGATATTTTTATTTTATCCACATATGAGACGATTTAATTACGAATCTTATATTTAATAATATCTTGACCTAAAATTTAAAATATTAAAAAGGTGTTTTTAATTGGTAATAAATTTTATATTAATTAATATTAAAATACTTTTATTAGTAGTTTCATTTTTTATTAAATGATTTCAGTTTATATTTATTTAAATTACTTAAAATTACTTTATCTAATTAGTTTATTTATTTTAAATTATAAAGCATAAAAAACAATTTTAATAACACTATTAGTTGTAAGTTTAAAATAAACATGTTACTAAATGGATTTTATAGTTTACAGACTCTGTTTGTTAAAAATTAAGTTATAGTTCATAATAAAATTAATAATTCAATTAGACTAAAAAT
>JBBPBP010009777.1:60566191-60580514 GCA_037974735.1 Cicer chorassanicum | reverse complement strand
TTTATTAAAATTATTTTAAATTATATAAATTATTTATAAATAAATTATAAAAATAAAAAATTAATTTAGTTACAATAACAAAGATAAAAATTAGAAGAAAAATGTTATACGTTTATAAACTAATTGAATTAGTTTATTAAAATCTTTATAAACTATAAGTAAATAACTCTTAACAAACACGTCTTATAGTTTATAAGCTATAAACTATAAATTTCTTTTTCTTTTTCGCCAAATAGATAAATAAATTATAATCTATCTTATTTGTATTCCTAAGTAGACCCTAAGTCCCAAATAGATCTTAAGTCCATTTGCAGCTCTTAGTTTGTTCTTGATAGGAGAGTTCACTAGCAGTGGATATAAGAAACAACATGCAACAATAAAATCACAGCTTGATAGGAGAGTTCATTGGCGGTGGACATAAGAAACAACAATAAAATCATAGATGAGCATGAGAAAATCGCTAATGCATAAATTGTTCATTTAATTTGACTATTTCTACGTGAGATTTTCTATAAAATAAGTTGACTCGATTATCATACTTATAATTTTACAAATCAACTCAAGAATTTGACAATCATGAATTACATATTGAGAGGCACCATAAGTTTCAAAATTATTCAGGACATATATGTTGTATAGAAAGCCTAAATCAATTCATTTGAAAAGCTTCACAACTAGCTATGCAAATCTATAAAATCAAACCATTCATAAATATGAACTGAATTTAAAGGCTTGCTACATAAACTGATTAACAAGTGAATGAGTTTTCAACCAGAAACCCTAGCCCCAAATCAAATTGATTTTTTCAAACAATAAATCAACTTAATCTTCTAAACAACGAGAAGAAAAGAACGAGCTATATTGAACTACAATAGACAATTTTTTAAAATTAATTAAAACAACACAAACTTTTAGATCTCATTTAAAGTCTCTAATTAACACAAATTCGTATTAACAATGAATAAAGAGTGAATAAATTTACCTCAAAAAAAGAAGTCAAACTTTATCTCAAAATATAATGCAACTTGATTCGAAGTTCATCACCAAAGAAAAAGAAGAAGAAGGAAGAAATCAAATTAAAACCCTAGAGTGAGAAACTCCTCAATTGATTCAATGGCCCAGACATTACTTTCAAGGTTTATATCTGGTAATTCTCAAAACTTTTCCTTCGTTCTTATATAATCCCAAAAAGGAACAAAATAATAAAGATAAGAACAAGAAAAATATAAAAAAATTAATCCCAATTTTTACAAATTCAAAACCTCATCTTTTTAACCCCTTAAAAAATTTAATTGATACACGTGTAACGGTCTACAACGTTTTTTTTCATCACTCTCTTTTAAGAATAAAACGACAAATACAGTTACATCTCTTTCGTCACCATTTTCCGGCGTCATGTTATTGACTCTTGCTTTTTCTCCGCATTTTCCTCAAAACCGCTTTCGGTGTCGGTGTTGTAAATCCGTTCCCGGAAATGGTTTTCAAACTGAACGTGGTTTGGAATTCGATACCGGCGGCGCATTTTTCCGGCAAGAAAGCGCTACCGGAAGAGACCTCGGCGTACTTGCCGCTTATCTGCAGAAGAAGAAAAACGGAAGCTTGCGTGTTCTCGATGCTCTTTGTGGGTGCGGGATTCGGTCGTTGCGGTACTTGAAGGAAGCTGAAGCAGATTTTGTTGCTGCTAATGATGGAAATGATAGCTATGGAAGTATTATTGTGGGGAATTTGTCTAGGGTTTCGGTGAAAGAGGAGAAAAGATGGGTTGTTACTCATTTAGAAGCTAATAGAGTTATGACTGATTATTATATTCAAAAGAGTTTCTTTGATTTTATTGATGTTGATTCTTTTGGGAGCGATTCTTCTTTTTTGAGGTCTGCTATTAATACTTTGAGATTTGGTGGTTTGCTCTATGTTACTTCAACTGATGGCTTCTCTTCTGGTGGCCACCGTCCTCATCAGTAACAATTCTTATCTTTCAGTTTTTTGTTTTGTTATGATTTTGTTTAATTTGTTTGGTCTGATTTTGAGTTTTGTGATTTAAATTGCGGTTGGGGTTGCTGTCACTATACTTAATATTAAAGACAATCAAATGCTATGGATGCGACTTCAATCGCATTGTGGTCTGAGAAGCATACAAAATCTTGATGTTGCTGTTTGGTTGCAAACTTATTTTAATACCCATGTGATGTTTTGTCTGCCCTTTTTTTGTGCTGTTAGATTTGTGTAGTGTATCTTCTTTGTTCTGATTTTGAGTATCGTGGAGTTTTTAAATTACCGTCATGGAATATTGAAGAGAAACAATTGCTGCTGATGTAGCTTTAATCCCATTATGATTTCATAAAAAACCTTGATGTTGATCTTGAAGACCTTATTTTGTTGAAACCCTTGCCGAATATTGTGTCTGTCTTTTTGTTGTTGTTGTTGTGCTGTTTGATTTGTATGGTTTAATAAGTGATTGCACATTTGCATGTTGTTTTGTAAATTGTAATGGATTTGGGAACCTTGGTTGGTGGTTTGTAACTTTTGACTTTTTCTGTTTAGTTCTTTAGCTGCTTATGGAGCCTACGTGCGCCCTATGCCATATTCCAATGAGGTTGGTTTGAGAATGCTTATAGGTGGGGTTGCAAGGGAGGCTGCTCTCTTGGGGTACCATATAACTCCCTTGTTTTCTTACTATGCTTATCATGGACCTGTTTTCCGGGTCTTGCTCAGATTGAACCGCGGGAAGATTCATGATAGTAGGTGATGAATCCTCGTGTTTATGTCACATCTTGTGTTGTTCCCATTTGAGTGCTACGTAGTTACTCTCTTTTATTGATTATTTCTATTGTGATTGCTGTAGGCATTATGGTTTTATTGGGTGCTGCCACCAGTGTGGAAATTCCCATGAATTTTCTTGGGACCAACTTGGTCAGATGAGTTGCTCATGCAGTGTGTCTAAGGTATGATGGTGTGGTTTGTTTGAGACTACCTTGTTTAAGTTTTTTAATGTCTATTTATTGGAGTGGAGAGCTATCTTTGTAAATTGTAGCTAGTGTTGGTAAGGAATATTGCTAGATAGTAATAGCTTCTCGGATTAATGCAATAACTTGTGTATGTTTTTTAAACTAAATTCCTTTTTAAACTGTTGCTGCATATAACATGATCGGTTCCAAGTATGTTAATTGCTTTTCCCTTCTGAAATTCGCCTTTACTTGGTTAATACAACTAAGAGGTTATAAACCACCCTTTTGGATTCATATTTTTCACACTTTTTTTTGCCATTTCTATCAGTTGTTTTAATGAATGATTTATACTTTATAGAACAGGAATGACGATAACTGTTGAAGCTTGTATAATCTATTTGTGCGATTTAGTTTTCCAGAGTTCAAATTACAGAAAAATGTTACTTCCTATGAATGTATAAAGTTCTCTATTTCTTCTCATTTTTCAGGTTTCAAACTCCCTCAAGGTATCAGGACCTCTTTGGACAGGGCCTCTTCATGATGCAGCATATCTTATGGACATGTTAGATCTGGCCAAGCAGTGGGGATGGATTGGCTGTGATGGTAAAGACAGTCTTGAAAAGCTTATAAAACTGATGGTGGATGAAAGTGACCCCAGGTTGCCATTTGGGTATATCAAGTTGGATGAGGTGATTCTTTTATCTTTGTTGCATTGTAAACACTGTTAGCTACTCTAGTGAGAATAACGAATTATGGTAGTTTTATGTGTATTTATCCAGATGGCAAGCCGTGCAAAAATCAATACTCCACCTCTGAAGACCTTGATGAGTGCCATGCACGAGGTACTCTATAAAATCTTTAATATGGTATAATAATCAAGTCATAATTGTGTACTTTATTGAGTGTTTCATGAGAACAAATTTAACTAAATTCTATTTTAAAATTGTGTTAAAGGATTGTTGATAATTGCATTGCATTTATACATGATCAGGGTGCATAAATGTTTGACATCGTAGAATGATGTCAAGCTCCTAATTTCAATAGTATATCTAATATTTTAATTCAAATGCGACAAACTTCATCTGTTTGTTAGTGTGATTTTTCTTTTGCTGTCTAGCATGCGGTAAGTGGTTAGGGGTTATGGTTGTCATGCTAGGTGATTTGTTCTATCTCTTCTCAGTGTTTGTCTCTTTGGAGGTTCGAGGTTGAAAGTGTAAGGGTTTGGCTTTGATTTGACATTTGATGTCTTGGGCCATTTGAGAACTAAAAAATTGACATATCTTCTCTAACATTGTGCCAATTGGGGAGCACATCAAAGTTTTATTTTGAAAATGGTTCTTTTGCTGAGGTGAAGGGAGGTCACTATCTTTTGTATGAATGGGCGTGGAGAGCCTATGAAATACATCCTTAGGAAGTAGGTCGTTCTATATTGTGTATATGGTCGGTTTGGTTTTTTGGCTTTAGTAGTTTTTCCCAACTGCTAGCTTTCCTGATGTATACTAGTTGTATCCTTTTACTCCCTTTTCTATAAATCCTCCTTTGCTGCTTTAAAAAACGAGTTAAGCCATGAAAGCAGTTATGGTATAAAATTCAGTTATTCACATTACGTAGCATATGAAAAAATAAAAACAAAGGGAGTTACCTTTTATTCTGTATCATGTTATCGTTGTCGATTTGTTTACCGTGTTTGGTTTGATTAGGATATTGAATCATAGATTGTTCATGTAATCATGCTGACTCTAGACGAAGCTTCATAAACCAGAATTCACACTTACCTTATACTTGGTTTATTGCAGAAGGGTTATGCTGCCAGCAGATCCCACATAACCACAAATGCAATTAAAACAAATTGCCCCATGACAGAGTTCATTGAGATAGCCAAAGAACTACAGCAGGTATCTGTCTCTTAAGGGTTTGGGCTTTAAAGGTTCCTCTGAGGCTGAGCATTGGCTAAAGTTCAGATGTGTTGAAGGTCATATATACTTTTTTTTACTATATCAATTTTTTTGTTAAACAATAGTTATTTTATAATTTATTTGACAACAGGAAGGGAAAATGACATCATTCTAAGTCTAACCACAATTGATGCTCAAGATTCAAGATTTTTCAAATCCTAAATACAAGCAATTAGATCCATTACATGATAGTAATTCAACTCCAAAATGTTCAGGGAATGAAGAATTAAGCAAGCCCGCCTTTCTGCACTTGGACACGGAAAATACAAAAAATATCATGTTAATCCAACCATAACATAAAAAACATCAGCCACCAAAGGCTTAGCATAATAAACACTTAAGGATGTTCAAAAATATGAAAGATGTTCTCCTTAATGCTCAATTGGTGTTTGGAATATAAAGTGCCACATCTTATATATCGGTTTCTCATTTATGAATTGGACACTATGGCAGGTGATGCTATGTGGACTGATTTTAATGATTTTGTGAGGATTCTCAACAAAGAAAAGAGCTCAAGGGATTTGTCTTTGATTGTGTTGTGGAATATCTATATTCAAATTGTTGCCAATATTTTTTCTCTGGATTTAAGGCATGGATAGAGCTGCAACTATGCATAAGAGCCTAGATGTTGTTGGTTCTAGAGGTCAATAAGTGGCAAGCATACTTCAAATTTTGGTTGATGAAGTTGTTGAAGGTCTTGTAGGTTGGAAGCATAGTTTTATTTTCTTTTGAATTTCCACTCAGCTATTCATGCAACATCTCACCGTTCATTTTTTTGGTGGAATGTTCTGTACTACTCTAACAAGTAACAATCAAAGTATATTTTGTACAAATGGGATTGTGGCATTTCTAATGGAGGCTTCTTTGGATTAGTGAATAAACTATAGTCCATCGACAATGCTGTTCTTTTAATGTGAGTGATAGTTTATTAAAAACCATGTTCATAATAACATTTAAAATATTAAATAATTTTTTATGTATGTAAATATAAAGGTGATATATATGGAAAAAAAAACACTACAAAATAAAATAGAAATTTATTAAGGTTCAATAGCCTTAAATAATAATAATGTTTTTTACATAATAAAAATATTAGTTACAAAAAATTGTCAAGTCAAATAAAAATTCAATTTATAATGTAATCAAATTATAGTTATGATATTTTGGATGGAGAACAGTTTCAATTACTTTTAACTATTGTTTAGTCTAAAAAATTGAAATGAAATTTTCAAATAACTATTTGACAATGTTCAAAAAACTTCAAGAATAGATTGCAAAAAATTATAAGCAAAAAAAGTTCGTGGATATTTAAGACATGAAAAGTTTCGAGTGGATAGTGATATAGTTAGAAGTTATTCATTTTCAAATATTTAATATTATTATTTTTTTTTTCCGATTATGATTTGTGTTTTTTTAATTATAATAAAAAAATGCCATGAAAGACGTATACATCATAGGAAAAAAAACTTATATCCTATGCAATAATAGTTATATATATATATATATATATATATATATATATATATATATATATATATATATATATATATATATATATATATATATATATATATATATATCATCTTGAACAATAATTGACAACATAACATATTATTGAAGTATCTGTGAACTAAGAACGTGTCACACAAATAGATGTAGCTTGGTTGCATTTCATAATGTCGTTATCATTGCTTGAACTATATAAGAGAGTGATTGAAAAATAGAAGATAGATATTGAATGATTTGTTCTTTTTCGCATGAATTATTGAAATAAAAGTTTTAATGAGTAATTAGAGCCTTTAAGTGTATTGATAAGTCATTGAGTGATAACTTAAAGCCAGAATTGCATAACGTATGAAATAATTGTAATTGGATGAGTAAATGGAAATGTTTGCGTTACATATTAAAGAAACAAAATAGAATGAAACTAAAAGATGGAAAAAATAGTGTCCTTTGGTCACGTCAAAAAATTTGTGAGTTAGTAAATATTAGAAGATGTAACAAATGAATATAAATTGTCGCAAATAAAATTTGGGGTTCTGTTTTAATATATTATAATAGATCTGATTTTCAGTGATGCTAGTAACACTCTCTTTGTCATATTTTTTTCAAATATTCACTCTCTTATAGGATAAAATTCATGAATCTTATCATTTTATGTGAGATCCATCTCTAAAGTGGTAGGATCTACATGTACTTTACTCAGTAAAAAAATGAATGTTTGAAAGAGAGTGAAAAAAAGAGTATTGCTAGCCGGTGACAAAAAAAAAGTCTTACTAACGCTGAACTAACCAAAATAATTTGCTTGTTCTCTAAATGATTGATACTCGATTCCCTTAAAGATTTGATTGGAGTTCACGTAAAAAACATTTGTTACGACAAGTGAACCATTTAAATAAAACTCATCTAACTTAAAACTCAACTAATTTGATGAATTAGTCTCCCCAATTGCCGTAACGAAAATCAATATTTAAAAAAAATATTATCTTTCAAAAATATTTTCTATGTTACGTTCAAAACAACTTCACCTTTTTAAGTATTTCTATATTTTTTTCTTTTCCAATTCTCATTTTTTTATAAACGCTAACAAATTAATTTTAACTCCTAAAAGTACTTATTTTAAAAAATAATTTTTTTTATTATAAAAAAATGTAGTAAACAAACTCTTAACAACTGAAGCAAATCTACCTATCATGAGTATTTTTACGAGTGCTATTAAATCCTAAACAGTTATAGTTTATATGAATTAATTGAAGTCTTATCTCATCCGATATCCAAGTATTTTCACCAATAAAAAAAATCCTAAATATTTTCCATAGTTACTAGTAGAAGTAATGAGGCTCTCTTTTTGCCATAATCTTCATATATACCTTTCAAAAACATCATAAATCCATCGAGGGACACATTTTGGACAGAAATCATGATCATGATTCATGAGTAGGCACACCATCATATGTATAGTACACAATTTATTACAGATAGGAGAATTTGATTTCTCATTGTCTGAGTATCCAACCAACAATGATTTGGAAAAAAAAATAGAAAATAAACAAGCAGTTTGTTGGATGGCTATTATATAGGTGAAGATGCTGCCATGGCCATTTTGGATTTACAAATGGAGCAAAACCCATCATAGGTGGGTGAAGTATGAGCTACTTTAGAGAGTAAGATGCAGTAGATGGAGTGAAAATGTACAATTTAGAATCATGAGAATCAACTTGAGCACTGAATGGTGACACTGCATCTTCATTTATTACCTTGTGCTGCAAGCAAAAACATTTTTTAGACAACTACTCCTTAAATACTAATAATAACAACAAATTGAAAGGCTTCTAATGCAGTTTCACGCAATTAAGCAAGCTTACCTGCCACAAATCTCTCACAGAAACATGAATTCCAGATTCAAGCCCAAGTGCTTCCCATGAAGCTGTTATAGTCGCGACTTTTGAGCATCGATTCCACAGAGCAACGGCTAAACGGCTTCCTGATAAAGGACCTGCCCAGACCTGTAAATAAATATGTAAAACGATGGTTAACATACTTCAAGCTTCTGAAAATATTGAAAATAGAAACTTACTTTAACTTACACAAAAGGCTGTGGTTTAAAATATTTATAGCTTTAGTAAAACTCATAAGCACGCACATTTATTTATTTCCGACATGTTCATTGAGAACTTTATCAAAACTGAAGCTTAGTCAACATACTTGCACTATAAATTAATATATAATAATTACCTGACTGCAATTATTTATTCCAGAAACTTGAACTTTCCTTCCCTGAACTCCAAGTGAGTCTGCAGAGATATATAAGAATTAGAAAATTTACTCATCTAACCTTTTTGAATTACATAAATGAAAAGCATTACGTGTCAACTTGATTTAAAAAAGTAGTGGTGGTGCAACCTTGATTTATAGCAATGACTTCTTTATTGGTTAAAATCTCAAGTGTTTCAGCAGTCATATTCCTTACGTCGCAACCAACCAATAGAGGAGCCTGCACACACAAGTTTACAATTTTTAACGTGTAAAAATTCAACCATAGTATTTGTATTATGATCTTTGCAAATCTTTGTTGATGATTTATTCATAAAATATTATGCCCAAATAGGAGGAGGGACTAAGAGCAACACCTTTGCTAAAGCCCAGATGCTGAAGTGAGCACGGTATTCCTGGTAAGTCATGCCACCATTGCCAACTTCCAACATATCTGGGTCTGTCCAGAACCGTAACACGAGGGAAAAGTAAGAATGCTCTTATGGTTAGCTCTATATTTTCAATTAAATTTCAAAAAAAATAGGTTTACCATTCCATCCTCCAGGACCTGCATATGCAGCCCACTTGTCATTAAGATCAGCAATAGTTGTCATGCTAAACATAAAAAACATCATTTTCAGAATTAGACTACATCATAAACAAAAATTTGTTAAAACTCCATATTATAAAATGTTATTAAACTATAGACATCCCTAATAAAACGTTGAATGCTCCATCTATAAGTCAATGTTCAGGAATGTAACCTAGCCCATGTATCATTAATGTCATCAGTTGTGCGCCAACTATTACCGACCTTGCCCGCCCATAAAGCAGGGTCGTCAACACCCCTGCGGAAAAAAAGAAGGTAATGTGGGATAATATGTCTGTCATGCTATCAGTAAGTAAATTCATAACAAAATACAGATACACCTTATTACCATTCACAGATTGAATAGAAAATTTTACGTCCAGTTTCATTGAGGGCATCACGCATAGGTGGATACCTGGAATACATGCAACCACATTGATTTAATTTATATGTACTAGGTATTGTTGCTTTTTGAAATACTAGGAGACAGAGATTAGAAAAAAAAACCGTTTTTTTGGAGGGATGCCCAGATTGAAACAATTGTCATACTTCAAATAATCTACACCCTGGTAAAATGATAGAATGGGGTGAAAATCACAAATAAACTAAAGTAAAATGTACATGGAATATATTTATGTTAAGAACATTAAAAGAATTCCATTAAATGACTTAACATCGTATCTAGTCCAAAATCGGTGTTTATGATCTCTCAAATTCCAACATCATATCCAAAGATTGGTTTTATTTCCTTAAAAAAACAAATTAATTCCATAGAAAGATATATTAGGCTGCAGAGCTTAATTATTTACATCTGATGTAATTTGAACCTGACACAATTCTTGTAATGCACACATAAAATAGAAATAATTGGACAGTGCTATTCTTAGAACCTCCACACAAAGTCCATGACACATGAAGAGTATTTGTTACACTTTTGCAAATTATGAAATGAGATGTTAGAATCTAACCCAAGAGGCAAATAAATCTGCATCATCAGTTTCGTGGAAGATTGATCCTGGTCGGACTTGACATGTAAAAGCCCTAATAACAGTTGCAAGTGAAGAAAAAAATGGCAGGAGATTAGCTAATCAGTTAGTCACAATCAACAAGGGATTAGCATATTTTATAATGAGTCAAATCTGCAATAGTTTTGCGAAAGTATTCTACCCGGCATCAGAATATATGCCAAGTTTGAGTCCCTTTCCATGCACATAATCGGCAAGTGCTTTGATTCCTGATGGAAACGTCTTACGATCAGGGACTAGGTCACCCTGCACTTCCAAATCGAAAACAGTAAGGAACAACATATAATTATTGAGAGAATATATAAATGATCGAGTTTTAAGATTTGAATCATAACAACTTATCCACATAGAAAATGAAAAGCGCATGTAATCATGTATAAGATTCACGCTTTCCTGCTAGATTAAACATTAAAGACAGAAAGCACACCAGCATATTGGAAGCATAATAAGTGAAGTATTCAAATCTGTACGCATAACCATTTCTTAAATATATCATAGAACTTACTATTTATATCTATTTTCTGCAAATAACACTTAGCCGAAACATAAAAGATGACAACTGAAAAAGCTTTTCCTTATCCAATTGAAAGTCAAGATAGAAAACATTGAAAGCTGACAAGAATATACGACAACAAGAGAAGATAATAGACCTACAGTTTATCCAGTGATACTGAAAGGAACAGAATTTAGCTGACCTTCAAATTTCTTGTCGCAGAAGACCAACAATCATCTGCACATCGTAAAATGTAACATCAAATACATATGGAATAGGTAACCAAGCTACTGTTAAATTTTCATTATGGTCATACAAGATCATTACCTATATTGACGTACACATAACCTAACTCAGCCAACCCTGTTGATATCAGTGCATCAGCTGGAAGAATATAATACATATCAGTACAGTAGATATGAATTACAGAGAAGAAAAATTGAATTACTGATATTGTTTGGAAAAGATGAACCATAATGATTGCAGTGAGACAAATTATGTCCTTGGAAATTATAAATGTAAGATGATTTAGGCTTCTGTATCCTTAGAAATTAAGGAGACAGCAGTACGAGTCTATAGAACATATCCGTAAGGTCGTACAGAAATCAAGGAGGCACTAGTACGAGTCTATAGAACATATACTGTTCAAGTAATGTACATTTCGTTTATATGATGTATAGTAGTACCACACTCAAGTTTAAAGGGAATTTTTTCCACACAGGTATCAAACATGCAATGTTGTATGTAATTAGATATTCGGCTGTAAAAACTAACAACAAATTGAACTTAGACTCTATTTAGTAAAAGAATAACATGCGGATAAAATAGGGTAGCAAATACATTCATTATTATAGGAATAATTGAGTATCCAAAATAAAATCAAGGTTTAAAAATGTTGACATTTTCAAATGCAAAATATTATTTTGATGAGGAATAATGAAATTTGTTTTACAAAGTCAATGAATCTTCCATTATAGTATCATCATCACAGGACCAAAATAAGTAACTAACTCAATGAGGAAATGCAAGTGATGCTTTTACAACTAGTAGCAACTGAACAAGAAAACAATACCTGTTTCCTTAATAACCGTTTCATTGATATTGCATGCAAAGAAGTTCCAGCTGTTCCATCTACACAAGACCAAATCATATCACATAAACCATCTTCCTAATTTTCTTATTTAAGAAAAAAAATTAAAAACATCATCACAAATACATGACTATGAGTGTGTCTGTGCACGTGGATTTTTGTCAATATTTTTTTACTTCAACCTTGAAAAATAAAATAAAAAATAAAAATATCGGTTAAATTGAACATCCTAGAAATTTATTTGATCAATTGAAAGAAAAAGAGCCATAGAGATAGAGAACGAACCCCATTTGAGGCGTTAGAGCCAATCCATTACTGAGCTGAAGAACACCATAGTTTGAAGTGTCATAAATAGTGTGAAAGTTTGATCTGAAAATAGGTTTCCCGTAATTTTGCAAGAGAGACACAACTCTTGCTGACACCGAAACAGAGGAAACAGAGAGGAACAGAATCAGCAAGTGCACAAAAATAGTGTTGTTCTGTTTCTGCTTCGCCATTAGTGAAAGCTCCAAAGTATACTATTCTTCAAAACGAGACAAATTGAAAAGTGAGAGAGTTTGTGAAGACGCGGAGAAACGATCACCGGCAGAAACCCGGTCACCAGAGATAAGTACAAAAAAAAAAAAACAGTATATGTAACCGATTGTTAGGAACTGTCTGGAAGACAACCTTGTTTGTGAAATGAATGACTTGCTAGTTGCCACAAATATGCCAGTCATATCATTCATTGATCTAATTATTATTATATTTAGTTTTTTAATTCGAAATTATTATATTGAGTTGATGAAATGAACCATTTATGATCTATTTATTATCTATGCTTCTATCATTAATTTGTTTATTATATTAAATTTTACAAATTCAATCATTTAATATTTTGGATTGTTTTTTACACCAAAATACCTCACTCCCATATTTATATATCAGATTTTCCTATTTTTAGGCCTAATAGAAAGTCGTTGAAAAGTCATATATATGGAAGGATGTGTATTGTTGTTGTAAAATTGGGCATAGAAACACCCTATCCATGCATATTTCCTTGCACAAAAGGTAACTATTGCAAATAAATTTTATATTATTTTTTCCTTTTTTTAAAACCAATTGCTTACCATATTACTAATTTTATTATATTTTTTATTTTTAATATATTCGACAGATTTAATTCTGGTAAATTTCGGTAAAGTTCCTCATAACAACATAGAAGGATACCGAAAAACAATTGATCACATGATTGACGAAGTAATATATTCATTCTCATTTATTTGAATTTTTTAAATATTTTATTTTTTATACTTGTTATAATTAATTTAACTTGTTTAATTTAGCTTGTTTTTTTAATTATCAGTTCTATCGGAGACCTTATCTCAGGTTCCAACATGAAATTTAGGAAGAAAAGATGGTCACTTGGACTTCATGTATCTATCTGTATTGTTATCATATTGTTGAAAAACATCATGTAGATAAAATCACACTTTAATTCGACTTTCATCAACAAATACCACAACCACCAAAGGACATGAAAATGTACCATGAGGTCGACATGAGGTTGATGATAATTGGAGCTGCATTTGGAGAGAAGAAATTAAACATTGGAATGAACGTCACAATTAGGCGTTGTAAGGTAAGATTGTTGAATGTCTTTTATGTCATATGATCCTCGTTTGCAACCACTAATCTTTGAAAATAAACTTCTACATACTTTGAAGATTATTCTTAACTTTTATTAATAGTCATTGTAAATGAAATCATTAAAGAAAATTATCTAATATTGATATTTGAATGAAATTAAGAAACATATATATTGATACTTCTTTATGATAAAACATTTCCTCCAAAAACATATATATATATATATATATATATATATATATATATATATATATATATATATATATATATATATTTGTTTGTTGTTGTGATGACTAAAGGAAGGCCGTAAACAATAATCATGTTCAAAAATTCTAATGTGTTCAAATCTTTTAACTCATCAATAATAGAATTTGTTGTAGTTGAATATACAAAAAAGTATCGAGGACTCAGTCCAGTCATCCCATCTTCTACTTCCAAGTCAAGTAAATATAAAAGCCGAATGCTTAGTGACTTTAATTAGATTTCAAAGACATTATATTCACATGAAAGACAAAGTTATTACACTTACTAGTACATTATCAAAAAAAGAAATAATAAACAACAAATGAAATGGTCCTATTAGGCGGCTCAAATATGTGCATTAATTTTTTTTTTAATTTTTTTGTAGGAAATATGTGCCTTAATTATTAATTATAAGAAAATGTTAATTGGAGCTTTTTTATGACAACTTACTTCTTCAGACCCAAAATATAATATACTCTATCCATCGCCGATCATTGATCATTTAAATATTTTATTTCGTTTCAAAATTTTGGTTGTTTCAAAAAAATAAGATAAAATTAATATTTTTGGTATTTTTAATTATGTATTGAATAAATTTTAT
>JBBPBP010009777.1:60473011-60503341 GCA_037974735.1 Cicer chorassanicum | reverse complement strand
ATGTGTTGAATATATAATAAATAAATAAACTTTAAACAGTAAAAAAGGAATTTAAGTTTAATTAATAAGAGTAAAATTGGTAGAAAAAATATAAGCTATAAGTTAATTAAAGTAACATATAAAAAACGCTTATAAATTATAAACTACCTGAAATGCCTTGTTAAACAGATACATATATACATAATGCGATGAGTATTTAAAAATGGTCCACTGTGGATTAGTATTTAAAAATGATTGAAAAATTTAACAATAGTATTTACATATAATTTTTTTTATCCTTATTTTTATCAAAATGGTATCATTTAATTCATTCTTCAATAAAAAAAATAAATATAATTATAAACATTTACTTTTAAGAACAATTTATATATAAATCCATATGAGAATTAAGAAGATAACAATAATAACTATCATAACTAACTCTTAACAAACATAACAAACTATATCTCTAATGGAAATAATTAAACACAAAATATAAGCAATACTTTCTAAATATATATGCGAAAAAACTCAATAGATGTTTATATAAAAGAGCGGAATGGAATATATATTAGTTGTGTGAAAACATTTGATGTAAAGTTACTTTAGAAAAAAACTTTTAAAACTAACAGAAAATCTCATTAGTATTAATGATTTTTGTTGATCTTTACATAGAACATGTAATATTATGATTTACTACCTTTTTTTTGTTGACAAAATAACAAGATAATTTACTACCTACTTTGCCTACGATTATATAAACTCTTTTAAGTAGGATACGGCCCATAAAGAACCTAAGAATTTAAAAAGTTAGGTGAGTGGGGAACTTTGAAAGTTTAGTTTGTTATGGTTATGCATGCAATGCGTGATTAATAATAAACAAATACCAATAATTAAAATGAAAAAGACTAATAAGTGTATTAAACGTGTATGGGAATGGGACAATAGAAGGAAAAGTGAGAATGATAAGTGATCCTTGAAATTGGGCTTATTTTGGATTGGTTAGGCGAAGATATATAGTGACAAGTGAATTTTGTAACTGTCTCTTAATCACGTGATTAGTATACCTTATGTCAACATCAAAGGGACATTTCCACTATTGTATTCTCTGTTTTTGATAATAACTAGACCCTGAAATTACCTCTTTTCTTTGTCATTCTCCTAACTACCAACTATTATTAAAACGCATAGTTTTCATGTAACTACTACTACTAAATCACCACTCTCCTAACCATCAAGTTTTAAAATTAATACTGGAAGGTAAACTTAAAAAAAAAAGTTATTATAGAATAAGGTGGCAGTGGTGTACAACAGGGATTCCATTTCCATACATTCTTTGTCTGAGTGGTTTTAGAGTATGTTTTAAATTAAATCTCTCTTTCCGTTTTCTTCTGCACCATACACACCATTTTTTATTATATTATATTATATAATATGTGAACTTGTAATATGATTTTATAAAAGTGATTTCTTGAGAATAATATTCATATGGTTATCTTTGTTTGCTCCTTAATTTATGGGAAAAGAAATATGGTGTGCCCACTTTTCAAGATTTGACAGAGATATGAAAGTCATGTGATTTGGAGTTCATATTTATCCAAAAGAGAGTGAATGTTTTTATTTTATTTTTTGTTTCTAAAAACCTTTGATTCTGGACAGAGACAGACAGACAGACACAGGATCAGTATTGAGTGGCTGTAATTGTTGTTTTGAGATTCCTTCACTTTTCTGTGTGTCATTTGAGTGTGTTGTAGCTGAATTCAGATCTGTGAATAAACTGAAGAAGAACTTTGAGGAGAAATAAGGGGTAATGGATCTTGAGCCTGGAAAGTGTTGGGACAACTCCAAGGTTAGTAGTCATTGTTAATAAAGATTTGAGCTTTTTATTGTGGGTTGTTTCATTGTTATTGATTGAGTTGTTGTTTGAATTTGCATTTTAGAAGGGTTCTTGGAAGACTATTATGCTTTTGGCTTATCAAAGCCTTGGTGTTGTATATGGAGACTTGAGCATTTCTCCATTGTATGTTTTCACTAGCACTTTTGCTGAAGATATTGAACATTCTGAGACCAATGAAGAGATTTATGGCACACTTTCTTTTGTTTTCTGGACACTGACATTGATTCCACTCTTCAAATATGTTTTTGTTGTTCTTAGAGCTGATGATAATGGAGAGGGTAAGCATTTTGAATTTCACCAAATGATGAGGGGAACCAATATATGGTGATTATCTCCTCTTTCTTTTTGTTGATTATGATTTTTCATGTATGGTTTTGCAGGTGGTACTTTTGCTCTCTATTCATTGATTTGTAGGCATGCAAAAGTTAGTCTTATTCCAAATAGACAGCATGCTGATGAAGCACTTTCTACTTATAAGATGGAGGAAGCTCCAGAAAAAGATACTAATAAAATGAAGAAGCTGCTTGAGAAGTACAAGGCCTTGCATACTGCACTTCTGATTGTGGTTCTTCTTGGTACTTGTATGGTTATTGGGGATGGAGTACTTACTCCAGCCATTTCTGGTAAGAATCGTGTTATAACAACAATCCCAGTTCAAAAGAATAAAGATAAAGAAACACTAACACAAACAGAGAACACACGATGTTTGATCACTGAGTTTGGCCAATTGTGCCTACGTCTCTGATTGTTGAGCAGCTGCAACTCCTTTATATTAATTTCAAGCTTAGGGTTTACCGTATACAACTTGCATCTAATTACTATGGTTCAGATTACAAAATTACCTTTGAACCGTATCGCGATTTCCCCCGCGCCCCCATTCAAGCGACCAACCTACTTATCACTAACTATGAGTCATACCCAACAAATCCTATCCTCCTTATTTCACAATGTTTTACAAGTAATTCCATATCAATTTGTTGACTAGCCATTTCGTTCATGCAGTTTTCTCAGCAGTATCTGGTCTTGAAGTATCCATGTCCAAGAAACATCACCAATGTAAGTTTCACTTATTGCATTCTCTATATTCGAGTATATTATGCTATCAATATTAAGCTGAGTAAATATCCTTTAGTTAAATGGAAAAGAAATTTGAAGATAACTGGAAAAATATTCTAAGTTGTGTACGCTTAAAATACAATGATGGAAGAGTTTATTTATAGCTTTTCATATAAGTAGAAATGGTAAATTTGCAGGATTTCTTCCTAGTTTCTGTATTTGAATTTTGAATCAACTAATTTGCGATTGCAGATGCTGTGATTCCAATCACTTGCTTCATATTGGTGTGTTTGTTTGCACTTCAACACTATGGTACACATAAGGTGGGATTCTTTTTTGCACCAATTGTGCTGACATGGCTACTATGCATTAGCACACTTGGCATATATAATATACTCAAATGGAATCCACATATATATCAAGCTCTTTCGCCGTATTATATGTTCAAGTTCTTGAAAAAGACAAGGATAAGTGGATGGCTGTCTTTGGGTGGAATATTACTTTGCATAACAGGTCAGAGTCAAACCTATGAATAATGTCTTGTGCTGTTCTAAGGCATCTTTTGAGCAACCTCAGAGTCAAACCTATGATTTGATTAAGACATAGAATAAGTTCTCTGTGAATATTTACTTTTGAACCAATTCTGGACTGCTCCTTTTTCATTATTTCCCTTAAAAGATCAAACTTTTTTATTCTTTCACTGTGTCAAAGCAAGAGAATATGTCCTCCAAAGATTTTAGTTTCATGCGGAGAATTGTAAAACTACAATAGTTAATGTGGTTTACTAGATGACATACTTCTTTATGTGTTGACCTTGTGAGCAGGCTCAGAAGCTATGTTTGCTGATCTTGGCCATTTCACATATATGGCTATTCAGGTTGGTTAAAATATTTTTCTCTTTTTATGTACTAATTTTTTTTTCCTGCTACATTGGCACACTTTTATAGACCTGAGGTAAAAGGTCATTTAACTAAGATACTCAAGATTATAAACCAATCCTAGGGAACAACTTAAGATATTGTAATATAATATTAAAGATATAATAAGATATTATCTTATACTCTAATTTGTCGTGCGCAGATTGCTTTCACCTTTCTGGTATATCCTGCACTTATATTGGCGTATATGGGCCAAGCTGCTTACTTGTCACATCATCATAATTCTGATCTACAAATCAGTTACTATGTCTCAGTTCCAGGTATTCATTGTATCAGCTCACTTTTTATAGTCAATTACTAACGAGTAGTTTATAAGCGATAAAATTAGAAAGATCATAAATAACTAGATGGAAAGTTTTACTGGAAACTTAGAACTAAACATGAACTTATCTGCAATGTCTTTGCTAGTTTTCTGAAAATTTATTGTTATTAATATATTACATGGTAGAATAGCATATTATAGAAAACATTATGCAATGTTTTGGCTGCAGAAAGTGTGAGGTGGCCGGTGCTTATCTTAGCTATTCTAGCTTCTGTTGTGGGGAGCCAAGCAATCATCAGTGGAACATTTTCTATCATAAACCAGAGCCAATCTTTAGGCTGCTTCCCAAGAGTTAAGGTTGTTCATACATCAGACAAGATACATGGTCAAGTCTACATCCCAGAAATTAACTGGATGCTCATGATCCTATGTATCGCTGTTACCATTGGGTTTAGAGACACAAAACACATGGGAAATGCATCAGGTAAGTTACAATATATGCATGATTAACTTGATAATGGTTTTTTCCTTCTTGAGTTATTGTAATGACATTTAAAACCGACATTTTTTTTATGCAGGGCTAGCAGTGATGACTGTGATGTTGGTAACAACATGCCTAACTTCTTTGGTGATTGTAGTTTGTTGGCATAAACCTACAATTTTAGCCCTTTGTTTCCTACTGTTTTTTGGTTCTGTCGAACTGCTATATTTCTCGGCTTCAGTGACAAAGTTTCGCGAGGGTGCGTGGCTCCCAATCCTCCTTGCCCTCTTTTTAATGATTATAATGTTCCTTTGGCACTATGCAACGATCAAGAAATATGAATATGACCTCCACAACAAGGTATCTCTAGAATGGCTTCTAGCTTTAGGTCCAAGCTTAGGAATTGCTAGAGTCCCCGGAATAGGCCTTGTTTTCACGGATCTCACCACTGGCATTCCGGCAAACTTCTCCCGCTTTGTCACCAACCTCCCTGCTTATCACCGCATCCTTGTTTTCGTATGCGTAAAATCAGTACCTGTGCCTCATGTCACTGCTGCAGAGAGGTACCTTGTTGGCCGAGTAGGGCCTGCTGCTCATCGATCGTATAGGTGTATAGTAAGATATGGATATCGCGATGTTCATCAGGATGTTGATTCATTCGAAACTGAATTAGTACAGAAGCTGGTTGATTTCATCCAATACGATTGGTATCGGACACGTGGCAGTAACATGAGCATTGAGGATGATGGTTCGCACTCAAACGAATCATCAAGTCACAGATTAACTGTGATTGGAACAACTAGTTTCTGCAGCCAACAAGGATATGAGAGTCAGCATAGTGTGCAGCCTGCAGGAAGTGTATCAGTTGGCTTCCCAACAGTACAAAGCATGACAGATGTTATTGAAATGGAACAGATGGATGTAACCGAACGACGAGTGAGGTTTGCTCTTGATGATGATCATGAAAGTGATACAAGGTCTGAGGTTGGTGTTCAAATGCAGGAAGAGCTGGAAGATCTTTATGCTGCTCAAGAAGCTGGCATTGCATTCATTCTTGGACATTCTTATGTGAGAGCAAAGCAAGGTTCATCACTGTTGAGGAAATTGGCACTTAACTATGGATACAATTTCTTGAGAAGGAACTGTAGAGGAACTGACGTGGCGCTTAAGGTTCCACCGGTTTCTCTACTGGAAGTTGGCATGGTTTATATTGTGTAGAAAACGACTAACATGTATATTAGCTTTTTTGCTTTTTGTTGTGTTTTTCATGTAGAGTTATTATAACTACATACAGGCTTTAATGGCAAGAGCAATGTGCAGTTTACAAAGACTTTTGTTAATGGGACTGTGGAAGTGAGAGTGATTCTATTATCCTCATGAAATTTGACATAATTTTATACAACATGGGTGAAGAAGGCTTATATAAATGTTACATTTGCTGTCCTTGATTATGTTGCATTTGTTAATCTGTGGTCCTGTAACTGTAAGCAGAATTCTAATTATCTATATGAGGATTGTTAGTATAAGACATTTTTTTGATCCTTTTTTACTAGCAAATAGTATATGGTAAACTTAATTTAATTTATAAAAACTTATTTTACACCGTCATCAATCATCCCATAGAAATCCAACATTTTGTGGTTATTTTTAATTTCTAGTTACAAAGTGAGATCATTAAATTCTAAAAGTAACAACTATAGCTTAAAAGATTACTTAAACCATAAAGTTGGTGATAAATACTTATATGGCACAACATTAAGTTGGTTTTGTAAAAAAACAACATTATTTTGGTACTTAGATTGAATCAGATTCGAGAATCATTCTTTAGAACCTCAAAAAAAAATTAATGATCCACATGAATTACTACATCATTACATGGCATCAAGCTAAAGATAAAAGAGATCCAATCATTTTAAGAGCCCCTAGGGTGCCACATAGTCCACTCTTCACCACCAGGTTTTGTTAGTGGCAGCAGTTCTGTGGACAAAATTGACACTAACATGTGGCTGCAATTTCATGCCTCAAATACAAAAAATAATGAAACACTCTCATAACATACACACGTATATAACTTAACATACAATACAAGTAGCACAGTTCAAAAATTCATTTAAGAATCTCAAATGGGTCTTGGGACTTTGCCTTTGACCCCTCCTTATTATTATACCAGTTTCTCTTATTATACCAGTTTCTCTTCAAAATCAGGACTTGTAAATAATACCAACAATTGGAGGGGGTTCAATAGAAGCAAAAAATTCATAATTTCAGCCAAACAAGAGAAGAAGGAAGAAGAAGATAAGCAAAAGCAATCTTTCTTTACCAGTGTAACTGATGCTCTTGATTTTTCTCAAGCTAGATCCGCAGAAGATGCTCTGCTTATAGAAGAAGCTAGAGAAGCCACAAAGTCTGGAGAAAAAATGAGCAGGGAACAGGTATAATATTCTGACAAATCGTTTATTTTTGTTTACATAACATATTAAAATTACGTCGATATTGTTAGTTTGAATATTATGTCTCGGGTTCAAATTCGATATCTTGCAGCTGTGTCTTTTACTGGTCAGTTTGGTAATCAAATGTCTTTTATTAATTGGATTGATCTTCAAATGTTTATTCTATTAGTCAGTTTGATCTATAAAATTATCAGTAAAAAGACAGGCTAAAGATGAAGATGTTTTTGTAGTCTCGATACATTTATTACTATAGTAAGAGCGCCTTGTATATTTAGGACTAATTTTTACTCTCTTTTAAACCTTATGATTAATTCTCCTTAATTGTTTGGTAAATAATGTAGTATGGAGCTCTTAGAAGGAAAATTGGTGGAACATACAAGGACTTTTTCAAATCTTATGTTGAAGGTATAATTATTGCTTTGTTGTAGTAGTATTTTATATTTTATTCAAAACAATAAGAAATTAGTATTTTCCTTGAATAGACAACATTTTTCATTTTCTTATTTTAGTAACGGATTTTTTTTTATACAAAAGCAATAAAACTGAAACATGATTTTTGTTGTACTGAGCAGTGGATGGGGCATATGTTGAAGAGGGTTGGGTAGACAAAACGTGCAAGGTTTGCAAAAAAGACACCAAGGGTGAAGCAAGGCAAGTGGACAAGCTTGGAAGATATGTTCATGTAGCATGTTTAGAGAAAGCTAAAACTGGCAACTTCTTTACTAGACTGTTCTCTTAATGAAACCTCATTTGACATGGTATTGTAGTGGATGGAGAAGAGACATTTACACATTATCATTTCAATACAAAAATGAAAAATTATAGTATAGTTTCCTCTTTGGCCAAATGAATTGTTGCAATCTTAACCATACAAATTTTTTATTTGTCCTAAATTTCAAAATTGGATTAAAAGAAAGAAGTCTACAATTGCTTCTACCAAAAAAAAATGAAAATTTCATGGAAAAACTCACTGATAGTCGGAGATTCTTCTATGTTTTGTTTACTTTATGATATGTTACAAATAAAAGGATTGTAACAGTAAATTTGTCTTTTGACACACTTTTTAAATTTATTTGATTCTTTAAGCATTCTTGTAGATATGATTGGTAAGAATGTTAAATTAATGACAAGCATCATTAGTACTCATTTCACTTTCGGGTCCAAGAACAGATAATAAAAGAAAAATGCCTTTTGAAGAAGCGAAAGTAAAATTCATACATACTTAGATTAAAAAAAATTATAACATGCTAGCAAAAAGATATATATTTGCGTGTTCGTATGTCTACTTTTCTAATGCATTTCATTTTTATTATTGTTAAACGTATTTCGTTGAATATGAATGGGATGATCCATCCGTGTTATGTACAGCAAATTATGTAAGAAATGAGGCTAATGTGAGCTACACAGAGAGCTCTGCACAACACAACAACTAAATACCCTAAATCCAAAACACTGTATTCAATTAATGCTATGCAATGGGAAGTGTTAAACAAATATCAAGTACAAAGCACGATTTTTATATAAAAAACATGATTATTGATTAATCATCTATCTATTATCCTAAATTTTACATAATCAGATTAGGAAAGTAGGGGTTTGTGGCATAGCCCTATTCAGACTCGACCTTGAAAGTCCAGTCAAATAAGCAAATATTGAAGGCCCAATTCAGTACTCAAAATGACACAAGAATTGATCAAGTAACACGTTTAACTTTAATGTCATAGCATTTAACGCACCATATCAATAATTTCATAGCAACTAATATGGACAGAGAACAAATTGTAATAAGTGATATACACGAGCAACTAATATGGACAGAGAACAAATTGTAATAAGTAATATACACGAGGAGCCAAAAATTTGATTTTAAAAAAGATGAACTATTTTTGTAAACAAGATAAAATAAGAGATCAAAACTATTCATTAAATCATGTATAAAAATGAAAATATAATGAACACCACCTAAGTAATTACAAAGTTTAAATTTTCTAAAAGAGTTACAAAGTTTAAATAGTTAATAATTTTTTGAAACATTAATTTTCAAAGAATATAATAATAATATATAATATAAATTCCAGTAAAGAACAAATAAAAAAATAAAAAAAATTATAGAAGAAGGTTAAGAAATGGCGGGAAGGATCGGTCCAAGAAGATTTGGCGGGAAAAAGAGAACCTACAAAGCTGTAGCAGAGCATACGCCTAGACGATAACCGTTGCGCATTCCGATTTCCATTTCCATTTTTCACATACCCTCTAATCTATAATCACTGAGTCACCGAGTCACGATGGTGGGCCCACAGTACGATTTTCTGGCTAACCCACTCGGTGCGGTTAGATCCACCTTCGACACTGCCATAGCCTCCGGTTCCGAACCCTCCTCTTTCAACGGCCGCGACTGGGGCGCCATCGATCTCTTCCGCCATTTTCTTTTCGACCAGTCACAACTCTCTCAGGTCAGCTTCATTCTCAATTTTCACTCTCTTTTCTAACCACATGAAACCCTAATTAATTAAATTATTATTTATTCTCCATTAGGTTCCGCTTCTTACCCCCGCCACAGTCAGATACGTGAAGCCGAATACTCTTGTTCGGTTTCGTGGTATGATTCAGGACATGCTTGGAAATGAATTTTACGTTGGCGCTTATAAGGTAGGTTTTTGTTTTTTTATCTCTTGTTCAAATTTCTTTCTCAATTAAAGATTAATTTTGGGTATATGAATGAATATTGAAGGATGGTTCGGTGTGGAGGACTAATAAGTTTATGGATGTTTGTCAATATCCCATTCCCATCGGTTCCTCTGCTGATACTCTGATCTGGGAACGCCGGTTGCTTTACTGTGTTCCGGTGAGTTTTCCATTTCTAATGTTTTCTTGCGCTACGTTCTGTTTCTGTTGATTTGAAGGTAATTTCAAAAGTAGAGTTTTCACGGGTTAATATTTATTTATGAATAGGTTCCGGGACTGAATTCGTGGGCAGAAATTTCACCAGAAGCAGTTGGTAATCTATCTATGGATTGGACTTCTGAACAACGAGATAAGCGGAGGAGAGAGGATGAAGAGTCTTCTAACATGGCGGTAAGTTCATTCCTTGTTTCCTTGTGCCTCCATAGAAATGTGATAGATTGAAAAACTTACATTATAGTGTCTGTCTGTTGGATTTCATTATTATTTTGATAACACTATCGTATGTGAAGTGTGAATCATGTGTGTTTATTCAGCTTTCTTACTAATATTTTTTTTATTCATAGGTCGAGGGTGACGAGGTCGGGTGTTCTCCTAATACTAAAAGAATGGTACGAATGGCTTTCAACTAATAAGTTTAGTAGTTCTTGTGGTTGAATTTCTGAGGTTTATTTCTCCATATCCATCAAATTCAAACTAAGATATTTTTGATCCAAACTTTTGATGCCTACAGACCCCTAAGTCTTCGTATCTTCTTTAGTTTACAAGTTAATAACAGCTTCTTTAGTTTACAAGTTATGATTATGAAGTCTTGAGCAGCTTACAAGTCTTACTAGATTAGGTGGTATTTTTCAGTGTATGAGATAAATGTGCTTATTAGATGATTTTTTTTCTTATCATTCCATGTATCAAAATACATAAAACTATGAGCTTGATCATTGGTGCAAACTTCTATTTTTGTTTGACGAATTGGTCTAACTCTTTCTTTTACAGAGAGAAAGTGAACACCCTCCCCTTGCCTCTCAGTCCCAGGGAGCCGTACCCGAGATTGCTGGCTCTAGTATGAGTTTAGTGCCTGATCTCGATGACAACTCATCTTGTTGTCTTGTGAAGGTAAGATTTAGTCTCTTCAGCTTTTTGGATCTTAAGAAATATACTTTATTGACATGGGATAAACTTGTTTTTAATATCATGGAGTTATATCAAATCAATTTACTCGTTTTCCTCTACCATGTCAGATATATGATTTGCCAGAGTCTGAACTGAAGCTGAATGATGTTTTTGAGTTTGTGGGTATCCTTACATCCGATTCAGAGCTTCAGGAGGACACTGAAGATAGTGATTTATCAAATGGATTTGGTGAAGACCCCTTGCACCATTTCCCGCCTAACAAGGTATGTATCAACCCTTGAAGGGCACTTGATCAACGAGAAATAGGAAGAGGCTTGCCTGTGGCTGTTCTAATTGAAATTACCATAAAGGAAACATAAATATGCATTTGTATATTGTTTCATTGTCCTCGCAGCATCTGGTTTATAAGTTAACATGTCTATTTGCATTTTTTTACCTTGCAGGTACCACGCCTTCATTGTTTTATTCACAGGAAGCTTTCGGTTCTGGACTTCCTTCAGAATAAGCCTATTATAGAGGTACACACCAAATGGATGAATTCATCTGGCTATATTGCCTGTTTAGAAATTAGCATCTTGAATTGGGAGACTTCTTAAATTGAAAACACATTGATACAAAAAGTATGTGCTTGTTCTCACAGCCAAAACCCGACTTGGTCAAAGGAATCAGGGAGGCTCTGCTAAGACATCTCTCTGCTGTTCTTGGCCATGATGATATAGCTGCTCATTTCATGTTGTTGCATCTCCTATCCAAGGTATGCATTTCTCAAATGATCATTCCCTTCTATCTTTTCATGCATTGTAACTGTCCTCGCTATTGTTGTTTGTCTCGCATGTTTCCCTTACCTACACATGTGATTCAATGTATGATTCCCAATTCCCTCGCCCTCTATTTGTGAGTGTTTATATGAAAGATTGGATTACTTTTGACCAGGTGCATGCCAGAGTAGATGATCTTGCTGTGGGAAAGTTTTCAGTAAATTTTACTTGTTTTAGCAAAGAAACTGCATCTATATTTGGAAAGCAACTAAACCTTGCTATCAAGAACCTCGTGCCTTTCACACATTGCATACCCCTTACAGTGGAATACTTGAACACTGCTACTCTTGCGCCAAAAAAGAATTATGACACAAATAGGTGATCATATTTGATAATATTTCTGAACATTGACTTCTTACTAGTATACAAATATATTTACAAGTTTTAGTGTCAATGCTCCAGATTAGAAACTGGAGTCTTGCAACTAGCTGAAGGTTCACATTTGATTGTTGACGAGACACAATTAGAAGCTGGAACTCTCAATTCTGTGGGTGTAGAGAATGCAAGGTTGCTGCAAAATTTAACGGAGTTGCAAAAGGTAACTGCCTGTTGTCTAGCTATCCTATCTTTTGGCATGGTAGTGTATTTTATTATGCTATGGATCTTCATATGTACGATAATTTTCTCTGCACTCAGCACAATTGTTACTTTTTATAAAACATTATTTTCCATTTTCAATTGATTGCTTGCAATTATTTTCAAAGATGATGACATACACTTGGTATGCGTTTCAGGTGGAATATGATTTCAAATACTATAAAATGGAAATGGTAACTGATGTCCAACTGCTAGTTTTGTCTGAGGGGAAATCAAATATCTTGCCAGCCGATGTAATTGTACCTATACGTCCTTCTCAAACAATTTGCTCTGAAGCCGCGGCAGCAGAAGCTTTGGAAGCTTGGAGGTGGTATTTGGCTACTATTAGGCAACTGCCACACTGTATTGAATCAGAAATGCAGAAGGTATGAATGATGTTAATTATAGTTTTCATAAACAATTGTTTTTTATGATTAAATTAAACCAGTTTAATATTTTTGGGTTAGACATTAGCCTATCCTTAATATACAAACTCAGAAATTGACAAATTTCAAAGTTGAGCAGAAGTAGCAGTTTAGATTTGATTTTACATTATCCTCTGCAATTCATAAGTATCTTAGCTGAAAACATACACATGATTCACAGTTACTAATTATAATAGATTCCAGTGCGCTTAGAGTTTGCATTATTATTGCAAAATTCCTTTTTGCTGATTTCTCTTGTTCCTTCATTATTATTTGGAAACACTAATTTACTTAACAAAGACATCTCGAGCATACTTAATTTTTATGATGCAAATGCACAATAAGCCTTTACACTGTTATGGATGTTTCCAGATGGTAGAAAGTGATTTAGTCGCTGCAAGACAAGCGGATAGGAGCTTGAATCCCCAAGATTTGAGCAGGTTAGTGAGTGACTATATGACATGTATTGCAGCATTTTGTTCGAAAGCATAAATTTATTGATAATTTGTCCCCCAACCTTGTCTGAGCAGATGGTTAACAATGGGCCGCCTCATGTCCATAAGCTTTGGTGAGACCAGCCTGTCACTAGAACATTGGCAAATGGCCAAGGAATTGGAGAGACTCCGTAGAGAGAGATTAAAGTGAAATACCGAACGGAAGTACACACAGGGTTTTACAGGGTTTTAAAAACGTGTCAAACGATGGTGTTGACTTCTTTATTTCTGTTGTAGATTAAGGGAAATGAATGTAGTTACTTACATAGGTTCAAGTGATCCGGCCATTGGATCTGATTACTCGAACTGTCTTATTGTTGCCTATTATGCAAAACATATTTTGAACTTATAAATGTGAATTAGAAAGAATCATACAGTCGGTTCCATAAGCTCTGCATTTGGTAATAACAATATGACAGTCATTTTCATATAATAGCTGTTAAACACGAATTTCTTGATCTCTTGCCATTAAGGCCAAGTAACAGCCCTTTTCTGCATCTCTCACTAGGCAAATAAGCAGTATTCTATGGCCGCATGCAACTATCCATCTATGATCTTAAAAAGCCATGTTAGTAAATGATCAGCCAGACAGCCACAACTCCAGATTTTTTTTTTCTGAATGTCAAAATCAGTGCAAATTTAAAAATGCTGAGCCAACATACAAGCCAAGTCTAAATAATAGTTTCGTTTGTGCTTTCTGATGAATAAATTGCGAAGTTTTCTTGTAAAAAAAAATAACAGGGCTTCATTGCAAATCATCATCAAACATTAAATCTTATCAAAATTTGAGCATCTAATTTAATTGTAATTAAAAGTTATACTACGTCCAGATTTGAATATTAGCAATACGAAAGTCATTTTCTTTGACATCCAAGGATGCAATGACAAAAGGAAATAACTGATCACGGTTCAATCGAAGTAAGCATGATTCTTCCACGCTAGATTTTTATCTGTCCAACCAATTATCAAAGGAGAATTAACACCACGCTAGCACTTATATCGTGGCCTCCTATTGTTCACATCACGGATGATGAAGTACAGGTAAACAGGAATATTCACTAGCACTTCCCATAGTTCATAAAGCTTTGTTTGGATTGATGAAATATGATGAAATGGAGTGGAATGAAATGGTAGTTAATGAAGTTCTATTGTTTGGATATTTTAAAAATAAGTGGAACATGATGAAATCCATTCCATTTCATTCCATCATCTTCCTTCATTTTCTTCCTCTCCAATTTAGGTTGTATGAGATAAAATCCTATTTTTATGTTCCATTTCATCATCAAATAACCAAACAATAAAAAAGAAACTTTATTCTATTCTGCTCCACTTTTTTTCACTCCACTTCATTCATTTTTGCTGATTTTAAAATATCCAAACAGAGTCTAAATGTGAGGCACCTAAGAGGAAAAAGTAGTATCGTAGAAGTAAAGAATTGAGTCTATGAAATTGCATAATCACTAAGGCCAAAAATAGTAAAAAATAAAGTGAAACTAACTTATTGAACTCGTTAACTAGACCTATGACAATTTTGCGAATGTTGACGCGTTTGCTCACAAGATATGTAAAAAAAAAACACTTGACGCAGTGTATTTAACTCAAAATTTTCACTTTGGGGAAGGGAAGTTATGGTGAATTCCCGTGTTTTATGGAGCGATGAGCATCTTCCCTAAATGTTTGCCCCTTCACGCTGAAAAAAGATGCCGGTCCTAATTTTTGAGTGTTTTACTACCATTTGTACTGGGAAACGTTGCACTTCTTTTCTTGGTAGTTGCTATTCATGGTCCAAGTCAAACTAGCACAAAAAGAAATACAAGACTAGTAATAGAAAGAAATCTCTAATTTCTTAGACTTAAGAATTACACACACTGATTACTCCTCTAGCCCCTGCTAGTATATTTTTAGATGCAATAACACAGTTCAATATTGACTAAAGTAATTTGAAATTAAAAAAAAAAAACATCATTAAATTGATATAATAAACTATCCCAAATTGGTTTGCACCATTGTTGAGATCAAATATACAATAGGCTGTTGAGAGTTGAAATCATCATCACCATAACCTATACTTTACTTCATGAAACAAAAAGCAACTATATATCATATCATATACTATACTAGGCCTAGCGGGTGCCATATTGCCACCACAGCATTAGAGACCAATTTTGGCCTTAACTCCTCCTAATCTACCTTTCCTTTCCTCACACTTTCCAACTAAAACAACGGAACAATGCAATGCAATGCAATATATCACACACACACATTTTTTTTTTAATGTATCTAAAATTGTCCCCCAGAAAATGTTTGTCCAAATTGCCAATTTGTAGGAACAACGTTGTTGCTAGTGACAGTCCTTCCATCACTTGTAGTGACTTGAAAAGAGAGGCTTTGGCCGTTCAGGTAGTTATTGCTCTGCCAATTTTGGCCCCAGTTCCTTGACATAGCTTGCCATCCAGTTCTTGACCCTTTGATGGATACTGAATGTACATCTCCAGCTCCACCAACATTTGTCACCAAAACTAAGTTAAAGTATGAGTGTCCATTGATTGTGAATCTTATTCCTCCTTTCTTCACACATGGGACTCTGTTTTAAGACCCAAAAAACAGTATAATATGTTAGTACATGGTAGTAGCTGAAAATTGAATCAATTACAATTAATCACTATCAAGCACACTTACTTAGACACCACAAATTATTTGATAAAAATGATTAAATATAATCAAATTTGTCAATTTCAAATTCAGATATTGGACATGTTTTTAATTTGAAGTGTCAGTGTTACATATATGAAATTTTGCCACGTGTCATTTACGCAATTTTCCATAGGCATCAACGAGAGGTCAAACCCATGACCAAATGTGATTTTCTCATCTTAGGATAGGTATATAGATTTACAATTACAAAGAAGTAGTTTTGAGTTTGTTTGATGGGGTTTATATATGTTACCTTCTGAAGGAAACAGGAACAATTCCAGCTTTATATTGAGCAATTTGTAAGAAAGCAGGTTCAGCAAGATCAAAGTGTTGAAGGGGAGGGTTACACCAACCACCATTGGTATTAGACTGTGCAAAGTTTGGTGGACAGAAGTTAGTGGCAGTGACCAATATGCTACCGGGGAGACAC
The DNA here is from genome assembly GCA_037974735.1 of Cicer chorassanicum. NCBI lineage: Eukaryota > Viridiplantae > Streptophyta > Magnoliopsida > Fabales > Fabaceae > Cicer > Cicer chorassanicum. The sequence continues at coordinate 60,487,028 of JBBPBP010009777.1, read as the reverse complement.
CATTTTGGGTCACTGTCACATCTCATCTCGTAGCAAGATCCACAGCTTAAACCATTGTTGAAAAGTGCAGTGCTGAGTGCAGCAGTGTTGGTTCCATAGCCTTGGCTGTACAAATTGCCATAACCACAAGCCCCTCCTGCAATATGAGGCAGAAAAAGAGGTGAGGAAAATGCACAAGTCTTACAAAAATATTTATTACACTTATATTTTTTAATAGCAAAATAGTAATTTCTTTGTACTAAAATGTCTTTGTTTTTTTGTCTTGAGTCTTACCCTCCTAAACCAGAAAATAGCTCAGGTAATTAAGAATTTATTTGAGAAATAAATAAAATTTGACTAAATAATTTATTTTAGTCAATATTCCATTTAATATTTACAATCAATTCGAATTTCACTTGACTCATTAACCACTTTATTATTAAAATATCTTTGTTTTAGTAAGTGTCAAGTGAAAGGACTATTTTAATATAGGTTAGTTAATATATATATATATATATATATATATATATATATATATATAATGGGTTATTTTTTTAGTGAAAAAAAAGGTCTTTAATAGTATACATTTTAAAGCAACAAATAAAATAATTTGAGTAAAACAAATGTTACATGTAGAAAAAGTAATAATATAGGGAGTATCTATTTAACATCTAAATGTCCCAATGAAAAGGCAAAGTATTTGTATAAAACTTACCCATTGTGCCTGATGCATCACCTCCACCATAAAATGTGGCATGACCACCTTGCCAACCTCCTCCATAGTCACCAAAAGTGCCTTTAAGGCAAAGGCTAAGAAGAAAGAAAGTAATAGAGAAGAATGAGGTTGTTGCAATTGCCATTGTGCGTACTAGTACTAGTGCTTAGAGAAATTTGGGGTAGTAAAGGATTTAAGATAGGAAAGTTAGCTTTAGTACTTGGTGGTGCTTAATGCATAGCTAAGGTTAGTTTGGTTTATTTATATAGGAAATTTAAGCATAGGTTGGGGACAGTAAAGAGTGAGATATGGGGTCTAGTGCCCGAAAGAGACAATTAAGTTAGGAATTTCTTAGGGTCTAAAGAGAGAGAGATCCAAAACCACAAAATAACATAACATAACATTTTAGAACGTAGAGCACGAATCAAGGCGCACATGCAAATGTTTCGGTTACACTACCAACTGCTTAATCTACGGTCCCACTTGGCACATGCATTTCTCAACTGTTTACATTTTTTTTATTTTATTTTTATAAGTGGTCGTTACGTATGAAAGTGTGGTATTTCTTCTTAAGCTTCCCTTAAATCACGGATTATAGCAGAAAAATGGACATTAATTTTTGGGTTACCTAACCTCTACACATATACGTCCAACTTGGTGTGCTTTTGAGGTGTGCACCAAACAGAGAGTGGACTTAATGGTATTAATTAATTTTGTGCTATTGTAAAGATGTGAAGAAAAAATTAAATTATACAAAAAATATAGTAATGTGTGTCAGCGCTAATGAAGGTTGGTTCAGTTGGTAAGGAGTTGACTTACACCTATAAAGTTATAGATTCAATTTTTATTTTCGACGTGAGAACATCTTAAACAAAAGCCTCTAGGTTATTGGGACATGGTTCCATTGAGGAAATGCCAGTGTCAATTTGAATTTTTTTTTCATCTAAAAAGAACCTTTGTAGTATATGATTTGTTGGATCATGGACTCTCAGGTTCAGCTTTCTTCGCCTATCTTCTTGGACTACATACTTCAAACCATATAATAAAAATAGAGCTATACCTGAAAAATAGAGAAGACTTTGATTTCTTTTTGAATTTAGAATACGTGAAGCTTTATATCTTTTGCCATTCTTGTCAAAATATTGGATATTCTCTGTTGTAGTTTGGTTTCAACAACAACGAACGAGAGCAACAAAAAGAAAGTTTACTTGAAAATAGAAAACTCTGATAAAGAATGTGAGACGTTTAGACAAATGTCTTTGAATATTTATTCATTTGATATGCACAAATGTCCTAGAGTACAACAGTTCGATTCCCAACGCAATGAAGGTAAATGAACAACAAGAATAAAAATCAAAACCGAAGATATAACCTAGGAAAGCTTTTTAGAGAAGGAGAAAAATCATTTTTTAATGTAACGTATAAGTGATAATTGAGAGGTTAATAATAGACTCACAAAAATGACCATTCAAAGATATGCTCAAATATGATATTGAGTATAATGGGGTGTTTAGTGGACAAAATTTGGGAAAACTTGGTACCAATTAGTCGTTTAGTGATTTTTCAGATAAGACCAAATGAATGTCGATCAAAATAGATAAAAATAAAAAAATTTGGGTAAATTTTTTCGCATCCAAAAATGTATTCCAAATTCGTTGATGAGGTACAGCAAAAAACTTGGCGCCTATTTATCATATGCACAAGGAGGCAAATCAAAGGATTTGCACTAAATCGAAACATTTAAACCTAATATTTTATACACGCGAGAGGTTCCTTTTTACTAGCTTGCTTACAAGTTCATACAACATATTAGTATGTAAAAGCTTTATAGTTCACAAAACTATCCTATGTAAGAATTATAATTTTTTAAATATCTCAAAAACACTCAAACACAACCGGCTAATTGTAGAAGAAGATTGGTTGTAACGTTTTCAATAAAGATCTTGAAGTAAATAAGGATAAATAGGTTTCGCATTCTTGGGCCATTAAGCTTACCTTTTTTTATATAAAATATTACTGTGCAAAGACCTCACGTGGCAGAGAAGATATCTCAACTATATTGGTATTCTAACTCCACCATGTATCATTTATTAATATTATTTATTAAAATGGTGATTTCATTAAGCAACCAAATTATTTGCAATAGAAGAAACAATACAAGGAATATTATCCTCAATCCAAATAGTGTTAGCTAAGGATAAAGAAAATTTAGCTAAAAGATGTGCACAAACATTTGCAATAAGTAAATCAACATAAAAGCAATCAACATAAGAGTTATTCATTGCTCAAACCACATTAACAGAATCTTCTTCAATTACAAAACTGCAAAAAATCCATTTGAAGAACAAACTAAAGCGTGATGTGAAAATCATGCGCTTCACCCACATTGAATTAGGTAAAGTTGGCATCTTCCTATTAGCAGCTGCTATGACAACCTCCCCAACATCTCTAATATTGGTGTTAATTTCTCAAAATTTATTATTCGTAATAGTAGCATCAAAATGAATTTGGTACCAATAAGGAGGAGGAGGAGACCATCTAGAGAAATAGGTAGAAGTTTAATTTTGATCAGCCACCACCTGGATATTCAAGATTAGTTTTTTATCATCAATGATTTTCCAAACTATATAGACTATCATAGATTTCTCAATGGTTTTCCTTAAAAGTAAATTTATTATGAGCCTACTAAATGTCACAACACTAATAAAATCATTTCAATCACGTCTAAAAGAGATGAAACAATTATATTTTACAGCTAATCTATAAACCTAGAGAATATATTATCAAACAACATTAGTAGAATTTTACCTTTTTAAATCGGTTAAAATGTACATTTTAAATCGGTTCCGTGTCTGAGTTAATAGCAACGTTGTTGAACCCAAGAGCAATTTTTAAAAATATGATCAAATATTATTAGATTTGAATAATTCTAATTATAAGAAACTATAACCTAAGAAATAATAGAATACTTAATGTTTAATTTGCATGACTTTTGATTTACATTTCCATTTTTATGGCGACTTACTGTCCACCTGCTGCCTTAATAAAATAAAATAAAACCGCTAGTGACCTACCCCATTTTCACTTTTCATCTTTTGCATACTTTACATTCAATAAGCCGTTCTAAGTTTCTTTTTACTTTTTGACAAATGAGCCATACTTTGCCTCAATTCTACGTATTTTTTTTGTGATTGTTACGATCTCTTTTCAAGTCCCTTTCTTTTATACAAAATTACACGTGATTTATATAAACTTATACAAATTTTTAAATTTGAATTTAAAACAAAATATTCGATTGATAATTTTGATATTTATTAATACATAATTTAAGAACAACGTTTTATTTATGAAAAGGACGAAATTGTTACAATTAATTTTTAAATTTTATATGCCGATAGATTTTAATATTAGAAAAGGGTCAGAGCATAACCGACCTTAAGTGTAGCACTCTACACAAAACAATAGCTCAACTATTTTGATTACACGTGTGTGTCATTAGTTTGCTCAAGTTAAATACTGTATTAGGATTTTTTTAAAACCAATTAATTATACTTGTTTAAACTCTACTATGATTACCAAAATTTAAAAAAGAGAGACACTACAAATTCTCTTTTGTCTTTTTATCTTTTGCTTGCATAACTCTCTTAATCCTAACATATAAATTAATTATTAGGTACAACTAGTCATTCATATGATAAATACTTGGAAAGAATCCTATATTATATTTGTCGGTTACTATAAAAAAAATCACTTTCTAATAAACAAATTATATTACTAATAAGTAACGTCAACTCTATTGTGTGACTGTCTCTTTAATCAAAATATACCGATGCTCGTTTGTACGGTGAAACACGTAAATTTGGTTGTCCCACTCTTAATATAACACGAAAAAACAAACAATTAATCGTTTCAATCTACTTCATAGATATAATTTCTCACCAATTTAGAAACAAATATACTAAGAGTTTTGTGGCTAAATTGTCAGTTTATATGCAATTTTTATAAAAATATTATCAGTTCATAATCTTTAAATTATTTGTTTAAATTAATTTAAGTATTATAGTTACAATCAAAATTTCGAAAAATACAACTAGCCAAATACTATTTGGAGGAAACATCTCTTCACCTCTCTTCGGCATATAGTCACAGTAAGAAGAAGACAATATAAAGGTGATTTTAGCCGTCCTATTACAATAAAATAAAAAACACAAATTGATTTGATAAAAAAGTCATAAAAAAATATTTAAATATAAATTTTAAATAATAAATCCAAGTTAAAAGAATTACATATGGGTCTCATGACTCTCTTTTATATATAAAAAAATATATATCTATGTATCTTTTTTAACGGGGTATTTCTCAAATTAATCACATTCTACCGATATGTTGTGACATAATTTATATATTCTTGGGTTTCTAAATCAGTTTGTCATGAACTCGATATATAGTTGGTGTTTATAGAAAACTATATATACTCTTTATAGTCTCAACATATATAATTGAATTAAATAGATAAACTTTCTTTAACTTTAAATTGATTATATTTGAGATCAAAAACAGTACGTTAAAAGAAGTCAACATTTTAAATAGATTTTAATTACTCATTATTAGTCTTTGTAGTTGTGCTTTGAGATATTTGATTTAGAAAAAGATAACTTATTATTAAAAAGAAAGATAAATTAATCACACTTGTTTAGAACATGCCAAATGGACACGTGGTTGAGTTCAATCAAAGGACTTGAAGTTTCACAAACAAAAAATTGTTAATTATCACAAGAAGTTTAGTGAGGGACATGAAGACGTTTAAACTATAAACAAAGAGAATGAGGGCGGTTGAATTTTTTATTAATGAAACAAAGTTTTCAATGCTTCCAACCATCATCATTTTATGATACTCCTTTTTGCATGTTAATGATATGGTAATTTAATGCAAAAAAGCTTTTGACGGTATTGTAGAGAAAAGTGGAGGAGAGATCTCATATTGGCCCTACCATGTTAGGAGCACATGCATGTCCCGTTCTTTACTCCCCATTTCATTCATATGTCATTTTCTGAATAAATAAATATTTATATATAAAAAAACAGAATAATAGATTAATACATAAATAAAAAGTTAGAGACGTGTCTGGATTTGGATAATGAGAAAAGAAAACTAGTCCGCAATTACATTAAATTTGTGATTGGTATGCATTTCAAGTATATGGATAATTTTCATTCACCAAAAAAAGAGATGGATTATTTTTATTATCTATATAATTATCTATATATTTAAATGGAAGCTACTTCAACTTATCACATGCTGCAAAAAATATTTGTAATAAATGCTCAATATAATATATTTAATTTTTTATTTTATAACATGGCAAAAGAGGAAATTTCGTCCTGGTTAGTACTTTAAATTAATATTTCCTATGAAAACAAAATGGTTAGGGTATCAAATATTTTAATTGCACTGTGACAATTGTTATTAGGACACGCATATAAACGTCTCTTTTTAATCACCGTAAGAACATCTTTGCATGAAGCCTGCAAATTTGTCTTCTTATGGGTTGTATTCTTATTGACTTATATTGTTATAATAATAATAAAGGAGAGGAAATTTGATGAATTAATCACACCCGTGAGTGATTTTTTTCACCTTTTACATTTGTCGTCTTTGTCCATTATTACATTTACATAGTTTCCAAACAAGAGAAATGTAAAAGCTAAAGATGTAGATACAATGTGATTTTGAGTGCACTTATTTTGGGTGCTAATATGAGTCAAGATTTGTTTATTTATTTATTTTTGAAATAGTTAATGGTTAGATTCACACATTTAAGTGCGGAGAGGTAGAGAAATTTTATATTTCAATTAAAAAAATTATATATCGATGGATATTTTTGTAGATTAAATTGTACTTACCAGACAAATTTACTATATGTCTTAAAAGGAAAACAATTAAGCTCCATATACATGTATTTATGATCATGCATGCAACATTCCACCTTTTTAAATGCGAGTCTATATGAAAAGGTGGAAAATAATGACAACAATAAATTAATGAAATAAAAATGTGTGTTTGAAAAATCAAACAAAGGAAATTAATTGAAACAATCCCCTGAAGGGAATGGATGAACAACACTAGAAATGAGATCCACACAAAAGGGTAAGTGGATTAAATCCATATGACTTTTGTCCAATGGACCATATGTGTGAAAGTGGCTTTCACAAGGCTTGTCCCCTAGACCCACTTGGGCAACAAAGAAAACCCAGGCAGAATATGGATTGAACTTGAACTATTAACTAACATTGTGAGAGGTCACTCTCTGGTGGTAGTTAAATGCAATGGTCATATGTAGAACAAAAATTAAGTCTTTCAAAGATGTAGTTTCTTGCATAGCTGAAATTGCATATATAATGAAACATTTCTAAACCCTACCATGTGGATTTAAATGAGGTGTTTGGGGGGTGAAGCCTAGTAGGCCACATCTAACTGTTTGCAAGGGTGACCAATTGGTTACAACCTACAAGTTTGGTGCCCCATATGTCTCCTTTGAAATTATATGTTAGCATGGGCTACTCTGCAGCAATAGCTAGTTTCATAGTTAATGTTGTCATCTTAACTTTCCTACTTATTTTTAATACTATAATAACTTGATACACAAGGCATGAAGTTATCATATACTATTATTGTACGTCTCTTTTTGATTTCATTACTTTGGAGATTCCAAAACTATTGGGAGATTTTTTTAATAGATATTTGAAATAGTCAATAATTTATAATTACATCCATCAATTTAGATATTAAGTTATAAATTATTTAAAATTTTGAGACCTAATTTAGATGATCACACGTGGATCACCATCAATTGTTTGCTAAAATCAATGAATGTTCACATAATATGACAGACATCACACCAAGATTGATGTCGCATCAATATGTAGTAACGATCTTTCTCGTAACACATAACAATTGATATACTAACATTTCTCTAAAAAAAAATCATTGAAGACCAAGAGTCTAACTAGTTTGGTGAAGTTTTAGGATGCTTGACTCTCTATTGAGGCTTCAGAAGGAGAATATCGTGTAAAAGGATTGTGGGCTTTAAGGTGGATGATTTAAACATCTAAGGTCGTTGTGCACAAGTGAAAAGGGGGGCAATAATTGAGTGGATTGATACAGGTGACACAAGCGTTGTCTTAATAGAGGATGGCTTGAAGGGATTAGGTAATATGAAGCAAGAAAATATGCACTCGAGTTCTGAGATATTTGAGGATGCAATGTTGGCATCAATGTGTTGGAGAGAAAGTGCTATCTTCAAAGGGGCTATTGGGAGTGCAGTTAAAAAAAAGTGAAGTAGAGTATCATGGCTGTTGGTATTTTATTTTGTTTATGACTTAGGTTTTGTGCGGCACATCTTGTACTACAGTATGTTTATGTTTTCTTCAATAAAATTTTGGACTTTTTCGAAAAAACAAAGGTTGAACCATTAAAGAAGTTTTCGTCTTTAAAAATTAAATTGCGTATCGGAAAGATTTGCGTGTAATTGGATAATAGAAGTTGGTAAGGATTAGATACAGGTAGTTATGATATGAAGTTGGAAATGGGTTTGGAGTGTAAGTGTGGGAACGATTTTCATCATCGGGGACGGAAGACAAGAAACTAAGGCTATTAACTTTTTGTAAAAATATATATCTTTTTTTAAATTTAAATCATTGTTATAGAAATTAGACAAAATTCTATTTAATGAAGATGTATTTCTGAAAATAATAGAAAATATTTTTTGACATTTTCTTTATTTTTATAAATGCAACCAATTGTTCATTTCACATGTTTTTTATTTCTTTATGGGGAAATGCTTTGTTAAAAAGATAAAAATAAATATTTCATATTAAAAATATATTAGAATTTGTGTTTTCAAACTTTTAAAGACTTAAAGTTTATTCTTTATAATGCAAAATTTCTAATTTTGATTTTCTTAAAAAGTGCCCTCCATTATGACACTTATTAACATAACATTTATTTATTAACATGTAAAATTAATACAAATTTTAATAAATAAAAATATTATATTTATTCATAAAGTAAACCGTCCCTAAAAGTTATGTATTTTTCCAAGACAACGGTCATTAACTGAAAATGATAAAAACTCAAGTGATTACTGGACAAACTTTGCCTTGTTAATTCTTTGGCAATTTTATCACAGACCATGGAAATATTGCTTCTTATTTGGTGATAAATAATGTGTTAAAAAATAAAATTGAGTGCATTTTTTTGCTAATCGTCATCTACAGTTCTACAACAAACATCACCCTTTGATCATTTGATATTTAAGAGTTAAGACAACATGTAGTTCTTTCTTTTTCCCTTTGAATTACGAAGGTTGAACCATTACTTAAGAACTCTACTCTATCCATAATTAACTCTCAATCTTACCAATATATATCTACAAAAAGTGTTGTATCAGCTATCAGGCATATTTTTCACTATTTTTCTTTCAAAATACAGATAATAATACCACTTGTCTGAAATCGTAAGGTAAAACATATACTACTATCATGCTAGTTTTCACTATTTTTCCTAGATGAGAGAAATATATCATGCTATTCTTTCCTTGTTCTGCTGATGTGCTTTTGGCTTTGAATTAATCTAATGCTATGCAATGCAACTCTTCCCTGCAATCTCATCTAGTAATGTAACACAGAAATTGCCAGACAAGATGCAAATTAAAATGAAAAGAGAAGAGAAGGAAAATGACAATAGAAAGAATAAAAGATGGGACAAACGAGGACAATGCATGAAGTGCTTGCCATAGTAATGGCTTCTTCTTCAAAATTGACATGAGAGTTAAACACCAAAGTGCGTCTACCTTCTGTATTAAAAAAAAAAAAAAAAAAAAAACATAATGGTGTGTCCATGGCATGCCACCATATCCACATGTATGAACTACAGTCTACAGCAACTGAAATTAATGACAAATGGTTCTTTTGTGCAACAAGGAAGAAATCAGAACTGGCACGAAGACCAGCTAGTTTGTGCCAACTGCCAATCGTTAAAAATGAGTACGCAGATTGAGAAATGTTATTGTGTTGAAGGTGCCATAAGGTACAGAAATATTGATGAAAAGCTCTTAAGAAAAAAAAAATCACATTAATAAAATATTGTGCAAAAATGACCAGAATGGATCATATACCTTGAAAATTTTCAATCTCCATAAAAGAAAATTAGAGGGAAAAAAAAAACTCCTTGAAGATGTTTGTTTCAATTTACTTTTGGGGAAATTAATTTTTTTCAAAAACTGGTGAAATTAAGTACTTTTTTTAAGATAAGCTAATCCACATACACCCTCAATCAAATAAAGAATTGAATAGGAAAACAAAAAATCAATACCTTTGGGTCTCACTCATGTCAATCTATGAACAACCCAATAAACAGGGTGGTGACATGTTAGTCAAATTTGCATCAAAAGGCATTGTGGGTTTTGTTAACAGAAATGGAGGGACCATCAGGCATTAGAACATGAGAAACCCGGTGGCCAATGTCCAACCCCTGAAACTGGCCAATAGAATCACTTGACAACATTTCTGACAAATCATATGAAGTGGGCAGATCAAACTGAGGCTGGTGGGGAGTGGATATGTTAGATGAGTGTGAATGAAACTGCTGCATTTGCATGGCCCGAAGTTCGTTTGGCCCATGTTGCGGCTGGTGCTGGAAGGACGGAGCTTGAGAATATGAAAATTGATGCATTCCCAAACCATAGGTTTCAGCATGAGTTGTCATCTCTCCAGTAGCCATCTTGAGCCTATCAACTTCGTTCTTTAATGCTTCATTTAGAGCTGTACATTTTATCATAATTATTTTTAAAACAAGGCAGTTGAGTCATATAAAAGAGTTGTATATAACAATATATAAGCTGAAATTTTAACAAAACAGAAACACTACTTGTAGGTTATTGATCATGTGCAATGATTTGAAAACTGGACTGGCCATTAAAGTAGTGAAGGTTTTGATTCATGGTTCATTGGTTTAACTGTAGTTGAAGCATGATAAATGAATATGGTTTTTAATATTAAATAATATAAAAAAAATTAAAGGCATAGTTGTAGTTTTGGCCTTTGTAGTTTAATAGATAGGTGATTTTGGTATCTGCAGTTTCCATTGCTTAAATTAACCCCCTCCCCCCACACACACTTTTCAAATGAATGAAATCTGGTCCAAGTGTTAATATACCATCCAGTAACAAAAAATGTAAGCTAATATGAATGATATTTTGTGATGTGGCAACAATTTGAGATGACATGGCATGGCACAAACGATTTTCATGTCATAGGTTGCTGCCATGTAACATGTTATCTATACCAGCTCATTTTGTTAGTAATTAGATATAACTTTTACACTTTGAATGGACTGCCATGTCATTGTCATCTGAGGCATATGACACGTCACAAAATGCCATCGAGGTCAGCTTAAATATTAATGATTAGACAAAACATTAATGTATGAACTACGTTTCATTGAATTGGAAAGTATAGAGATTACGAACTGATACTATGAGATAACTAAGATACTCAAACATAAATATATTATAAGATATTTTCTCAAATTCTAACAGAAACTATAGGAACTAAAATCACCCGCCTGCCAAATTATAGAGACAAAAAATAAAACTAAGTCCAATTTAAATTACTGATGCTTTCATTAATTTAGGGGTTAAACGAAGTTACCAGGCTTTCATATTATACTGATGCAAAACAACAAAAGCCAGCAAAAAAAAACAGCATCAAAATAACAGATATCAAAGCTAAACATGCATAGCAAAAAAAACAAGATGAAACAGGGAAATAAAGTTTTGCATATTTGCATGGCTAAGACGTACCATCACATAACTTAGCTTGTTGCTCCATAGCTTGTAACCGAAGCTTCAACTCAGTATTTTCAGTAGACAGACCACTTGTATCCCTCTGAAAAAGATGTTTGAAAATGAATAGACCTCACAGAGAATAATATGAAAACCTGTCACTAATATAAGGAATTTAATTTAACAAACTGGAAACCAAGTTCAATAAAAGGAAACAAAAGCATGTTCATTTTGAAGAATAAATGGTCGCAAGAGTAAAAAGCAAACCCATAAAAAATCACCAAAGGATGGTATAACTATTCATGACATTGACTACGCAACCTATTTGAACTTCACAACAAGTGTATGAAGCTTTTTCTCTCGTATTGTTAATAATTGTTAGTATTAGTAATATGATGAGGGTGAGAATCGAACTCTTGACCACCCTTATGACTCCACTCCTTACTCTTCCACCCACCTCAATCAACAAGCCAACCTTATATTACCTAAACGTGTATGCGTATTAACAACACAACCATATTAATAACAAAATACACAGTATGTTGTTAGTGTCTATGAAGCACAGACACCTCTGAGCTTAGGCGTATCCAAGTGTCCGACACGCGTCGATGTCTGACACTCACACGACAATGTCGGACTACTCAGACAAGTGTCAATTTTTTTCCTTTGCTTCGACACACCTCTGAAGACACTTGTACGGAGGTTAAAGATGTGTCGAAGTAGAGATGATCAGTAAAGGGTTCAAACACATTAAATTTAATTACATTATTTTTAGCTTTTCCTTATAATAGATGAATGAATGATGGTAAAAAACTATAATATTTTGTTTAAGAACTTTTTTGTAGTGAAACAAATAGCTCAGTTTAGATCTTTTATAAATAATGTTCATATTTTATTTAATTATAATAAATAAATAAATAAATAGTTATATATGTATCGATGTCCTATATTTTTTAAAGTAGTGTCGAGGTGTCCGTGTTATCTCAGGTGTATATGTTAGAGTTTGTGATTCATAGGTTAGTATACACCTATAGGCTATAGCTATACACATTCACCTCACATCTGCGAAATCAATTTTTCACTGTTCCATTATACTATACCTAAGAATATTTGTTGAACATAGACAATGATGAGTAAAAACCTGAAAAAGATTTAATTGAGCAGAAAGAGTTGTTGCTTCAGTTTGAAGAGTATGAATTTTTCTTTCAAGCTCAACAACGTAACAAGCTTTCCTCTCTTTCGAACGCGCAGCAGATTGACGATTAGCCAGAATCCTGCATCAAATGCACACGATCTATGAAGCGACTTCGTTTAGTAATAAAATAAAATAAAATGGAAATTGCATTGTTACAAAAACCGAATATGAATGTGAAGAGAGAGAGAGAGAGAGAGAGAGAGAGAGAGAGACCTCTTGGCTCGTTTGGGATCAACGGTCCACAATTGAGCGAGTTTATCAGGGGACATGGCTTTCTTAGATTCGATTCCTTCCGATAACAAAGAAGAAGAGGTATCAGCGGAATTGCTTCGGCGGTGACTAGGCCTGCCGGTGTTGGTAGTGTCATCTGCATTGCCAGATTTGGCGGAGGGAGAAAGGAGTTTGGATCCGGAATTGTCGGAATCAATGTAAGAAGAGAGGAGGTCATCGTGTGGAGGTGGATCTTGGAAATGGAGCGGAGAGGCGTCGAAGTCGAAGGGATCCATTTCGAGGTCGAAGTCATCGGGGATTCGGAAATGAACCTCCGATTGAGATCGACGATGGAAAGGGAAGGACATCGTTTTGGTGTTGTTTCCGATCTGCGGTTTGGATTTGAATCACCCTCTTCTTCTATCTTCACCTCTCCGCTATCACACTCGCCTTCTTGCGGTTGTCTCCTCCCAATAATATTAAAAATAAAAGTTCAAAGGGAAAAAAATCTCTGCGGTGTCTTTGTTTTCACAGACAATTTACTAACTAATGAAACTCCCCCGTCATAACAATATTATAACTACCCTCTTCCTTTCTTTATTTCCGGTAGTTTTTTCTCTGTCTCTTGCTTTAGTTTTCTCTATATTTTTCTATTATATCCTCTTTTCAAATATTTTTTTTAATATATTCTATATTTAAATTTATATATAAAAATACTTTATTTTAATCTTTAGAGGATCATAAAGAGAGAAGAGAAGGAGTTGAAAATTGACCGTAAAATAGAAGAGATTTAAGAGGGAGTATTTAATAAAATAGGATATAGTTATTAATTTATTTGCAACCGTATTACATGGAGTTGTTAAAATATTGTGCATGTTTTTTATTTATTTAACTGCATTAATTTTGATATATTTATTTTTATTTGATTTTATTAATATAATTTAATTTTTTTTATTTATTAATTTAATATTTTGTTAAAATATAAAAATAAAAATAAAAAAGGCAACACATCATGCGCCTTCTTATAAGAAAAAGAAAATTACTTGAGGTGGCTGCATCCTGCAATCTACTTAA
>JBBPBP010009777.1:60460219-60472572 GCA_037974735.1 Cicer chorassanicum | reverse complement strand
TATAAAGTTTAATTTAAGTAATAAATGTTGATATTTAACATCATTATTCGAATTAAAATTTAAAACTCTGCAATTGCTCATATGATTTTAGGTGGCGTTTGTGACTCTGTCTATAAAAAAAAAATTAAAATATTTAATGCAAACACATTAGGGATGGATTTATGCTAATTGACTAATTAAATGACTATACCCACGTTTACATTACTTTACTTCTTATCAATAGTATAAAGCCAATCCCTTCTTTCTCTTACTTGTCTTTCGCCAACGCCTTTCAGCAAACCAATTCATGTTTGATTACACTTTTTAAAAACAGTTTTTTGCTTTCAAAATTAAAAAACTGTTTGATTAACTCGGTATTCCTTTTTAATATGATCAATGTTCTCTTGCACTGTTTTCAGTTTTCACCGCTGAACCATATACCAAAATGGCATGCAATTACAATTTAGTCGACAAATGTTTGTTTAGACCTTAATTTCCATGGTCTTCAAGGAACTAAATAGAAATGTCACATTAGTAAGGTCAATAGAGTGCTAGTAATAATAGCTATATAAAGCTAAAATTATGTTTATCAATTAAAATTAGTTATCAGAGATACATAGGCACACAAAAAATTGAAAATGTGGATTTTTTTCGTATAAATTCCACTTTTGTTTTAATTTTTTTTTAAAATATCTTACTTTCAGACTAATATACCAGAATGTCCTATTTTGTTTGGACCTTCGAGAATTCACATCCTGAAAATGAAATCATGTGAAGAAAAAATTGAGCTAGTAGTTCTTTACATCTAGGATATGATCTTCTACACATTTTTTTTTTATAAATTTGTTTGTATTAATTGATAAAATAAACAAAAAATAATGAATAAACAATTAAAATATTAATTATTAATTAATAATAATATAGAATTAATTAAAGTTAGTAAAAAATACAAAAAAATATAGAAATTTAGTAGAGTTGTCAAACAATAACCGATCCTAATCCAAAATATTGTCTGAATGTTACCGACAATTATACTAAATCTCTATTATTATTTTGGCTAAATTGCATCAATGGTCCCTTAACTAAATTTCAGTTAACGTTTTAGTCTTTTATATTTTTTTTCCGATTTGGTCATTTATTTTAATTTTAAGTGACAATTTGATCTTTTATGTTTTAAAATGTCAACAATGTTATCCTTTTTTTTTTGCAAAAATTCATCAAAAATTTCAAACAAAACCCATAAAATTAATTATCATCAATATAATGCAAATTTCATCAAACTCATAACTTAAATCTTTAAATAAACTCATATTTTCATCTCTAACAATATCAAATAAAGAATAAATGACCAAATCGGGAAAAAAATAAAAGACTAAAATATTAACTGAAATTAAGTTAAGGGACCACGAATGTAATTTAGCCTATTATTTTTTTTACTAATTTTAATTAGTTATATATTATTATTAATTAATATTTTTAATCATTTATTTTTTATTTTTTTATTTTACCAATTAATACAAAAAATGAAAGAAAAAAAATATGTGTGTCGAAAGTCGTATTTTTTATCACCTCTAATTTTTTTGCTTCATATAATCGCATATCTAAGATGTAACTTTATAAAAGTTAAAAAAATACGACATTTTAATATATTAATTTTAAAGTAAGATATTTTTGAATTTTTTTTAAGTAGTATATATATATATATATATATATATATATATATATATATGAAAATAATGCTGAAAATGTGGCCTAACATGAGCACTAAGATGAGGCTTCCATGATTCCATTAGAGGCACACTCATTCTAACCATGATTGAGCGTGCGGACGGTGGCAGATCTTGACAAGTTTTATTGGAGGATCAACATGAAATACATTATATAAACAATATTTCAATTAATTTCATATAATTGATTTTGATGTAGTGGTAAGTCTAATTTTTAGATGTATTAAAAGTATTTGGTTCGAATCCAAGTAACACTAAACTACTCCACAATTTGATATTATTAGCGAGAGACATATAAATATTATTGTAAGTATACCTAAATATACCAATTTTTACCGGGTTGTTGTGGTGGTGTGGCCTACCCCTATCATAACTAATATTAGCTAATAGAAGAATTTAAGTTTCTCAAATCAAAAATTATCGGTCAATTTAGTCATTGTCTTTAATTTTGTATTACAAGCCGTCTCAAATATTATTGAGTTTATATTTTAATCTTAAAAATTGAGCACTTAATAAAAATAAACATTAAAAATTCAATAATAATTTTAAATTATAAATAATATCAAAAACATGTAAATAACAAAAAAAAAGTAAAAATTTTATAAATAACATCGAAAATCTAATTTGATTCATTTCCTAAAATCTGATTCTATTTCTTGATTCTGAACTTTTTTGTTTTTGGGTTCTATAGTGTAGAATAAATCTTTCTATCTTAATAATTTTTCGGATCATATAATACTCTTAAAAAGATTTTCAATCTTGTGTTGTTGGTCACATGTCTAATACTGACCTTGTGTATCACAACTTTAAAGATTATATGTTTGTTTCAGTATAGCAAAAGTATTTACCTGAATATAAATGTCTTTTCTTAGTTGTGATGAATGTTTATTGAAGAATGGAGGGACAAAATTGATTATTATTTTTTAATTTAAGAAATTAATTTACTAGCTATTTCATTAATGTAAGAGATTAAATTCACGTATCCTTACGATTTTAATTACAAAAATAATATTGTTCACTAGTTTTTAATGTCAAATAAAAATAGATACAATATATAAATAACATATAATTATATTATTAGTGCGAATATAAATTAGGGGTGTCTACATATGAAACTCATATAGTTGTATAATCTATAGTTGACATTCAAAACAAAAAATTGTGAGAAAATGTAATTTTTATGATGAAGATGGTGGCTATGGTTACATTGATCGGATGAAAAGTTAATCTTATAGTAAATAGATGATGAATTGATGATAGAGATCTTTTAGTAAATTAGCCAAAAATAATAATTCAACCTATCACGAAAAATTAATATAGTAAATCATAATTATAATCCACGTCAAAAATTAAGTACAATCTTATAAATTCACATGATTTTATAATTTTAAAAAAGTTCTATTTATATGTCTCTTCATTGCTGATAAGTGATATATCCTATCAATATAAACGACAATTTATCAAGAGAGATATACACATACAATTTCAACGCAATTGATCAATTTTCGAAACGTGTTAAATTGTTAGGAAAAAGAGTAGACAAAGAAAATTGGTGAAAAAAATATTAGATATTGTTAAAAGTTGGTGTTAGATACTTATAAGTTTGTTTGTATTAATTATAAATTAGTTAAAGTTTGTTAGTTTAACTATGATGACAATATGCATCCTACATTTATTGTAATCAATTTTTTCTCAATTATTTTAATTCTAAATAATCAATATTTTCTCAATTATTTTATAACTATCTATAATGAACTTCTAACAAAATCTAAAAAAAGGACTTATGATTAGTATTTTTAGAGTATATTACAAACGAGATAAAAAATGATTTTTTTTTTTAAATTCTTCGAAATTATCCAAAATTATATTCCATATCTTTTCTTTCTGACTCCTTGATAAAGTCTAAATTATTAATTATCACATATATGAAGTTTTTTTTTTCTTTTCTTTTAACAGAGTGGAACTTACCCTGTCTTTGGGGCCTATTGGGTTAGGCAATGGCCCATGATTTTTTTCCTTGGCATGCGACATAGATAAACCTTACTCAGTAACTCCAAATTTGCAATACACAATTAGACATCCTCCTTGCAGTTATGAAACGTCACCGTCACATTCGTTGAATTTCTAATTCTTGTAAAAAAATTATTGAAAAATAAGGCAATGAAATTTGTACACTTGTTACAACTATATGTGGACCTTTTTTATAAAACAAAAAAAAAGGTTGAAGAGATAGTGTCCCACCTTCCAATACTGCTAGCACGATCAACCAACAACATGCAAATTTAATTTTTATTTTTTTACTATTAGACTAATGTTATATATGTAGACATCTTTTGTGTGAAAGTTTTGCCTTGTACACTTATTACTCTTAAATCTCCAGTCACAATTTTCTTTTTTTTTTAAAAGCTACCTTACTCTTTTGACTTTTTACTATTTCATTTTTTAATTTATAAAAAAACTCAAAATTTTGAGTTTTCCAAGATTATTTTTATTTCGAGAAAACAGAATTTTAGAAAGTTCAATTATCACAAATTTTATGGGTAGGAGGTCCAACTGATAGGTATAAAGTAAATTTTTCTTTAGCAATTGTCCGATTCAAAACAATGAGTTGTTATATTATATTTCTTTTCATTTAAAACTCTCTCTTATATCAAAATTTAAAAATTATAATGTACTATTTTTGCAGAAATGTAATCATATGTTGCTATTTAATTTTTTTATAGCAAATAGTTTTGTTAATTTAATAAATAAAAAATAATTAAAAAAATATAATTATATTAATAAAACAAAAAAATACATTTAATAAAAAAAAGATATATTAAATTATGTAGGTCACAAGTTGTACAAAAACAAATAACATTAACAATTCTTTCTTATTTTACGGTCTATTGCAAATAAATTACCAACTTCATTCTATTTTGTCAACAATTTTCTTCTATTTTTTCTCCTATTTTCGATCTAATAAGTAAAAAATAATTAAAATAAAAAAAACTATATTATATTAATAAAATCAACCAAATATATTAAATTGGAAAAAAAATACATCAAATTTTAATTAACCATGTCTACCTTCAATTATCGAACTAGTCTAGCTCTTTGAACTTGTCTAACTCGTTGATCATCATTTTGATCATTATCATCATCGTCGTAATAAGTTGGAAGTGGATAATGATCAAAATGAGGATCAAACAAGTTATTCAAATAGTTAGACGACTTTGACGACAATTTAGACGTAGATCTGGAGGACATTTAGGTGGACATGGTTATTTAAAATTTAATGTATTTTTTCAATGTAATATATTTTTTTTCAATTTAACGTGTTTTGTTTGATTTTATTAATATAACTTAGTTTTTTATTATTATTTATTTATTAGATCCAAAATTGGAGAAAAAATATGAGGGAGTTGTTAACAAAATATAATAAAGTTGCTAATTTATTTACAATAGACTTCAAAATAGGAGGAAGTTGTTAAAATAATATAATACTTTATTTGATTTGGTACATCTACTCAAACGCGTTAACTTATTTTTTTTTTATGAAATGTATTTTGTTTGATTTTATTAATATAGTTTAGTTTTTTAAATTATTTTTATTATTTTTTATTTATTAAATTAACAAATAATCCATTGTTATAAAAAAAATTAAATGGCAACACGTGGTTGTATCTCTATGATGCGATCTTCTATATAAGAGGGGAAAAATCTCAAATTAAAAAATTAGGACATTTTAATATATTTCGATATAAGTATAATAGAGAATTTTGAATGAAAATATAATATCAGTAAAAAAATATCCTAATTATGCAAGCTAAATTGCCATAATGCCAAAGAAAAATGAAATCCATAAAATATCAAGCAGATCCATATAGTTATACTGTATTACACACAAATGCAAATGACATATCAAACTTACTTTAGAATTTCAAGTTTTTTGAGTTAATAATGCACTTATCAAAATGATTTAATTGTCTTTAAATCC
This sequence comes from Cicer chorassanicum, assembly GCA_037974735.1. Lineage (NCBI taxonomy): Eukaryota > Viridiplantae > Streptophyta > Magnoliopsida > Fabales > Fabaceae > Cicer > Cicer chorassanicum. The sequence goes on along the minus strand of JBBPBP010009777.1, from coordinate 60,466,887 downwards.
TAGTTCACTTGACAAATGTTAATATTGATAGGTTACACGCTTTGTCTCGGGTTCAAACCATATCCTCGTAAGGATAATTTTAATTGTAATCTAACAATAAACACTTATGGCTCGTTTGATGCGCAAGAATACCTTGTAAACAAATTATATTTATTTTGAAATTTCAATTAACTTTCATATTTTTATAATTGTGAATACTAATTTATTAAATTATATATAAAAAAATTATCCTTGTGTAAAATCATAAATATTTTTTAAATTAATTATTAATATTTCATTTTTAAGTTTAATATCAAATTCTATTAATTACTTTTCTATTTCATTAGTTTTATATTTTAGACTATATTTTATAAATTGTTTTTATAGTTATATTTTATTATATTTCAATTTACATTTGAAATTATATTTTATAAAGGTAATTGAGTAAAATATTGTTTTTATCATAATCTGCTGATTTCTAACCCAGCTCATATACATGATAAAAATTTTAACTAAAGAGACATAATATGATAGAATTATGAATTAACTTATCATATCATGTTGATTCATCAAACACTGAATTCAGACATGATATAATAACTTATTTCTATCATGTCTCTTACCATGTCCAATCAAACGGACCTTTAATAGAAATAAGAATAACCGGAATCAACAATTTTTTTTTCAACTTTACATTTATGGTTGACTAGAGGATAAGGGTAAGGATTTGGTGCTTAGAAGAAGTGTTACTTTATTTAAGCTTTTTTAGTATTTATTTTCAACATATGATATTAATAATTAGTAATGTTAATATTATTAGTTTTTATTAAAGATCCGGCCTCTTTATTACTTTCTAACTCTTCACCTCATCTATCAAATTAAGTTTATATCTCCAACTACTTTGTTTGAGCTAATTTTGATTAAGGTTTCGTTTGGTAAAATTAAGCTATAAGCTAGCTAATAGTTGAAAAGTTGGCTAATAGCTGATAACTGATGACTTATGACTTATAGCTGAAAAATTAATTAATTGAAATTAAAATGTTTGGTAAATTTAACTTTTAACAATATAAAATGACATAAAAGATATACTTATTTAATTTAAAATAACAAAAAATGTGACATTTTTATCTAATTTCTCTTTGATATTGCTTTACTCCATTTTTTTTTAATCAATTTTCCTACTTTACTTTTTTTGCTTGTTATATCATCTACTTTCTTTTTTATTACAATACAAACATAAATTTGAATAGTTCTCTAAAAGTTTAGCAAGTTTCATATGTATAAATAGTAATTGTAAAAACAATGCAATTTATTTACGATTTACAATTTGGCATATAAAATAAATTTAACTTTATCACAATGATAACTTAGAAGATGAATAAATAATAATAAATATGACAATACATACCTTAATAAATTTATTATAGGATGAATAACATGATTTTTTTAATAGTTATTTTGACAATGAATTTCAGAAATTGGGTACTTTGTTCACCGAGAAGAAAATATACGCGAAGCTGTGAACCAGATAGTATAGTGAGTGAGTGGAGTAGTTATTTTGTATTACATAACGATAAAAAAATAATAAAAATAAAATAATAGAGTTATAAATGGAAGAAAATACAAAAGCTATAAACTATAAATTCAAACGCTACTTGAAATAACATATCAAAATAAGCTATAAGTTGATGAGAAAAACTTATTTGACAAACACATCTATTTTAATTCAACAAACTTATAAACTAGTTTAATAAGCTATAAACTAATTTATGGAGGATTTACCTAGGATCATGTGTCATAAATTTTTTTCCTTGCCTTTACTCCAAAATCAATCATCTTCGTGTAATATATCAAAATCTCGTTGCAATTGTCGATGCAAGAGACAACAAAGTAGTCACCCTGCTTTCGTTTCCCAACACTTTTTACACCTAATCCTCCTATCATACATTCTTAAACAAAATTCCGATTTTCTTTTTACTGCAAAAAATAAAATAATAAATCTTGTTCTACGCTATTGAGTTTTAACTATTTCCTCGGTCTCAAAATAATTAAATTATTTTAATATTTTATATATATTATTAAAAATATATAAATAAAAAGAAAATATAACTTTTATCAAATTCTTTTTGTTAGATATTGATGTATTATCAATATCATAAATACATAATAAAAAATATTATATTAAAAATGATGTAAATAATATTAATTAAATAATATATTTAAAATGATGTGTTTAAAAATTGAAACCATCAATTATTTTGAAATAATTTTATTTTTCATCGAATTAATTATATTAAAATATATGGAGTATTATATTTTCTTACAGGTTTTTTGAATTTATAAAAAACCCAAAATTTATGTTTTTCAAAATAATTTTTATTTCGAAAACCGGAATTCCTGAAAGTTCAATTATCATTGTTACATTTTGGATTGCCTATCAAACTTGTCTTTAAGATTTTACTATATCACTTTGATAATTTTTTTTTACTTTAGTGGTTCGACTAATGTGTTTTAAGTATAAAGAGGGAATAAAATATACAAAATCTTTGTATGAAGTAATGAAAGAGAGAAAACTAAAGATAATTCTTTTATATTATTGAATGTAAAAAGATGATTAGAATAGTAGGAATAATAAAATTTATATATCCAACTTATAATAACTAATTTCTAACTAATTTGTGACTAACACCTAGCTAAAGTAACGAACTTATAATTAATTTTACATCTTTAATATTCTCGCATGCAAGAAGGTGTTCGCAACACTTCTAGTTTGGGATAAATAACACAATGTTGTAAAAAAACAAAAAAAATATATGATCAGAAATGCCTGAAATACATCCACTAAATGATTTTAAATTACCAGAATAAATAAATTAAAAGATTTTTGGAAGATTTATTATTCGTTTGATATAAGAACACGACATATTTTAATGCAATTTTGCTTCTTCTCTTTTTTTTTGTAGTAGATGACGAATCGAGTTTACACCTCCATGCAAGATCTTCTCTCGCAGTTTTTTTTAATGTAATCCCATGCGCAACTTTTTGGTCATTAAGACTTCTAAATGAGAATCCAATTATGGATTTTTTTTTAGAAATAAGAACAATATTTTTGTTGTTGTTGGTAAGTGTTGAATCTAGAGTTTACACTTTCATGCAAGATCGTATTTACATTTTTTTTAATACCAATTTGGCTAAAAAGAAAGAATTTTGCCCCCAAATATTGTTGATGTTTTTGAGAAATCTTCAACAAATGCACTTGACTATATCTTTTTCATACTTGACGAAAATTGTTGATGTTGAAATAAGGTTGATATCAAAACATTGTAGAAGCCTTGGTTTTGGAATAGTTTTGTTAGTAAACATATTGCCCTTAATGGCCATTGTTTTTATTTTTATTTTTATTGTCATCATCATGATGAGATCATTCTAACCGGAAATGTAAGAGGTAAAGCGAAGAAAGAAGGAGAAATAATTAGTTTTGAACGAAGAAAAGAGAGGAAAATGAATAAATTGTTCAAGAATCAAATAGAAAAGAAAAGATAAATCTATTAATTTTATATCAAAATTTTCCCGAGATATTTTTGAGAAAAAAAAATAGTGAAATAATTAGCTATCTGATATCTTAATAGAATATGTAAAAAATTAATATCAAGTCATGAAAGAGAGAAAAATAAAAATAACTTTTATATTAATCAAATGAAGAAAATAATTATAATAATAACTATAATGAAACTTATATACCAAAATTAAATGTTCTAATATTTAACATAATTAATATGTAACTAAAGTAACTAACTTATAATTAATTTTTACATCTTAATAAGAAGTTAAGAATCTCATTTAATGAAGTGACTTGTACTTATGGGATCGCTTTGTTTCCTTATCTATTTGATGAGCTCTATTACTCTCACCAATTGCTTCTTTTGAAATATAAAATGTATTTATTCGTAAAGAAAAATAAATAGATTAAATTTATGTACCCTTATAATTTAAAAGACTAAAATAAATGTTAATCAGTTAGTAATGTCAAATAGAAATATATGTGAGTAAAAAATAGAAATAAAACTAACGAAGATTGGGTCTAACGGAAATGGTTAGACTCTCATAATGTAGTGAATGTAAGAGGTACTTTATTGAGTCTAACGGAAAGGGTTAGACTCATAATGTTTTTAATCCGAGTTCATACATGTATCAAATAGAATTACCTCTAGTGACAAAAACTGTTGAAAATGATAATGATAATAATGAGAGTTAGTTTGTGAATTTTAAAAAAATAAAGAAGTCACACACAAGAGGGATGACACACTAGTAGTATTTATAAGGTTGAGGTATGACAATTGGGGTGTGTTCCAAAGGGTGCTCTAATTTTGTGAAGGGGAGAGAACGCACGCGAAAAGACTATTACACACGCGCGCCGCCGCCATCTGTTCGATTCAGCCTTGAGCTTGGGCTAAGTGGTGCTTTATTTTTTAGTATCTGAAACAAAAATTTTAAAAATTATATAATTTATGACAAAAACAAAATTCGCGCATCAGTTGTACACGTGTAATCTCATTGATACGTTGTACACGTGTCTGCGCTCCACTGAATCAACATTCAACATCTGGTCTGGTCAATTCCTTCATGAAGTTGCCCATCAATTTTTCCCAGTCAAAACATAGCAATTCTCACGTTTTAGTTTTCTGTGGATTCGCGCTTCTGGTTTTTGTCTGGTCAAAACCTAGAGAATTTCATAGTGCAATTTTATGTGGATCTAGTTTGATAGATCGCACAATTTTCTCTCCTTCAGTTGGAAGAGCATACCAAAAGTTCTCCGAAATTTGAGAGTTTCTTTTTCTTTTGATTCTCCCTTTCTTTCTTCTTCTCTTTCTTTCGAGTGATCACAATACCATATTACGAGTGGTGTAATTTTAGAACGGTTTTCTACGGTGCAGTGGAACTCCGATACAGTGTGTCTAAGTTGTTTTATCTTAGGGGCTTCGTGATTGATAGTATGTCTTGCACAATTTGGACAATGTTACGAAACGTCTTAAAGAGAGCGACCATCCGCGACTTAATCCAATAATATATTTGGTAACGTAAATTAATTTTAAAACAGTTTTCAAACTAAAAATCAAAATAAACATATGAAAAAAAAATAGATTCAATATAAATAACATAACTATATTAATAGTGCGAAAATAAATTAAGAACGTGGGCATTAAATATAATTTTATAACCCATACTTGAAATTGAAATTGGAAAGAAAATGTGAGAGAATGTCATTTGTACGATGAAAATGGTAGTTATGATTAGATTGACTGAACGAGAAGTTGATCTTATACTGATCAGATGAGGGTAGAGATCTCTTAGAATATCGGTCAAAAAATAATTCAACTATCATAGATGAATCATTCAGTAAAGCATAATTACAATATTAATCCATAATTAGGTGCATTTTACATATTTTATACGTCAGGAGTAGATCTTCTCAATTTCAACATGGTTTTTAAATTTTAAAAGTTTGTGTTTTTATATTTATTTCATTGATGATAAGTGACATCCTATCAAAATAAATGGATATTTATCGAGAGAGAAACCCATAAAATTTCAACACAATAAATTCAGGTCAAATTTCAAATTGTCTTAGATTATAAGGAGGAAAGAGGGCGAACATAGGAAAATGGTAAATAATAATGAGTTAGACATGTTAGCAGTTTGTTTTAATTTTTTTATTTTAAGTTTTAACCCTCTATTTACTAAAGGAGTGGAATATTGATAGTATAAAATTCGATTAAAAAATAAATAAAATTTAATTAATAATTATTTTAGTTAAATTTTGATTTTTATATAATTTTTTTTATATTTAAATTTATTAAACACGAGTCCAACTATTTGAGTTTGTTATAAAGTTATAGTTATAAATTTGTTAGTATTAATTACAAATTTGTTAAAATTGATTAGTTTAGTTAGGATCACTATTTTATATGCATCCAACATTGATTGTAAACAACTTTTTTTTTTCTCATTTATTCAATCCTAAACAAATCAACATTTCTATAAAAAAAAAGTTAAATATTAGAAGTTGGTTATAGATAGATATATATTTGTTAGTATTAATTGCAAAGTTAAGTTTTGTTAATTTAATGATCATAACTATACTAACAAATCATATATAATTTACAAGTAATATTTATAAAATTATAACCCTGATAAAGTCTAAATTATGACAAATGTGAAGTTCTTTTCTTTACAATGGAGTGGACCTTACTAGGCAATGGCCCATGATGTGCCCACTCCTTTTCTCCCAGGCATGCCACACCGATAAACCTCCCTCTAAATTTAGGGATAAAAATATATTAGATTTCTAACTTTTAAAACTTGAGTCTAACTTATATTATATTGAAAATATCATGTTTGAGTTGTCAAAAATCAATTGTTAAAATCTGACTTAACATTATTTTTTAAAGTTTGATTAAATTCAAAAGTTTTAAAAACTTATTTTTTTAATTATTTTATATCAATAATAAACTTAAATTTAATTTTGATATTTAATCAGACCTTAAAGAGTATCTAATACAATATTACATCTTATTTTAATTCTACTTTATAATAATTTCTTTAAATATATCAAACATTGAACTTGACCAATATTATTAACTTACATAAAATGTTAACAAATATATAATTTAACACAAAAATAAAATTTA